>CM063263.1:2268285-2720785 GCA_032158295.1 Pycnopodia helianthoides
TAGGTAAGCTTGCTGGTCACTCTTGTACACTGAGGTGATCTTGCTGGTCACTTTTGTACACGTTAGGAAAGTTTAGGGACTCTTACAACTGTTCCTATTTGTGTGAACTCCACCTTTCTCCCATGGGTCCTACCTGGCTCACATGTCGATCCTCCCAGCGTACCCCACTTACTGATAGGGATGTCCCCCTCACACAGTTACAAGTCTGTATAACGTGAGTTTACATTTTAAACTGTCTATGTTATCCCCACCTCCAACCTTAATTTCCCTAACAGCCTTCTCGTCTCTTCACAAAATCACAACTTTTGGAAATAAATTATTGCAAAAAACCATCCTGGTCACCCTTTTCATCATCTCACACAATATGGTGTTTCGGCGGTAAATATTAATCTCCACTGTCCGACAGTTTGCTGATATTCATGAATTCTGCTGACTTTTTTCAAACTTATCCGTCAAATCCATTCCAACAGCCTCAAGTCCTGAATACCCCTTCTTGTCTCCTCGCACATTGACAAGTTTTTGGTGTTAAATTTTAATCAGAACTGTCCGGCAGCAGGAGATATTCATAAATTCCGGTCTGTCCTCATCACAGACCAGTTCGATGTGCTCAGCTGCACTACAGAGTGTGTTGACATCTTCTCCCTCATCCAAAAGAGCCGGTGACTCATCAGTGTACAAATTTGTTACCATGGAAACGTGATGGATGTGTCATTGCTCTTACCTGACATATATTTTCAATCTGAAAAATATAAAAAAAATATTAAAGTAGCATTGTTGTGTATCATGTATTTTATCTCCGACAGTGCAAGTTTTTTTGGGTAAGATGGACTAGAATTTTACTCACTTCAAAATAAGTCATTAGATTATTTGGCAATGAGCAGAATGTTAACCTTCCTACGTGTGACCATTCAAACTATGCTGGTGAATGCATAGTAAGCTCACGATGTACACACTCGACCCTCCTACTATCTGACCCTTCAATATCATCCACTGTGGTTTTGAATTGTAGATAAACTATGCCATTCTGTAGTATGATATCATGCGGCGAATGCTACACGGTACACACTCAACCCTCCTACTATCTGACCATTCAATATCATCCAAAGATTTTGGATGATAAACTATGCCAACCTGCAATGTGATGCAGTTACGGTTGTGCCGCCATACAGAGCCAGTCAAGTTGGGTCGATGCCTGGGCCCCTGTAGGGCACTTCAAACAATGGAACAATGCTGTTAGCTTTGTGAAAGTTTTAGCTTTATACAAGTGTTACCTTGGAGAGGAATTCTTCAGAAAAGGGGACAAATACTAGATCAACAATCACAAACCGCATCCATAAGTTTGCATGAATGGCTTCAAATGGACGATCAACTCCTTGGAAATGGTACCAAGAGTAGGAAGGTTAAAAGTGCAGTTTGGCAACCTTCATTTGGACAGCTCAACCATTCAACGCACCCAACATCTTAACCTTGCGCAAGCATTTGGCACAAAATATTGAAGCTAAAGCTGTGAAAGGACTCTGACACCTCTAATTGGGCAGTGCGTTCATTGACAGCTCATTAGTCATGCAGATTTTGAGGTCAAAGGTGAAAATATTATGCCCAGAGTTGGTCATGGAAAGGCTAACGAGATGGCATCTTTAAAAGTCTGCGCTTCATGATGACACAAGGCTCCGACTCCCATCTCATTACGAGAGCTCTGACTCATCCGAAAGGAATTCCACTCAGCCCACACATCATGCAGTGCGCCCTCTGTTGCTCATCTATGTCCAGTCGCAGTTCTGCAGTGTGGACGGTCTAAGTAATTAATCTGTTTGAGATTTGGTATTGATTGTGTGACCATTAGCCCTGAGGGGGGGTCGTCATTTAGATGTGTATGTTGCCAGTCGGTCGCTGGCGGAATGCGCTCCGTGTGTTTTCAGTGAGGATTACAGCGAATAGTGTTCTGAATAGATTGTGAGCAAGTGAAACTCCAAACATCTAACTGTATACGAGGAGAATGGACATAATGTTCATGTGTAGTGGGTTATGAGCAGTCATTGTGTACAGACAGCAGTGAGGTTTTTTTTCTTCTTAATCTGAAGAGAGTACAGTAAGCTTATTGTGGAAATATAATACCCAGCCTGTCTTTTCCCTGCTGAGCTGGACTGATCAAGCCTGTACTTTCTGAACTGTAAAGGCTAAGGTGAGTGTATAAAAATTAATTTCCAAGATGTGTATTTATATATATATATTTTTTATTTGGCCTAGTTGAAATAGAGTGGTAGCGAATATATGGCAATCCTCCACTGGAATGCACCTGTGTATAAACAGGTACAGTGAAATTAATTGAAAATCAATACTTCACATGTATGTTGTTTGTTACATAGTAGGTGTTTTTTATACAAATTCCTGAGTTGGAGAGAGGACTGTGTAATGTTTGCAGATTTTGTATTTCTTGTGTAATTTTCAAGCATGACATTCTCCCGATGTTAAATGAATTCTGATTATTACGTATAAATATATTTTTGCCCAAAGAAAAATCAGCAAAGTTGTTATCAAATAGCCTGAAAATCCTATCAAAAACTATGCCATATGAAACAGAATAGGTACATTTATGTACCCCAAAATATTGTCCTCTTTTTTTCCAATGGCCCAAATATCATACCTGGGTTCTACCGTCAGAAAAAAACTTGTCCTAAAATTCTAATCAAGTATTTGAGTTTTGGTAAGAAAACATCCGGGTAAAAAAAAAGGGTAATCAGTATTTTTAAGTAAGCTTCCACTATAATTTCCCACTTTGTTTGATGGGGACAGAAACTGAAGCCGAATTAACAAAGTAAGTATTTTTTTTTTTCTGTGAAAGAATCGCAACCTTTACTGGAGAATAAATGAAATGAGAAGGGTCAGATTTCAACAGAGGGACTAATGCATTGTTGCTCAAGAAACTTATGCGCTTAGAAGATTGTGGCAGGAAACCATTTTTTTTTAGATTTGTGCTTTATAGGCCGGTTGCACGATTTCCATTTTAAAAAGCATAGTTTCGTTTCGCACCAAATTTTACCAAGTGGAAATAAACCCAGGTGTCAATGCTGAAGTCTGTATTTATATACCAGCCCCTGTTCACACCACAGACAATAGCATGTCTGTTACCCTGTTCACACTACAGGGGCTCTCTCTCTCTCTCTCTCAAGGTTAGTGATCTGTCTCATAGGTGGTCCCCCCTCCCCTCATGGTTCGTTACACAACAAAAAGAGGAGCCCTATCAATGTGTGCTCCACTTATCACCCTCTGTTTATCCAGACTAATTGTAAAATAACTGTGTCCTGTTGGAGTGATTGGTTCATCTGACAAATCCCTGTTGCCATTCAATCAATTGGCTCTTTAAGATCCCTCTGGCAGACAGCTGATTGGGACTCCAGACTGGGGAGAATTACTTCAAGATGGGCTGAGTGAATCACAAACTTAAACTCAAGTACTTTCTTGAGACTTTTTATTAACATGGAGAGTGGTTGTAGACTTTGTAGTTCTGCGTCTTAGATCATCCCAGACAAGTGTCTGTAGAAATTAAACCTGTACATTTGACATGGATCGTAATTTGTAAAGCCATACATTAAACTTTTCGAGCAACACTCTGATGTTATGTTACATCATAGAGCAAGGACACCTTCTCTGTCCTGTCTCTCATGCCTTGATCGATCTTCACATAAATCCCTTCTGACTCCCCCCCCCCCCCCTTATCAAAACCAAGTCGTGTGGTTCCCGCTCTTTCCAATATGCAGCAGCTCAGTTGTGGAACAGTCTTCCAAGGGTCCACAGAGAGGACAGGCGGGAAAAGAAACCAACGAGCCAAGCTGAAACAAAGTGGACTGAGTTTTTTCCTTTACGTTTGAATTGCCCACTTTTAACCAAATACTTGACTGAATGGAAATGTACTTAACTACGACCGTTTTCGAAACCACAGCCTAGCATTGGTTCCTGCACCGTCCACCTGTTTAAAGTTCCAAACCGAAAGTGTACACTTATATTTTTATAAAGTTATTATAAAAGGGCCTGTGTTACATGTAACTCTAGATACAGACTGGTTTCTTAAGGCAAAAAAACAGTTATTCATTGAATGGTGAGGCAGGGTATACTTTTGGTAATTGTCAAAGACTAGTATCCTCACTTGGTGTATCCAAGCACATGTGCATAAAATAACAAACCTGCAAATTTTTTTGCCTCAATTGGTCATCATCGCAGTTGCGAGAAAATAATGAAAGAAAAAGCACCAGGGTTACATGGAATTGTGTGCTTTCAGATGCCTGAGAAAGGCATCAATTGATGTATAATGTACGGTATGCTTACCAGAAAAAGGTTACCAGCTAAAACACCAATTTACACGTAACATCTGTGACTGGTAACCCGCTCAGTTTTGCTTTAAATTGCAGTATTTTCTGCTTGAAGCAGCTCTATGAAAATGGTTTGAATCTAAGAAACTCAAGGCGGCTTTTAATAGGCCAAGCTTTTGCCATGGCAAAGATCCAAAATCACAAAAACCATGGCAAAGTTCTACAGCTGTGGTGTCAGACATTTTGGCAATTGAACCTTGATGTTGAACTTTTTTAGTGCAAGCTGGGCACCCTGTCACAAGGGGCTCTCTAGACCCTTTGGCCCTCGTTGATTCCTGATTGACGGGGGGGGGGGGGGGGGATTCTTGGCAGTGATTTTACTCTCTTGGAAAGAGATGAGGAAAAGGAAAAGGTTGTAGGAAGCAATCTGTCAAGTTTAGACACAGGCGCATTTCCCATTGCTAACCACCACCGTGTCTTAAAGAAAAAAACGTTTTGGCTTAAAGGAACATTACAGAATTGGTTTTTGCTAACAAAACAGTTGCTGGCAGTGTAAGCACTTTATGTAAATCACCATATACATAAACTGACAAACCTGTAGAAGTTTGAGATCGATCGGCCATCTGGGTCACAAGAAAATAGTGAAAAACCGATTACACATTTGCATGAAATCATATAGTTTCAACAAATGAATAAAACGCTCACTGAGCGATAAACTCCAATCGGAAAATTAGTTAATTCATTTCTCATCAAATATGGCATTTCAGACAGAAATATTTCAAGGGATGTTTTCTACTATCATCATCATCAGACCGTGTAAGTTTTATGTAAATCTGTGATCAAAAAGTATATTTTACAAGTTTTTTTCTTACCAGTTCTGTAATGTTCCTTTAAGTGGAAACTTTCTTTCGGGGTTTTCACAGAAAGCACTCAATTTACAAATTGAAAAAAAAATATATCGTTCGGGAATTTCTTTTCAAGAGAGCACTTTTTCTGAAGCAATTTCTTTTCTCAAGAAGGAGTCGGGGGAAAGCAGTCCAAAAATAACTATTCCACTTCCAGATGAGAGTCGAGACTAATTGTGAGTGCCGAGATGCCTGCATTCACATTGTATGCAAAATAAAATAATCAATATATAGTGATAACATAACAACAGCGCTCGAACTTGCAGTTGAGTACTGATCTCCATACGCCTGCACAAGTGCTAGCTGGCATGCTGTATATGTTGTACTAGCGATGCCTAGGCGGCAGACTACCTGACCTATGACCTCAAGGTCATTTGATTGACCCCTGTGTACCAGACAGCCACCAGACAGCCAGAGTGCTGTTATGATGAGCAGATGTTGACAGGGCAGATGAAACTGTTGGGGTTTGTTTTCATTCGGGTCTGTTTGCCGACTACAGAGAGGAGTCCAGCTGCAGTGACATTGGTACTGGTAGTCTGTGGTGTTGAGAGTGTGGCATTTTCAGGACTGATACCTTTGTAGACACTGCCTCAATGCCCCCTTGAGCCATTGCCTCCAATGTCCCTGGTCATTGCCTCCATGCCCCTGGTCATTGCCTATTTCCTCATTGCCCCTGGGTCATGCTTGTCCTTCAATGCTCCTGGTCATTGCCTCCATGCCCCTGGTCATTGCCTCAATGTTCCTGGTCATTGCCTCAATGCACCTTGGTCATTGCCTTGGTGCCCCCTGGTCATTGCCTCAATGTTCCTGGTCATTGCCTCAATGCCCCCTGGTCATTGCCTTGGTGCCCCCTGGCCATTGCCTCAATGTTCCTGGTCATTGCCTTGGTGCCCCTCTGGTCATTGCCTCAATTCCCCCATGTCATTGGCTCTATGCCCCCTGCCGTCGATTTCACCAAACTCTTCCTAACTTAGGATTAATCTTAGGACTTAGGACGAGTTAAGTTCCCATCCTTAGGACCCATCCAAAGTTAGGACGAGTTACTCATCCTAACTCGAGATAGGATTAATCCTAGCGCTTCGTGAAATTGGCCGCTGGTCATTGCCTTGGTGCCCTTTGAAATATTTCTGTATAAATGTTACATTTTTCTTCAAAGAGGTGCCCTTTGTTGTCAGGAAAATAAGTACCTTGCCCTTAGTTACAACAATGTATCGAGACGGCATGATTTGAATGGACATTTTTTCTTCTTCAGACCAGTCATTAATGGCTTAACGCTTGTTTTGGGTTGCAAATATTAAATCTTAATAATAATGGTGATATTTTGTCACCTTGGCAATAAGGGCTAAATTTTTTGCTGAGCATGGACCCCCCCCTCCCCCCCCCCCCCACCACCACCACCACTCCACTATATTATCTGTTCTTGAAATTGCACTGTAAAGAAAACAATCTTTTGAAAGCAGTAGGTTTAATAAACAGAAACAGAAACTCCCAGAGGATCTGTTGCCCAACTGTCTCCAAAGAAAACTGTGGGCGTCATTAGTCACATAATTTTTTGTTGTCAACATCTGAAGGAAAAAAAGTCTTCCAATACATGTTGTAATATTTTTCCCTTTGGTAATGTGGACCAGTCATTTATCAACCCCCTTAGGCTATTTATAGACCAACCACCCCCTTAGTATAATGGTTGCAGCCATATCGTAAGCACACATGTATGCCTGTTGGGCCTGAAGTGGCATCATATAACTGGAGATGTAGGTGAGGTAAGGATATCAGTACATACTCCGCTCTCTTCAAAAGACTCTGAAGTACAGTGTTACCATCTTGGGGATGCTGTGGTTCCAGTGGCTTAGGATGGATGTATATTTCTTACGTTGGTAAGATACCATTGCAGAGTCTTACTCTCAAATGCAGGAAGAGAATCTGGGATACGTACATGTAGCAGACGAAAGAATTTAGGTGTGGAGTCTAGAACTAGAAGCTGTGTTGCTGTTAACCTTGTTGAGCAGATTTGTCGGACTTTGGTGTGACACACACAGGAGGGCTGAACTTTTTGAAAGAATTATCCTTTTGAGGATTTTTTCCTAACGATGTTGAAAGCGTTGACTTTGTTGCGATAGTGGCACTGAGGAGGGAATTCAGGAAGTAATTTTTGGTGAAGGTAAGAATGTTTGAGAGGAAACTAGCAGGTGAAAGATGAGGGTTTTCCGTGAACTTTTTTTAATAACTAGCCAGTGGAAAACAGTATGTAACTGTTTAGTTTTAGTTTCACTATTTCCTCGCGCTATGGTTTCGACTGTCTGTCATCTTTTTCACAAGTACTTATTTCATGTGAAATAGGGATGCTTTTCAACACTGAACTAGCCAGCCAGATAACTGACATCAGAGATATTTGACTAATCCTCGGGTATTTTAATTGGCATTCGGCCAGAAGAACTCTGTTAAGTATTACGGGCCGGTTGAACACTGTTGGTTTGGAGGAAAATTGTAAATTGGGTTGAGACTTCCAATTCAATCAACGTCGAAGTGTGTGGTTTTGAGGGAGATTTTGAGCAGGGTGTTTGATGCAACATGTTTAGATGCTGTCAGTCATTGTTGGGGTCTTCTTGCACAATAAATCAGCAAGATTTTCTTGAAGTTTTTCGTCAAGAACCTTTAAACTCATTTTGCTTCAAAAAATACTTTAAAATTCTGTGCGTGTTATACGTTGTTGTATTTTGTGTAGCCTTTGTAGACTGGAAAGCGTTGATATACTATTAAACTATTTCTGTGACGTCACTCTATTGTTCAAAGTGTAGATTATTTTTACGAATCTACACTTAACTGTAGATCTACACTTAAGTGTAGATTCGTAACGAATCTACAGTTGAGTGGATTCGTTACAAACTAAAGTGAAATGTTCGACGGGAAAATGACTGTCTTTCAAAATTGAAAGGATAACATGATGTGCACCAAACACAGCTTTTAATGTACTTTACCATAGAAGGCTTTCAGGAAATAGTTTAAGTCAGAGAATAGACTCTAAAGTGTAGATTCGTGAATAGAATGTACTCGCCTTCGGCTCGTACATTCTATTACGAATCTACACTTTCTCGTCCATTCTCCTTAACATAATGTGTGGTTTTGCACACTTTACCTGTAATGTGGGCAATAAAAATTAACGACGCACTTGGCGCGAGACACTGAGAGAGCCAGTTAAATAAATAACAATACAGGATGACACCAGTATAAAACTAGACAATGAAAACTACTTTAAATGAATTCAAGACCTACTGTTAAAGGGAGGGTCATACTTTGGTAAATGACTCCGAAAAAGAAATTATAATTTTGATCTGAATGCCTACTTGTTTTTAAAGATGGTAATGGTAGTTAAAGGTCCTGTACACTATTGGTAAGATCGAAAAACACAATGTTCACAGATTCACACATAACTTACATGATTTAAAGTAAGTAATGGTAGAAAGGGTTCCTTAAAATAGTTCTGCCTGAAATGCTATCGTTTCTGAGAAACGAGTAAAACAATAGTAATTATCGCGCGCGATAATTTGAATAAGATCTCTTTTCACTATTTTCTCGTGACCTCGATGACCAATTGAGCTCAAACTTTCACAGGTTTGTTTGTTCATGCATGTTTAATCACACAAAATGTGGACACTGATTTTGAGCTGTTACCAAAAGTGTACAATACCTTTCTTAAGTTGTGTGATTATTGAAACCTTTGTAATGAAAGTGACTTTGCCTTCCCGGAAACCAATCACGTATACACTTTTGAACAATTTTACACTTTGTTAAACCCTATCGGATCACCTACAGAAACGTTTATTAACATTTCCTAACAAAGACATGTTAACTAAATTTTCTCACTAAATCACACCAGCTCTGCTAATGTCTACACCGAACACCTGACCTTGTTTTTGTTGACACAAAAAACGTACGTTTAGTTACATTCTATTTTCCCCAACAATCCTTTTATACCACCTACAGAAACATTTCCTCCAATCAAATTCATTAAAAAAAAAACTCGCTCTAAATTTTGCGTCTATTTTGAGAAACTGGGTCAGAATTTATCAAAAATTCTACTGTGACTACACCACCAACAATGCAACCTTCTGTGTCACCAACTCACAATCCCCAAGACCCAAAACAAATTTGTTATCATTAGACCAAATTGCCCCATAATTTGTACCCAAGTCTTGACCATGCCAAGGTCAAGATTAGAAACCCTTCACGGTGGGTTTATTGTTGTGATTGGGTCCTTTACCTTGGACTCGGTTGGACTTGTAATGGTGAACTCTCCCCCTATGGCTATGCATTAATTGATATGTTAATATTTAAGACATCCGTGACTCACCGGGTGTACGGTTACATTAAACTGCGGACAATGCTTTTTTTTCACTCTGCTAATTATGGTTTAGGCTGTATATTCCAGGGACAAAGAAGCTTTGTAATATCTTTATTAATTTTACTGGTAGGTGCGTCTCACATCAAGGAGGTTTAAGCCAGGATTTGGTCAAAGGGTGTCCAAATTTGCTTGAAACTTAAAAACTAGGTGTCCAAATTCTTCACTTACAATACATTGACTACATGTAAATGGCAGATGAAACAGGGTGCCCAAATTTAAAACAGGGTGTCCAAGAGACACCCATACACCCCTCTGGCAGCCTGGCTAGCACTATGCACATCAATAGAAAATATACTTTTGAAGGGTTTTGTTCATTTTACAAATTCTAAACTAATTGTAATTCCGAGATGACCTACAAGTTGAAATGCCCAAACTTACCTTTATGCTGTAAATGTTGTGTTTGTTTTTGTGTTTGTACTACTCCTTCTCAATATCTAAACAGAATAAAACACAACAATTATGCAGCTTGACTTATTATGCAAATCAGGTATTAGAAATATGTAAATTGACTCATTTAATATGCAAAGTGTAAACAAAATGAAGAGCTTCAACGTTACAGCAGTCTGGTCCCGTCTGTTTAAAAATGCAAATCAGGATTCGTTTCTGTATTATTGAACACTTGGAATATGACAAAGATGGCAGCAACATATAAATGAAGACCAAAATTAAAACGAATTTGCAGGAATTTTCAAAAGGGTACAGCCATGGAGCTATACATTTGTATAGCTCCATCCATGGTGGAACAATCAACCTATTATGAATTCATCATTTAACAATGCACACACATTACCACTGCAAATTGCGCCATGTTTCGTCCTCCCTGATTGCACTAAAAGCATTTTTTCAACTGCCTGCTCTCTGGACCGTTGTGAGTCATCCACAATAATTCAGGTATCAATGACCTAATTACCCAGGTTTCTTACATAAATTAGTTACTTAGACATTTCAAAAGACAGATGTTTCTTGTCTAGGGGCTATTCGGTTGGTATTGGGTGTCGGTTAGGATTTGGCGGGAGAGCAAGTTTAAAGATGGATTGTTCTGAAATCCACCTTAGACAAACCTAAATCGGGGCTCGAATTTGTGGGTGGGGGGATCCATAAGACTGCAGGGCTTGTTGCTTATAAATTGGTACTGGACCAGGTTTTGTTTTCGTAAGACCAGATTCAAAACTGACATCACAGTTTTAACAGACAAACTGTTCTTTGTTGCTGTTTGGGTTTTGGGGGTTGTTGGGGTTTTTTTTAAGAGAAGATTGATCTCATTTGTCTTATCATTATATTCAACAGAATTTGAATATATTTATCAGACTCAAAGGTCAAAGGTCAACATTTTAATATGATTCTTTTTAATTAAAGATATTACACTGTTGTATCAATTGTTAATTTGAAAAACAAAAGACCCCTGGACTGATCCCTGGAGATTGATCTCATTTGTCTTATCATTATATTCAACAGAATTTGAATATATTTATCAGACTCAAAGGTCAACATTTTAATATGATTCTTTTTAATTAAAGATATTACACACTGATGTATCAATTGTTAATTTGAAAAACAAAAGACCCCTGGACTTGACCAAACGTGAGTTTATTGGCCCGACCTTAAAATCACTGGCCTGTGGTCCAGTGTATATTTCAAGCCCCGACATTAATGCACAATTTTGATTCTAAAAAAAATCCCCTTAAACTAAAAAACAATGGATTTGCACTCAAAATCAAACCTGAAAGGTAGTCGGGAAAACAACATGATTGTTTGTAAACATTCTCCTGTCAAAAATAATTGACTGAAACCATTCCTAAGGCCTGAAGCTGGAACAAAGTACTTATTGTACATGAGCAAAGGAATTGCAAAATAGTCACAAGCAGTGGTTATTGTTCTTCCATTTTTTTATGGTCAAAGATCATTTTCTTACGCTGCTCCATTTCTTTGGAATAGTCTTCCTGTGCATATTCACCAGGCTAGTTCTTTACATTGTTTTAAGTCTCTGTTTTAAAAAACTCATTTGTTTGAAAGTGCTTATTTGTAATCTGCTTACTTGTAATGTATCTTTCACTTATTGTATATTTTATTGTTCTCTTTATGCCCTTAGAGGCTTCTGCATTAGGCGCTTTACAAATGTCTTAATTATTATTATTATTATTATTATTGTGTTTAAAGGCCCTGTACACTATTGGTAAGATCGAAAAACACAATGTTCACAGATTCACACATAACTTACATGATTTAAATTAAGTAATGGTAGAAAGGGTTCCTTAAAATATTTCTGCCTAAAATGCTATCGTTTCTGAGAAACGAGTAAAACAATAGTAATTATCGTGCGCGATAATTTGAAAAAACAGAAAACACATAAGATCTCTTTTCACTATTTTCTCGTGACCTCGATGACCAATTGAGCTCAAACTTTCACAGGTTTGTTTGTTCATGCATATTTTTAATCACACAAAATGTGGACACTGATTTTGAGCTGTTACCAAAAGTGTACAATACCTTTAACGTATTGCAGTTAGTGCAATTCCGCCGTTACATCTGTACAAAACCAAAGTGGCTCTTGCACAGTTAATTCCACCAAAGATTCACTCTGCAAGCAGTAGGGATCTTTCTCTGTCTCGATTGCCCCTGGCCTTGGGCCTTGGTGCCCCCTTCTCAAGTTTCCCCGTCGGTTTCAAGACTCTCCAATGGAAAGCGCCCTTTTGCAAAACGAAAATGAGCCTCGTCATCGCGGGATGAAATTTCAGTCTCTGGTTTCCAAACAAAGTCACCTGCACTCACAACACACGGCTTGTCTGGATGGCAGATGAAGTTGCGCTCAGTTAGTTACCGAAGATTTATAGAGCGCCCGAAGGCTCGAGATGGGGGAACTGGAGCTCCATCTATTGTTGGAACGTGGAATACTCATGGGCGCCATTTCGGCAAGCAAATGTTTGTTGTATTGATAGATGGTCATTGTCTGCACTGATCGATTGTTGCACCACAAGTCTCCTGACGATGACTTAGAGCAAGCTAGTCGAAACATTGAGACCGAAAGAACTCACTCAGCGCCAGGGAAGTTAATAACGAGAAGTTCCCCTCGATCCACTAAACGAAAGTGGTAGTCCCGGCCGATGTCCTACCTTACAGGTAGTAGTTGATAAACAGGACAGTTCTGTTCAGAACTGAGAAGTCTTCCGAATTCCGAAAATCTACTCCGCAGTAGTAGAACCAAATGGCAAGACAAGTTCTCTAAAGAACAAAAATCTACACAAAAAGTAGATATATACACATTAGCTAACGCACTTGGTGTTTCCGAATAAACACTGATACCTCACTGTCAATGCCTCAAAAACCATATCATATAAAGAGTTGCTTGCAGAAATGGCGTCAAGTGCACATTTCATTCACATTTCAGCCCCCCCCCCCCCCCCCGAGTTCACCATCTTGCGCCTTCAGCACTCTGTAATCTTTGGTTGTTACATTCTTGTACATTGTTATTCCTACACCCCCCAGTAAATATCCCAGCTGCCGGGGGGGGGGGGGGGGGGGTCGGGGTGAAGCTAGAAAGAGCAGTGTTTACACTGTACCTGTTTTCATAGAGCTATGCTTTACTCAACTGCTTTGGATATTTGTGCAGAGGATTGTGTTTCTTGAGTTGGTGTTTGATCCGCCTGCAAATATTGACATTTTCCACTGCCTACTTGTAATACGCAGTCGGACTGGATTCCAGTTGACTCTAATCCTTTAAATATTACCCACAGCAGGCCTGGTGCTTCGCTCTTGAACGGGCAAGGGCACCAAGGCGTTTTCTCCTTGGTAAAGGGCACCTCTATGTGGAAGTTTTAAATTTCTATGGAAATATTTTAAGGGGCACCAAGGCAATGACCAGGGGCACTGGAGGAAGTTGTATTCATTGCCTTCTGTGAGGTATCAGGCCTGCAGGCGTACAAGAACATTTCATCAAGGGGCACTCAGGATCATGGTCACCAGGGCTAGCAATGGGAGGAGGAGTTGTCTTTATTGCTTTCTGTGAGATATCAGGCCTGCAGACGTACAAGAACATTTCCAGGGGCACCAAGGCAATGACCAGGGGCAACGGAGGCAATTGCCTCTGTTGCCTCATTGAAGTATCAGGCTTGCTTACAGTAGTTCTTGTTGTGAGAAGGAAGCAAATGTTTCTTCCTGTTTATTGTTGTTGTTTTTTTGTTCACTTGTATTTATCGTATAGGGAGTTTGACTGGTTGTTATTAGCACACTCAACTCTGTAACATTACTACACACACAATGTTTGCACTTTGGGGTACACTTTGTAAAATGACCACCATTAGCCTATGGCCAACACCAGAGGAGTGCACTGTTTGGTTTGGGTGTACACAGACAGAATTACCCAAACCAAAAAAGTACAACTACAATGTGTCCGCCATATCTCAAAATGGCCTCTGGTAATATTTGAAGAATTGAATCTGCTGATATATCCAGGCCTGTTTTTTCTTTCATTATTTTCTTGCAACTTCATTTCGCTTTCGATGACCAATTGAGCCCAACTTTTCACACTGGTTATTATTTTAAAGCATATGTTGGGATTAACACCAAGTGAGGATACGGGTCTTTGACAATTACCAAAAGTATACCCTGCCTTTAAACTGTACTACTGTCAGTGTCCACAGTCTGTATAATGTATGCACACTTTTATAATCCCACCACAGTACATTGTGAGTTAGCTCCCTGTGCTCACTGCAGCTCCAGCCTCTTACCACTAGGGGAAGATTAACATTTCCAAGTGAATGTCAGGGAGAAGTCATCTCGAGATTCATCCTTGACTTGTGGAACAGGTGAAGAATTCCGTCTTTAAAGGAAGTAACCGACGACGGATAATTTGAGCGCGGAGTGGGGTTGTGTTTATGAGGCGTGAAGTTGTAGACTTGAACTTAAGGCAAAATATATTTTAAAAATATGTTTAGCGTCCTGCTTTTTTGAATAAAAGGAGGATGTGGGCTTTTTTTTAATTTGATTTTTTTTAAGGCCGCCCATTTTTTTATGGACACGTTTTTCAAGACAACTGGTTACCGGCCGAGCTATTTTTTAAGATGGTTGCCAGCTTTTTCCTGTTTTTTTTTTCGGTGTGCTTTAGTAAAAAAATATGATGTGTATTTTAGAAGTGATTTTTTCGTCAGAGATCATAAAAATTTATCCTTAAAAAGAGGCAGCTTTTAAAAATCTATCCCTGTGATGATGACCACAAAAAGAAGTGTAAGCCAGAGAGTGTGTCGGGCGTCCTTGGACACCTTTTAATGTGGACACCCATTACTGTATTTGTAAATGATGTAGTGAACAATTGGACCTAGTTTTTAAATTTCCAGCAAATGTCGACACCCTTTTACCAAATCCTTGCTTCAGTCACTCAAATTTATTGACCATGATAGGCTTATGAAACAGATTAGTCACACAAAAGCCAACCACGCTTTCTGACGACCACTAACTTTAAGCCTTTACCATTCCAAACGTCTGACTGTGAACCCGTACGACTTTCATAAAATAAACAAAAACCATTGAATGTGACAATGGATTGCATATGTGCCCCCAGTGCGGTGGTTAATATTGCGCTGCCCAACACACGTCAGTGTGTAAAATATGTGTACTTGTCATCATTCTTTTCATACTATTATTACAAACCAGAAAACAAAGTTGCACCGGAAATGATTTGGGTTTGTTCTTTGGTCATGAGTACAAAGTTTTAAACAAATTAGGTGTTCACTGCGTGGTTGTGAAATATTGGTACATATTTATTATTTTTTTAATGATTTATATAGTCGATTTAATGCAGTAGGATTTGGCGTGGTTTTAGCACCACGAAAACTGAGTCACAAGTGTTGAACTGAGTATCAGGACACAGGTCAAGTGAGTGCTTGAATTAGACACTGGACAACGGGCCGGAGGCCAGTAGTTTTTGTGTCGAGCCAGTAAACTCATAACCGGACACTAGTCCGGCAACCTTGTGTTTTTCAGTTGAAAAATAATACCTTGGCACTCTGTGTAATATCGTGTTCAAATGTTGACTTTGAGTCCGATAAAATACATTAAATTCTATTTAAAAGTGAGGACTATTTCATACTCAAAAAAGACAAATTAGATCAATCTTCTCTGACATGTCTTGGTGCTTAATAAAAAGCAGTCAAAGCTGTGTCGAGAAGTTTCTAGTTCTACCATTATACATGTATAATGTAATAATCACTCCGAGACTTTCAATTTGGCATGATTTACCCGATAATTGTATCCTACTCTTTTGTCAAGAAGTTAACCGCCCAAACATTCCATGGAAAAACCGATAAACATGTCTCTAGGGTGACATCATACCATTCAGTCAAGATTAATGACACCCCCAGCATAAGTGTCAAGAATTTCTGATACCTCATGTGTCTTATTTCCCCTGGAAGATTTATCGTTGAATAGGCCTAACTGATGGTCTGAATTTAGACTTCTAAATGTGTCGTTGTGCTTTTTATGGCTTTTCTTAAAGTAGAGCTTGTGGAGGTAAAGGGGTGGGGGGGGGGGAATTGTACAGGTATCTGGGTGTGATCCAGGTTATACGGCAGTTTAACCAACCCTGGTTTTACAGCAGTTTAACCCTGTTTATACAGCAGTTTAACCCCGGTTACACAGCAGTTTAACCCCGGTTATACGGCAGTTTAACCCCAGTTATATGGTAGTTTAACCCCGGTTGTACAGCAGTTAACCCGATTATACAGCAGTTTAACCCCAGTTATACGGCAGTTTAACCCTGTTTATACAGCAATTTAAACCCAGTTATACAGCAGTTTAACATTGAATGACTTCTGGTTGAGGATCTTTTTTCTTGGAAAGTGTGTACTTCACAAGGTACATGTACTAAGCAGAGAATGATGACCGACAGCGCAGAAGTGCGTGGTAACAACATGGCCTTTGGTCACAGCTTCCATCACACTAAAAGACACGGTGCTGGTCAATTTCAAAGATTTCAAACTAAAATTTGTTCGTCTGTCCTTGTAGTCTATTGTCTTTGTGAGTCTTATGCAGTGTTAGTCTGTCAATAGGTTAGGGTACAAAAGCCAAGGCTTCACCCAATCCTAAGTTTTGCCCTTCTGACTTTGGCTACTGTTTATAACTGTCGCTGTTAATATTTATGAAACACCAATGATGTATTATATAATGTGAGGGCAATACCGAAATAAATGTTTTACTGAATTGAACTGAATTGAAATTCATTGCGAGAGAGATGTCAAATCCCTCTTCATTCAAAGTTATATAAAGTACATGTAACTCGAGAGAACCCTGCCTCAATATTCAGTTCAACACTGAAAACTCGAACACGTAATGAGGAAGTATGTTACTATTTATTACCGTCGTTTACTTTTTCGGTTTGAATCAATTACATGTAAACTATTTGGTGAAAATAAATTCAGACTCATCATCCTTGTCCATAGTTTACTCAACGCAGTTTCAACGTTAAATCCAAACAACTAAACCCCCCAAAAAAGGTCCGTTAAGGTCATTGATACCGACACCAGGTTTAGCTCTTTTGGAGGAGAGAAACCTAACGCCAAGTTCTATTTGTAGCGCTCCGTACTTCAGACTTTGGATTGGGTTACAGAATCCTACGGTTTGGGGAAAAAAGTCAATTGTTAACGTTTCAATAATTCACAGTTCGTAAACCGCGATGTCGACTGGATTGTCGATGTTGAAGATGGCTTAGAATTAGATTTTTAAGGAAATTATGCTTTACATGTATTTTTTGTTGTATTTCCGGACAAATTGTCCACAAAGTTGACATGATGTCATTAGTACATGTAGCAGGCTGTGCCAAGGTATTGTTTACATTACCGGTGTACAAAATTCTGTTTTTCCTGTAAAAACACGAACTTTCTCTTTCATTTCGGTCACATTAACTTAAAGGTATTGTACAGGATGGGTAAGGATAAAAAACATCACTTTTTAATTTTAATCTGGAATCTCACTGATTATGAAGTTCATACTGGAACCATTTTTTTTCCCCCTGTGATATATTTCCCACTGAAATAAAGTCATTTTCAAGAAAATTTGATCTGAAAACCTGGAAAAAGCGCAATCAGCTGATTTTGGTTGTTACCGCCAAGATTAATGGCGATGTGTGTACATGCTGCAAAATTGCGCATTGGTTTTTCACTATTTGCTGCAGACTCGCACAACGGATTAAGCCCAAATTTTCCACAGGTTTGATTGTACATGTATATGGTTGATCACACAAAACATGAACACTGTGTGCGACTCTTTTGTCAGCTCTACCAATCCTGTATTGTTGCGTCAGTGTAAAACAGTGTGTCTTGATTTTGCAAAAACGTTGTATCTCGATTTTGCAAAAACATCGTATCTTGATTTTGCAAAAACGTCGTATCTCATTTTTGAACGTTGTATCTCGATATGCAAAAATGTTGTATCTCGATTTTTCAAAAAATTGGTTTCTCGTTTTTTAAATAAAACGTCATATTTTGCATGAAACCGTAGTTGCAAAAACATTGTGTCTTGGTACGTACTCGTTTGCGTATCCATCCAGGCTATTTTAAGCGAGTTACGACATTCTAACAATTTCAAGTTCGTGCGTAACTTAAGTCAGTGCTGTTTTAGGAGATATATTAGGAGACACGACGATATATAATATCTTTAACCAAAACCAAAACTGTCCAGCAGGAACTAACTCACAAAATCCATCTTTAAATGTGGAATTTCCTCTTTTTATACACGGTTTGGCTCAAACTCAATAAGTTAGGATGGTGTGAGAGCGTTTCGGGCGCGTGGTAACACTTGGTTTATAATTCTGACCTTTCTCACATCAGGGACTCCTCTGGTCTCACCAGGAGGGCCTGGGGTGATCACTAAGCATCCATCTCCTCAGAGAGAGAATGGGGGAAGCTAGGCGGAGTACCTGGCACAGCATGTATTTAATGGAAGGCCGGATATCACCACATGTTGTTGGGAAAACTTTGATTTCTGGTCAGGTTTTTTTTTTTTTATAGGAGAGGTTCTGCATTCTCTAGTTCACCTTAAAGAGGCAATTTGATTCGGCCTGGGAATTGTGTTTTATACAAGTGAAATATGTAAGGCCACATAATATTTTTTAAACTTTTTTAGCGTCCCCGCCCACTTCCTTTTTAGAGGTTTTTTTCTCTTTTTTTCTTTAAAGGATCAATTTTATTGGTCTCTGACAAAAAGAATACATTTTAAAACAAATAAGATCGTATTTTTAGACTTTGGCACACCAATAAAACACACAGAAAAAAGCTTGCAATCATTTTTAAAAATAGCTCAGCCGGTTGTCTTGAAAAATGTGTTGGGTGGCCATTTAAATGTTTTTTTAAAAGGGCCCACCTCCTTCCTTTTTGTAAAAAGGCAGGACGCAAAACATGTTTAAAAAATATTTTGCCTAACCGTATATAGACATCCAGTTGATTGCCAGAAAAAGTTGTTTCGATTTCCTTACATGTACATATGTGGATTGAAACTATGACAGCCATGAGGGTTGCTGTCCGTTTGCGAATGCTGCGGCCAGAGATGTGGTTGGTTACCCGCTGTCACCTCACTAAACGTCGATGGATTAACTTTGCATGCTGTATTTTGTGCATTGTCTGTGATGCGAAACTTCCTGTATGCTTTACGTTTTGAAACGGCTCCATCTGTAAAAAAAATTATTGCCGAGAATCATTCGTTAACAAATAATTCTAAAATCTTTTGGCAAAAAATCGGGCAATGCAAGTTTAAAGTTGTTACTCCTCATTCTTCCTCTAGAATTCTACTACACAAGATGCGCTAGGATTGTATTTATCCCGATTGAGGAATTTCTGCTTCCTTTTTTTTTATAACACACGCAACCAAAACTGTTTCGAGGATTTCTTTCCAAGCCTACTCAAAACCTGAGCTGTCCAGACAAAACATAACTCCGAAAAACTGACGGACTGTTTACTACTGTTCTAGGAGTTCATCTAAAGAATTTGAAAAGGAAAACAAAGTGCAAAGCAGACCCGCCCCCCCTCCTCCTCGTAGTAATGTTCTTTTCACTGACTGCCAGCTGAAACGATCAAAAATAAACAGATTTAATGTTCAGGGCTGTGATTAAAGGAACATTCCAGAACTAAAGACTTTGCGTGTAAAGTGAACCTTTTTTTCGTCCTCGTCAGTGAGCCGTTCACGCAGCTGTTCCAACCCAGCAACTGACTTGCCAGTCAAAAATGTGTCCATCAAAAGCCCATTAGGATCGGAATTTATTGTCAAGATAGAAAATGGATTTCGGGGGGGGGGGGGGGAGGCTTGGATGGGTGGGTCATGACGAGAAAAAGGGGAGGGGGGGGTTACCGGAGAGGTATTCCGATGGGGGAAAGGGGTGATGTATGACTAGACGCTACACTGGGAAATCAAAGAGAATTTGTGGAAGGCTTGTTGGGGGGGCTGTCCTGTTGCCCAGGGCCCAATTTCATACAGCTGCTTTTAAAGCACGAAAAGTAGCTAAGCACAACAAATTTATGCTTACCAGAAGAAGGTTACCAGCCAAACTGCCATGCCACATGTACAATTTGTGACTGGTATCCTGCTCATCTCTGCTTAGCAGAAAAGCTGTCCTGGTTCCCCTTGGCCCAATTTCATAGAGCTGCTTTAAGGCACAAAAAGTAGCTAAGCACAACAAAGTTGTGCTTACCAGAATAAAGTTACCAGCCAAACTGCCATACCACATGTACAATTTGTGACTGGTATCCTGCTCATCTCTGCTTTTCTGCTTAAGCAGCTCCATGAAATTGGACCCTGATCGCTCTCAGTGACAACCCGGCGGGACCATCCAGCTCGGCGTTTTCACGAATCCGTCAGCTTTTTTTACTTATCCATATCTATATGTTTAATAGGGATAATAGTAATAATAATAATAATAATAATAATAATAATAGTGGCTTCCTATATAACGCTCATATCCGTCACTCAGTGACGCTCAAGGCGCTACAACATTCGGTATTTTCCTGCAAGGTATTGTGGAGCTACGTTTTGAAGTATTAGACCTATTCCGTTACATGGGATGCCAGCCGGATCGCTTGGTGAGAAATGTTAACCAGTCCTCGGGTGTGTTAACTAGCATTAATAATTCACTTGTACTATAATACATGCGTGTAATTGGGTGAACATGTATATTACATTGAGCTAAGCACATTACACACAGAGACGTAGGTATCATGAGTATTTGGTTACAACGTAATGTGTTACTTCGACGATAGTTTGCCTTCCCCCTTAGTGTTCAGTTGTACATTTTGTTTCGTACAAATGTCTGCGTGCTCGGCCATATTTTTTTCATTTGCCGAAGCTCATTATTGCAATTGGCGATCTTCGGTTTGGTATGAAACAAAGTCCTTGAGTTTTTCCTCCGTTAAAGGTGGATTGCATTTTGATGTAACTAGTGGGCAGACTTTGCAGATTTTATTCAGGGGCACCATGTTTGTCGTGTTCCCTGTCTGTATTGTCAGTTACTGATTCTCTTGTAAAAAAAGGAGCCAGACTACCTCATCCATTGATATAACTGGTAGGCAGACGGAGCGAGCTAAGATGAAATTCCAGGCCTGCAACCATACCCCTCTACCAACAGAAACTGAAAGCACACTTGTCAACGTTCACACTTTCAACCATCTGAAACTGTTTCGTCTTCGTGATCAACGCCCATAACTGTTTTATGGGTTTTGAGGCATTGCATGGTGAGGTATCAATATATATTCGGTTTGCGGTAACACCATGTTAACACCATGCCACTCCGCGGCAGTGCAGTTAATTACGAGAAGTCCCCTCGATCCACAAAGCTAAAGTAGTAGTCCCGGCCGATTTCCTACCTCCCGCCCAGGTAGTAGTTAATAAGCAGGACAGTTCTTTTCAGAACTGAGAAGTCTCCCAAATTCCGAAAATCTACTCCGCGGTAGTAGAACAAATAGCAAGACAAGTTCTCTAAAGAACAAATCTACACGGCAAGTAGATATTTTTACACATGGTGTTACCGCAAACCGAATATATATTCATAACTGTTTTGTTTGTTTGTGTAGTGTTTTTTTTTTAACAAGGTTGTATAAAGTTTGTGTTAAACATTTCCCTTTGTGTGACTGTGACAAGCGTTTGTAAACTGTGTAAGTTTTCAAACTCGGCGCTGCCAATCTGAATAGCCAAGAAGCCGTCCCACATGTTCTGAAAAATTCAAGAATTCGTTTAATCAGCGCAAGGGGCTGTTGATTTCCAACTGCAGACAGACTCCGCTTTTCCCGCGTAAATATTTAACCCTCCGGCCAGGCCGACCATACCAGCTCGAGATTCTAGGTATATCAATTAAACATTTGGCATTTCTAGGCTGGAGGGAATTTACCGGCGTTTTTTTTTTTAACAACCCCCCCCCCTCCCTGCTTCCACCAACTCATTTTGAATGATTTTAATCTCATCTGGCATGGCAGCACTTTAATTATTTTGTGTGAAAGTGCATTTTTTCTGGCGGCTTTGGGGGTCATTGTCGGGCACTTTGAAGCACTTGGAGAGAGGTTGGTCATCAGGAGTTAAAGTGCTGGGGACTTTATTTTCTTATTAAAGGGAAGGTACACAGTTGGTAAACACTCTAAAAATGTATGGCAATAGAAACTTACTTGGTTAGAAGTACAGCAACTTTTCGATAATTTAACCCTCTTGCTGTCTGACCATTCAATACCATTCAAGTGGTTTTGAATGATAGATAAACTATGCCAGCCTGAAATATGATACCATGAGGGAATGCATGTACACAGTACACAGTTAGTTCTGTGCACAGTTGTGCCACCGTACACAACCTTGGCAGTCGAATGGTTTCAAATGGTTGGTCAACTCACTGGAAAATGTTGCCAAGAGTCGCTGACAGTAGGAGGGATAAAGCATATTGAGAAATATTTCAATTCAAAATAATGTGGATATGGATAAAGATGTCAGTTTTTATCCCCCAAAATTTGAATCTGAGAAACGTTTCTGTCATAGATTGTGTATTCCTATTAGGGATTATTCTTCATGCGTGGACATAACCGCTCCAGATTTTTGGCGATATCTCAAAAACGCTTCCACCTTTGAAATGAAATTTCCACAGGTTAGTTTTATTGTATATCTACATTTATATAGGATTAAAACAATCGAACGGTTCCAAAAACCAAAGGTATACTTTGCCTTTAAGTTTTCAGGCATGATACTTTTATCTGATTTCCGATTTTTTTTTTTATCCTCAGAAAAACTTCTTCAAAATTGTTTCTTAATAGTCGTAAAAGCCTATACCACGATGTATGTATAGGTCAGCCCTTGTACTTCATTAAGTGTTTCTACCTTTACCTAAGAAGCCAAATATCACGCCCGAGTCATCATGGCGACGGATTTGACTCTGTAAAGAGTAAAAGCTTCTTGCAAAGTACATTGCTTGGATATTCTGAAAGGGCAAGACAATTTGTACTTCTTCAGTACATATGTGATTAGGACGGACCCCTCTGCGACTTGCTCTTTCATAAGAGAAATGTTCTAAAAACCAAATCCGATTGAATCCTGGTCGTGTGATCAGCCAAAAAAGATAGTGTTTGTGTAATGTAGCGAAGTGCAACAGATGCTGGATGAGTTGCTTCTTGAAAATCATCAGTTTGTTTTTTTGTTTTGTTTTTTAATGATATATATCGCCTAACTCACGAGGCTGGACGGCCATTTCAAGGTGAGGGCTATACTGAGATAATTTGGGCTGTCGACCCAAATCAACTGTCACCAACAAAACTGTGGAACGATGCTTTTACTTTAGATTAGAAAGAAAACAAAGAAAAACTCTATATGTTTACATGATTCCCAGTGTTCTGTTTCACAGTTTAAAAAATAAATCATTGAATTGAGAAAATGAAACCAGTTACTGTCAATGGTTAGGGGTTTTTGAGGTTTTTTTAAAAGAGATATTGTCTAACTCACAAGGCTGGATGACCATTTCAAGGTGAGGGCTATACTTAACTGATTCGGGCTGTAACCCAAATCAACTGTCACCAGGGGCACATTGTCACCTACTCCTTGGGCTGAAACAGGGTTATACATGTAATGTACATGTACTCCATTCACAGTCTGTGAGGATGTAGGCAATGGGTATCATCCACTAGGAGCTGGCTGGTAGAGCAGAATGCACTTTTTGCCCAACTTTTTATGAAGCAATTATGGTGAAGTGCCTTGCTCAAGGGCACAAGTGTCATGACCGGGATTCGAACCCGCACTCTGCTGCTGACAACACCAGAGCTTGGGTCTGGTGAACTAGACCACTCGGCAACGACACGCACACACAGTTATTAGCATTCATTAATGCACAAAACTTGTTTGTCTGCTGCTGGTGCGAAATTGTTGAGAAACTGGTACTGGTTCCTCCAGTCTACGGCCGTGTCCGAATTGGCGGCTACGGCTACGGCTAGATTGCCACGTCATCATGGTTGAAGTATAGGACGCCCTTAGCAACCCCCTTAGCAACAGTCATAGCCGTAACCTTTCCCTTAGCAACAGTCGTAGCCGCAACCTTTATCATGGTGCAGCCATACTGTTTTTCTCTCCACTCCTTTTTTTTGAAATCGTCAATTGTTCAGTCCTAGTGGGAAATCTAGTCTGTAGCCTTTCATTGCACTCAGTTTGAACCACGTATTTTTGCTGAGAGCTTCATGTAGCATTAATTTTTTGGCCAGCACGCCTCTGCGTAAAGTGATATCCCCAAGGAAAAAATGCTGTGTATCAATAATGACATCTTCAGTTTGGAAATACTGCTAAAAGTGAGGGTCATAGATTTGGTAAACACTCTAAAATTTAATGACCATAAAAGCTTACTTGGTGAGAAGTGCTGCGGCTCTTGATAGTATAAACTATGCTGAGAAAGGACTCCCTTCGAAGTAATATAATTTGTCCCACAAAAAACATTTGAATCTGAGAAATGGTTTCATGCATGAATCGTTTTCTCAGATTTCTGAGGGTCGGTTACCGTCCGCGAAGGCTGCAGCAAGAGATGCAGTTGGTCCCCGAGGTGTCTCCTCGCTAAACAAGGATGGATTTGAAGTTTCTTGTGAAAAAAAGGTTTTTTTTGTTGCTGTTTTGTCAGCAAGCAGACACTGTATTCAGCTGAACCTTTCCACATGTGACTTTTATTTTTATTTTTTTTTTAATTTTGCCTATAAATAAGTATTACGTTGTCAAAAAACCAATCTATGACCCTACCTTTAAGTGCAGTAAGATTCCCTCTTCTTCATCCCCCTTTTTCTCTTCCACCCCCCCTCCCGACAATCATACAGTGTTTGCAAACAGCTACATAGTAGCTGACTTGTTGTAGCCAGTAGAATTTTTCATTTGGACTCGACCGACCGTCCTAATGCGGGGGTCATCCAACGCCAGGTGATCTGAATCACCTTTTAATCCCTTCCCGATCTACATATCTCTCCCCCTTCTCTCCTTCCCTCTCTCTAATTCTCTCTCTCTCTCTCTCTGTCTCTCTGTCGTTTGGTTTGATTGCAGGGCAGACCAGGATAGTCTCAGTGACCACTCCGGCGGCGACATGGATGCCGAGTTAGACAGCGACCAGGAGCAGGATTTGGACAAGATGCTCGGCACGTGGCTCGGGGAGCTGGAGATTATGACCAAGGTAGGAGAAGAGACCTTTTTGATTATTGAGGATAAACGGCAGGACAACCTGCTTCTACCTTTGTTTTCATTTTGGAATTTCTTAAAGGAGAAATCAAAATAAATTTCACAAAAAAGAAAATAATTGGAAATAAAAAATATATTTTTCTGTGAAAATTTTACAAACTGAGATTTGTTTAGATTTTATTAAAAAACATTGATGATACTTTTGAAGCCATTTAAACAAATCTATTGTGTAATGTTTTGTCTCATTCTGGGATACTATTGTACTGTTTTTCAAGGCAAATAACAATAATAATACAGACCTGTATTATTCTTATTATTTGCCTGGAAAACAAGACTCCTGAGTCTTATGTAGTGCAGGTATTTACCAATAAGGTACTCAATGTGCTTGAAACATTTTTAAGACAGGCTTTTAAAAATGCTTAAATTGCAAGGTGCTGCGACGCACTCGGCAGCCACTGCCTGAAACACCGATGCAAACCCCCTTCTCTTAAAGGCCCTGTACACTATTGGTAAGATCGAAAAACAAAATGTCCACAGATTCACACATAACTTACACGATTTAAAGGAAGTAATGGTAGAAAGGGTTCCTTAAAATATTTCTGCCTAAAATGCTATCGTTTCTGAGAAACGAGTAAAACAATAGTAATTATCACGCGCGATAATTTGAAAAAACAGAAAACAGATCTCTTTTCACTATTTTCTCGTGACCTCGATGACCAATTGAGCTCAAACTTTCACAGGTTTGTTTGTTCATGCATATGTTGAATCACACAAAATGTGGACACTGATTTTGAGCTGTTACCAAAAGTGTACAATACCTTTAAGAGATTTCTAAGTGAACATGTAACTGTGTTCTTTTATGTGCGTTACACTTGAACACATTTTACCTACAAGTTTTTTTCGCCCCGGTTGAAGGATGAAGCATTAGTGGTTTAGGTGTCTCGCTGGAAGGGCGCAAAGTGTCGAGACCGGAACCCAAACCCACACCCCTGCTAATCACAAACACCAGAGCTTCATCCTAGCGTGCCCGACCGCTCGGGCCACGCCACGCCATGCCACATCATAATTAGGAACTTTGCCTCCCTAATATTTTCCTGAAGACGTTTTAGTCTATTGCGTTTAGTGGAAATAAATGAAACATTGAATTAAATCGTTCACATAATTCTTCTCTTGAGGTAGCACTCCCACGTTTGCATTTAAGAAGAAAATGTTGTTTGAAATTTTTATTTTCGAAAGATATATGTTTTCTCAGGATTCCTTTTAAAATCTTGTTCTTTTTTTGTTGTTGTCTAGAATTTAGACAGCTCCATAGTTGAGACACCGACATCTCCCACGCCACCAGCGCCTGCCGCCAACGACTTGGACAATTTCCAGTTCTCCATGCTCAATCTTGAAGGTAAAAAAGCTCATCAAAATCTAAGCTACTTTGCATGTTTTGCATAATTTATACTAATTTATTCATTTATTATGTTTTCATAGGAAAGTTTTGGGGGAAGAAAATACATTTAGAAAGATCAAATATCCATAAATAAAATTTTAAAAATTCCGAAAAAATTCTTGGAAACCAATAATCTTAAAAATTTGAAACTTGAAAGAAGACCTCCCAGAAGTGAAGTTTGTTGACCCCCAAAATTGTGTGTATCAAAAATATTTCAAATAAATGTTCTTGACGTGCATCATTTATCAAAATTAATTTTGTATTTTTATTCCACACTGCATCCCTGATGTAAGTGTCAACAATTTCTGCCTCAGTCAAAAAAAATAAATAAAAAATGATAGTATAAAAAAGCGGAATCTCCATCAGTGAAGCCGCCTGGGAAATTCATTAAATGATATTTTAACAGTTGCTGTGCAGATGAGTTTGCCTCATCTTGCCGTCGCTCTTCTTTCTTATGGTATCCGGCAATTTAAACCAGGTCAGGCAGAGGGTAGGGTTAAAGATGTAACGGACAGATGCCCAAATGATTTCACATCTGGTACCGGTTTGTGTAAATAGAAGATGCAAGCGGACAGGGTCGTCGTCGGCTACAACGCGGAATTTTAAATTAACCCTCACTGAGTCATCCTCCCCTTCATCAATATTTCATATCTTAGACATTAAACTTGGCTTGAGTTCCGGCCTCGGTATTAAAAGCGTAAAACGTGAAAAACATGAGAAGGTGTTCTACCCCAGCTGTCCTGTTTCATCCACGGACTAGGGGTTTTTGAATCCTTCAAAAGATTTTTTTGAGGGGGTTATCATCGTAGTGTATCTCCTCCCGCCGCTCTTGATGCAAATCCAGATTTGTTTTAATCTTTAAGATTCATTCTTTTGTTAACAATAAAACATGAATCATTCATGATAATTTGATAGAATACGACGACCCCAACCGTCAACGGATTATCAAATTTTGATTGAATTCTGTCAATAATTGAATGACTGATCGGTGCCATTTGTGAACAAAAAAACATAGCCACTTGGAGTAATTAAACCCTGATTAAGAAAGTGTCTCGTGCTCATCGCCGTTTTTTTTTATTTATCCCCGACGAAAGACCGGCCGGTCATAACACCCCCACCAAACAAAACCACAATACTCTCCTCTTGGTTTTTTTTTAGGAGAAGGATTTTTTTTCCCCTCTGGAGTCAGAGTGAGTCATCCACTAAAAAAAAGCTGCCAAATGTACTCAGAAATGGCACGTAGAGTTGCCCCGGGGCTATGGTCTTTGGCAGCTGAATAGACTCCTTTTACCGGAATGACCTGAAAGTGCACTTTTTTTTTTGGAAGAATTTTTTTATGCCCCACTGCAGAGCAAGTTAATCACTTCCTCTGTAAATAGAAATTGCATCAACCTGTTCCGAGATGTTTATCTTCGTTCGATTTGAGTTGATTTGCTTTTACACTTCTTGTTTTCAAATTTATTTTCTTTGGAATTTTTACCGTTATTATCCCGTCGATAAATCAAAGCAATTGTCAGTTCTGAGGCTTTTTCCAATACTGGATAATGTTGGTGGGTTAATTTTTTTATCCTTGAAGTTTTCTTGGATGAAACTAATGGCTTCTTTTGCGCAGGCCTGGAATTACACGAAGGCCACGGAGGCCATGGCCTCTGTTGCCCTGGTCTTGGCCTTGGTGCCCCTTCAAAAGTTTCCATTAGACTTGCAATGTGAACATGGCCTTGCCCTCTCTAAGATGAAATTCCAGGCCTGTTTGCGGCTTTTATTTTCTCAATGTTACCAGCATCGAACGAGGTTTACCCGTAGTCGGTATGAAGCTAGCGCAGTTGTTAAGATATCGGGGTCTGACGAGCCCTAATTGGGTGTGAGTGGAGGAAGGGCTTCATCAACAAACAGTTGCTTTGGCTCTACGCAGATAAACCGCAAGACTAATTCCCAACTTCCCCTCTTTTTTAGTTCTTCACCACCCCCCCCCCCCCCCGAAATTTAGCTTGTAATACTGTAGGATGAAAAATTTAAAGTGTTTATAACAATTAACCTCACTGAAAGCGTTTTTTTGAAGGCTCGGCCAAAAGAGTCAGCCTGGCTGCAGATAATTATTTGCGTTTTCCCACACCTGAGTTGAAAATGTTTTTGTTTTTTCCGTGAATCTGTAAAATCGTTTTCTCTTGGCAGCAACAGTAACGACCCCACCCACTTAATTGTACCTTTTCCGATAAAGGAAGAGTTGTCAGTTATCCACATTGAGTAAAGGTTCTGGAGTTTAGTTCAAAGGTCATGATTTGCATCCCAAGTGTTTATATTCCTTGGTGGAGAGAAGAAAGTATGGTTTTTTGAGATAACAACCCAACCCAACGTATTTTGCCTCTTCCCTAAAGAGAGCAGAGGTGCTGGTTATCCACATTGAGTAAAGGTCAAGAATATAGTCCAAAAGTCTAAATTTGCATCCCAGTGTTTATATTTCTGGGTGGAGGGAAGACATTATGGTTTTTGAAATAGAAACTTAAATGATTCCATAAAGATTTCTATATTGCACTAATTTCTCCCCATTAATTTCTTTTAACAACTTAACTATTTTGATTTTTATTTATTTGTGTCTTTAAACACTTTTTCCTTGCATTTTTCGTTGCAAATGATACTGATTTGTTGATTTAATGCCTGCATTTTATTTTGAAGCTGACAAAATAACCTTCTTCTTCGTCTCTACATTTCCTTGCCCTCCGTCCCGGTTTTTTCCTTCTCTCCTCTTGATACAGTCGCAAGAAACAACGACACCAACACACAAGGTAAATAAGCGAGGTAGTGTGAACGCCAGCAAAATAATCAAAAAATGTTTTTCAGTCTTGTTATCCAATTACGACAATTCTGATTGAAAGAATCTTGAAAAACAAGTTGCGTTTATCCTTGTCGGGTTTGGTCGAGAATTTAAACAAACTTAAACCCTGAAACACAACTTTTGACAAGTTGAAACGATTATTTACTGCGAACAAGTTCAACATTTTGTTTGTTTGGTGTAGTATTTTGTATAAATAGGAGTCTCCTCCGTTCAACTGCAGTTATAATTTATTCCCACTTTGAACACAGAATCGCTAAATTTTCTTTTCAAATTTGAAATAAATCAATCGAAAACCACACCTTGTCTAGAATGGTTATTTTGGGGTACAGCTTTTAAAATGTACCGATATGGTACTGGAAAACATTTTTTAAATTTTGTGTGGCCACATCTTCCAAACTGATTGCTTGATCTTTCCTGTGTTTTGGACTGTGTGGACAGTTACATCTATGATTGGAATGTGTTGAGTTGATGCTGTGTTTTTTTTTTTTTTGCCACGGAGTGAAGACTCCGGGGTTTTCCTTGGGGGTGACATACACCAAGGAATTACTTTACTGTATATTTTTGCATATCTGCATGTGCATGATTTGCAATTGCATTAAAACTCATTAGCGATCTTGCTCTGCTGTATATATAAACATCGCGCACTCGGCTGATGTTGTTGATTCAGTAATGTATTGTATTGTAGCTAGTTAAAGGGTAATAAGAATAAGAATATAATATTTGAATTTTATATTGCGCCCCTTACATACAAATGATCAAAATCGCATAACACATGTTAAAAAACACAGAATCGAAGAAAAAAAAGATAAAGAAAAAGACTGGTCATCAGGCTAGTGCCCAAACCACAGTATGGGGATACGGCTGTCCAGCCAACAGTGTACTAATAGTTACTTATTATGTAGGCCTATCCCTGCTGGCATTGGTAATGTTTCGATCATTTCAGGAGACAGTCACAACATTGGTGAGATTGAAAAATATAAATGTTCACAGATTTGCACGTGACTTACTTGGTACAAAGATGGTCATGGTGGAAAACTTCCCTTGAAATAGTTTTGCTTGAAATGCTATAGTTCTTAGGAAATGAGTAAAACAACTATTTTTGATCTCGCGTGTCCAAAACCCGATGTTTGAAAACGGTAAAAACATATAATGGGGTTTTTCACTATTTTCTCGTGACTCTGATGACCGATTGAGCTTAACATTTCACAGGTTTGTTATTTCATGTATATATCGGGTCACATTAAGTGCGGATACTAGTCTTTGAAAATTACCAATGTTGTGCATGTCTGTTTTTGTATTTTATAAAATAGTTAGTATGTTAATTTAGGAAAGAGAGGAAGTTGTTGTGTGTTTTTTTCTAGAAGGGATTGTATGGTGTTGGGATGACCTTTGTTGGCTGGATGGGACAAGGTCACTCGTGACCATCCTCATTTCAGCCTCTGTGGTCAAGGTGTTGTAAAAAAGTACAAGCGCAGAGCATGGACAAGTGCAAGATTGTTTCTGTATGATGTGTCAATTAAGAATGAAGTAACAGATGTGAAATACTCAGCAGGGATAACGAATATTGTTTGTAGTTTTGCTCTACACCGATGTGTGTAAAGCGCTGTATACTCAGTACTTTCTAGAGTCCTGTGGGAAAAAAAACAACATGCAGGCATACCCGGGTGATAAGAAAGAAGCAGCTCTGAATTATTCTAAGCAAAAATAATGCAGGGTACCAGTCTGGCATGATGTTGCTGCATTTGGGCCGGTAATCTGTACGCTACTTTAGCAAGATTTGTCAGTGCTTACCAAAGTTGTATGCCTTAGAGGAAGAAATATCATAGAGGAAGAAATATAATCACTAAGAAATCTTATTAAAAGAAAACAATTTTTTTCACCTAAAACTATTTTAAAAATCCACCAGTCAAGTTTCCCTTGTGGTTTATTACTTGATAAAAAAGAAAACAAGTAACTCGGGTGAACCAGTCTCAAGTACATCAGGTTGTTGCTACTGTTTGAATCAACCCTCTTCTTTGGATAACAAATGCACCGTCGTCGTCGTTGTACCTTGAACCTCTGTACCTTGAACCCACATTTGTCCACGTTGTGTCTTCCTGAAACGACGGTATTCCATGAATGACTCGATATGCATTTGTGTGGCTGCATATTTTTGTTGCCGTCCATGTTGTTGTTTCAGGTTGGTATTTAGCCCCCCCCCCCCCCCCCGAATCCCGATATCAAATGATGTCCAAGTCCCACAGCGGGAGACTTTTTTTTTTTTTTTTTTTTTTTTCCCCCGAAGATTTCACAAATAAAAACGGGAGAGGGATGCCTTCCTCACAAGACGAGGAGTCCTACTTCTCTTCTAAATTCCATCGGCAACATCCAGTTATAAACCGGGGGAATCGACTGGACCGGTTTTCATTCTAATTGAATTTCCTTTCTCTCCGAAGACTTCTGTTGATGTTGTTTGCGAAAATCGGATTTGGAGATTAATCAAAATGTCATGGAAAGAGCGGGGAACGGTTTTGGCGTATAGTTCTTCCCTCTGAACAGCCCGAACAATCTTGTTACACCGAGGGTTCTAGATCGTCTTATTTTGAGTTCTTTCTTTTTCAAGGGACAGTCTGAATGAGCAGACCGTTGGCAATAGTTCCCTGAACAGCAACATCTTGTTACCGAGGTTCGTGATTTTGAGTTCTTTCTTTCAAGGATCAACGTACTGAGTTTGACGTCATGTACGTCAAGTTTGGTGACACAGAATTTAATTTGGTCAAAATCTCTTCTCTCATTAGACCCTCTTTTTTTTTAAATGAAATTTGAAGCTTTTTTTTATGCTGAGTTTTTGACATTACATGATATTTTTTTAAGATGATGAATAAATGAATCAATTCCGATTTAATTAATCAAGTAATAAACCACAAGGGAAACTGACTGGGTACATTTTAGATTAATCTGGGTTGATCAAACGAAAAATGTACTAGAGTGGGACTTGAACCTGCGACCTCTGGATAACGTGGCGGCACTCAACCAACTGAGCTATCTAGCCCTAATGTTGGCGGTCTCCCTATTTTGTCAATATCTTTGTTCGGGGGTGACAGTCAGAAGCCATGCAACCTGCAAAGTTCCCGGATACAGCAAATCTTCCATGCACAAGGAACCTTAATTTAGGAGTAAAATTTAGTTGGATATAACCGAAAGAGGGTTCAAACAAACGAATCATCTGTCTCCTTTTCATTTACATGTAAATTAATATTTGTGGTGCAATGCGAAGATCCTATAACTCAGTGCTCTTCATCTGTAATAAACTCAAAATGAACTCCCAAAACAAAAAGCGAAAACTCAGAAACATGTACCAAAAAGTACAAATTCGGTCAATCTCTTTGTCACCCCGTTCTGTTTACTTTGAGTATATATATATACATATTTTTATCCTTCAAACAAGAATCTATATTTCTTGGTTACACAAACAAGGAAGTTCCGGGATGTCAATTTTTTCTCTCTAAAATGAGAAATAAGTTTAGATGTTCAGTACCACTATGCATGCCCCAGGCAAAAGGGAAACTGGTTTAACAAAAAAATGTAATTGTTTTGAATGATTCCCCTAAAGTTTACTTTGAAGCGACCAAAGTAAGCAATGGATCTCTATGATAATAATTCTAGATTCATATGCCCAGTTTCCATCTATTTTTGTGTGAAGAGCTTCCCCTTTTTGTAAACTTTGTGGATGGATTATAAAATAATCCAAACTTCCTGGTTGGACACATGATTTTTATCGAAAGTGATTGAGTGTCAATTTAAAAGGATTTTTTTCCAAATTCAAATACTTTCGTGATTTTAAGTCATGTTTCAGTATTTTGTTAGGAGTGTGTGACTTGTTGGTAAACCTGCAATGCGCGTCATTGACCGCCATCTTTGATGAATTGTGCACGCGTGAAGAGCTATCATTGGCTGAGAGTCGTGCGTAGCGCGTACCCGCATGCACTTTTCTGTCGTTTTACATCAAAGATGGCGGTCAATGACACGAATTGCAATCCATCTATTCAAAACCACAGTGGTCGATAGTGATTGGTCAAACAGTAGGAGGGTTGACTGTGTACTGCGTAGATGCATTCACCACATTTCATATTGCAGTCTGGCATAGTTTTTAACTGTGTACGGTGTAGATGCATTCACTAAATGATATCGTACATTGCAGGCTGGCATAGTTTAATCTTTTGATGATATTCAGTAGTCAGATAGTAAGGAGGGTTAAAGGTTGCTCAATTAACAATCCTTGATAAATTTGATGAAGCTCTTGAGTTTTGATAACAGATGATGATAGAGGGAGGAAAAGGATATGAAAAAGATAAAAAAATAATCAGAGAAATAAATTATTAATCAGAAATCTGACTTGTTTTGAGCTGTAGTTCTCATTCTGTAAGGCACAAAAATCTTCCAAGCTCAGGAAATCTTGCTGAGCAGAAAAGGGTAACCAGCCATAAAATCACTTGGTGTTTATATTGATCTTGACTGGTTCCCTGCAAATTTCTGCTCAGCGAATAAGTTATACTAGATAGCTCCATGAAATTAGGCCATATCCGAACTGGTGGCTACGGCTACGGCTACAACTGTTGCTAAGTATGTTGCTAAGGATGTACTAGATTTCAATGCGTGATGATGCGGAAATCTAGCCGTAGCCAACGCTGTAGCCGCCAATTCGTACTCAGGCTCAGGTTCGGTCTTTATGGTGGAGTTTCTCCGATCAAACTCTTTCAACATGATCGTGTTATATTCCGCAATTCTAGAGTATTACGCAATGGTGTCTCCCCCGCTATGCTGTCACCAATCCTAGTCTCCACGCAGTAATTAATATTGCAAAGTTAAGCCCCGAGAGGAAGACCCTAATAGGCCTAAGTTACAGCAGGAGTTAAATGCGGATTGAAAGGATTGAAAAGAGACTAACAGGAACTTTGGTGCAGTAATTTAATATCCTGTTGGGAGACTGATTGTTAATTCATGACATTACCTGAGGTGTTTAGCAGTGGATACCGCTAAGCAGACTCCTGGCAGGGAACCAGTTTGTGGATGTTATACATAGTAGTTTTGGCTGGTTACCTGTTTATTCTGTGCTTAGCAGATTGTTGTTAACGAGATGGAGAGAGTGTGAGAGAGAATGACTTTGTTGTCTTGAAAATTCTGACATTCTCAGAAATGTTTCGTAATTGATGGGACATTTCACCAATACTCAAAGGCAGGATATACTTTTGGTAATTGTCAAAGACCAGTATCCTCACTTGGTGTATCCCAACATATACATAGAATAACAAATCTGTGAAAGTTTGGGTTAATTGGTCATCAAAGTTGCAAACAAATAATGAAAGAAAAAACACCCTTGTTGCTTAGAATTGTGTGCTTTCAATCAGATTCAAATATTTTAGTGAGAAATTACCTCTTACTTTAAAGGGAGTCGTTTCTTACGGTTTTATGGTGATATATTTCTTGAGTAGTTACCAAAAGTATCCACTGCCTTTAACATAATTATATAGTGTAGTTTCCAGTGTCAAAAACAGCAATGTCTAATGAAAATTAGAATCATGTTTAACTTTGTATTTGCATTTTTAGTTTGTTTATGCATGAAAGTGTCTCTGTAACAAGCCAAGCCAGTCAACTTGATGAACTGATTTTAATAATAACTGCAAATAATGCATGTTGCATGAATGGAGTTTGAATTTAACATTTTTGTTGAATCTTGGAATGATTGACTTGAGTGTAACACTCTTTGTAGATGCAGATCTATCCAATAGGTAAAGTACTGCTGGTAGTGTGAGGGAGATGTAATTTTGTGTTCCACTACAGTTATGAATTTGACACGATCTCAAACAGCTTTGAAGATTTCTTTGTAAAAGATGAATTTATGGTTTTTTTTCCTGCCACTCTAAAGATTCCCCCGATGTTGACCTGGACGCCCTCTTGGGCGACCTTTGTCAGATGGAGCAGAGTCTCAACGCGCAGATGGACAACTGCGACGCCAACAGCAACTCCAACAGCAGCTCCATACCGCATTTCCCCAGTTACAACTACAGCAGCAACACGGACGCAGCGTCGATAACTCAACCCCCGCCAGTCATCCACACCGTGCCGGCGACACCCCCGAGTTTCATGCCGTCGCCGCCTAGTTTCACTCCCGACGAGACCCTGCCCCCTCCGCCACCTCCCTCGTCATCGAACGAGATCGTCGATCACGGCCAAATGCCCTTGCCCCCTCCCCCGTCGGCAGACACCCCGGACAGCGAGTCATCTACACCCCCTCCCCTATCCCAACTGAGCACCCAACAGATGGTCATCCCGCCCCCGCCGTCCGTCGTCACAGCGCCCCCGTCCTCACAGAAGACTCCCCCAGAATCTTTAGCGTTACAAACGAGAGAGGGCGTCTCTCCCGTTAAGGGCAGCGGGCCAACCTTTTTGAGCCCTCGATCCCCAACTAGTCAACAAGTACCAGTAAGTTTGCAAACTCAAAGGCAGGTTTTGATTCACTTCACCAAAAATGTTCAACTAATTTTGCTTCTCAAATCAAAGTGTCTCACAAGTTTCAGTGGAAGCGGTTTTACGGAGATTTTCCTTCGTAAAAAAAGTTTGCATTTCGCCCATTTAAGTTGCAAAATGTTTCCCCTCTGTTGGTCTAAAAATATTTACACATTCCATATCATGTTGAGTTGCCTCCACAAACAGTTTTGAAGTTGCCCAGTTTAATTACAAAATGTTTCCCCAACTGTAGAAAACTTCTTTTTTCAAACCTGTTTTTTCATCCTTTGAAATTTCCGTCTTACAATTTTTCTCATTACACCAGGGCCCAATTTCATGGCTCTGCTTACCGCCGAATTCTGCGCTTGCGGTGACCATTCTCCGCTTACTGTTCAAGCGCCGAATTTCTGCGCTAGCTGTGTAAGCGTAGAATGCCTAGTAACGTGGAGTACGCACGCGCACAAGCCGAAATTCCCCGCTAACCCGTGAAATACGCTTGACGTAAGCGCGGAATTCCCTGCTTCCGCAAGCGCCGATTCTTTGCTTACGGTAAGCAGAGCCATGAAATTGGGCCCAGTTTGACTTCAAATTCCCCCAGCTTATCTTAAATAAAAGGTCTTTAGGAAAAAGGGAAGGTACACGATTGGTAATCACTCTAAAAATGAATGGCAATAAAAACTGACTTGGTTAGAAAGTACAGCAACTTTTGATAGTATAAAGCATTTTGAGAAATATTTCAATTCAAAATAATGTGGATATGGAAAAATATGTCAGTTTTTATCCCCCAAAATTTGAATCTGAGAAATGTTCTGTCAGAAACGTTTCTCAGATCGTGTATTCCTATTAGGGATTATTCTTTATGCGTGGACATATTCGCTGGGGATTTTGGTGATATTTCAAAAACGCGACACCTTTTGAAATGAAATTTTCACAGGTTAGTTTTATTGTATATATCTACATTTATACAGGTTTAAAACAATCAAACGGTCCCAAAAACCAAAGGTATACTTTGCCTTAAAATTTATTTAGTCAAATCTCACCACTCACTTCTTCTCCATTCCCCCTCTGTAGTATTCCATGAGCGTTCGAGTCAAGCTTCAAGACTTTCAGGCTCAGCTAGCGAGCGACTCCACGCTGACGGAAGAAGAGAAAGTCTCCAAGCTGAAGGCAGAGAAGATCAAGATTGCCCTGGAGAAACTCAAGAAGGCGCGGGTACAAAAGGTAAATATCTTTCGCTTCCTGAAGATTTGGACCAAATTTCTTCGGGTCAGAAAAGATTACAAGACACGGGTTACCAGCCAAAAATTTGATGTGATTTTTGCCACACATGACTGACTGGTTCCTGTCTCTTTTTCGCTTTAACAACAAAGGATCTGGGCACAATTTTGTGGTAACTGCAGAATTCTAAGCTTACGGTGCCCAGTAAAGCGTGTGATTCTATGGACCATAAGCCCAGCATTTTGCGAAATTAGCGCCATGACTAACTGGTGAAATTAAAAGTCATTGTTGTACAAACTAACCAATGAAATCCCTTGAATGGTAGAGCCAGTTCCTGTTTGTCCTAGAGAGAGAGATAGCTGGGCCCAATTTCATGGGTCTGCTTACCGCGGATTTCTGCGCTTACATATCACAGAATCATGTGCTACAAGGGCTCTGTAAGCGCAGAATTCCGCGGTAAGCAGACCCATGAAATTGGGCCCTGGTCACTTGTCGTGATTTCTGCCATTTTTAAACAGTGCTTTACTTAATAAGTACTTGTACTTTTCTTGTTTATTTAGTGTTCAGATTCTGTTGGTGCCCCCATATCTTGATCATCATAATAGTCTGTTTTTGTTTACACATTTTTTACTAATAATAGTTAAGTTTTATTTTAGTTCACTTATCAGATTAAAAACAAAATTGTCAAGTGATAAACCAAAAGGGGGAAATGTGGATGAACTTTTTGACTAAAATGTTTCCACACTTCCTTTTTGAGTGTTGCTTGCTTTACTTCCAGTTAAGTCTCTTTTCCTAATGATTACTTGTTTATAAATAGGGGGTCGAGCGGTTTAGGGCCTCGGATTCAAGTTCTGGTGTTTGAGTCATCAGGGTGTGGGTTCGAATCCCGGTCATGACACTTGTGTCCTTGAGCAAGATGCTTTACTATAATTGCTTCTCTTCACCCAGGGGTATAAAATGGGTACCTGCAAGGGTAGAGGTTGATATTGTGTTTGAAAAAGCCTTCGGAGCGCCACGGCAGCCCTGGGCTGTATACTCCCCAGGGAGCTGAGAAAGATTACAGGATTGCTATTGGCCCAATGACTAGGGCACTAATGTAATTCTCATTGATTTGTTATTGTTAAATGCACTATATAAGTACCAGTTATTATTATTATTATCAATCTTATCTTGGTCAGCTGATTATCAGGGTTTATGGCGACGATGGGAGCTCCAAGACGATGTTTGCAGACGAGACGATGACGTGCCGGCAGGTCGTCCACATCTTGGTGGAGAAGAACCACCTCGATGAGAGAGCAGACTGGGCGGTAGTGGAACAGATCCCTGACCTCTATATCGGTAAGGGTCAAAGGTCAAGCTGAGGGACTTGGAAGCCCTAGTCCCCCCCCCAAAAAAGGATTGGTTCAGATTATAATCTTCAGATTCGAACACTCCATGAAAACATTTCAATAGATTGTGCAAGTCTGATATATATTCAAACAAAAGTGCACAAATTTGTTTCCCTAACACTAAATCGCCAACCCAAGGATCCCAGAAAGACCCCTTGCACATGACGCCGCAAGCTCAAACAGCGCCCTCACTGAGGGTCAAAGGAAGACCTGTCTTCCTTCGGCTGAGAGTTGTGTGCATTGTGTACACGTGTAAACATTTCCGATGTCTGTTCTCGGCATGGCGGCCTACGACATCACAAGCTCAAACAGCGCCTCACTGAGGTCAAAGGAATACCTGTCCTTTGCTGAGAGTTGTGCACGGTGTGTACACTTGTAAACATTTCCGTCGTTTGTCTTGGTGTTGGCGGCCTATGCCAGGGGTCTATTATGTTTGAACACACACAGTACATGAACTGTCTGTTTGGACGCAAGAAAGCTGTTCAAAGAAGGGCTCGTTAGTGAGATGTAATAAGAATATTTGTTGGAGGCAAAAGCTATTTTACAGACACCTGCCTTTCCTCTCAAAACTACACTCACCGTTTTAATGACAGGGAGTTGCAGAGGGATCAACCATCCAGTCCAGTAGTTCTTTTGTTTCTTTGAGTTATGATCAGGGATAGTAAGATAATCTGTTGCTCTGTCCCCCTTTTCCCCCACCCCCACCCTTCAGAGAGAGTCCTCGAGGACCAGGAACACTTGGTGACTGACATCTTACTGCATTGGAAGCGAGACTCAACGAGTAGACTTCTGTTTACTGAAAGAAGGGAGAAGTATGCAGTTTTTAGAAACCCACAGGTATGACATGGAACATCTAGGCATCCTCTATCCCCATTCCCCATTCCCCCTTCCCCTTCACCCTTCAACCTTCACCCTTACCCCTTCCTCATTTCCCCCTAAACCCTTACCCTTTACCCTTTACCCTTTATCCCTTATCCATTATCCATTAACCTTTACCCCGTCCCCCTTTCTTACCCTTTACCCCTTATTCTTTACCTCTTATCCATTAACCTTTACCCATCCACCTTTCCTCAGCATTTAAAAATGTAACATCTACAACTAACATATTCAAAACCTTGCCCGCTTTCAAATACATCTCAACTGTTCAACAATTTAAAGACGGTTTTCCCGGATCACATTTTTTTCTCGTCCCGCCGTAGAATTACCTTCTGTCGACCAACACATCACAAGTCGCCACAGAGTTTGCCGAGAAGTCCAAGCAGACGCTGATTGACGAGTTCTTCTCGGAGGGGCGACAGGGCGTGCCTGAGATTGAGGGACCGCTGTACCTCAAAGCCGAGGGCAAGAAGTCATGGAAGAAATACTTCTTCATCCTCAGAGCGTCGGGGATTTACTACACTCCAAAAGGAAAGTCAAAGGTAGAGATTGTTTTGGGTTTTTTTTTTTAGGTTTATTTTTTGGGGTAGATTTTTCCTTGAAACATGGTGTGGAGTGTGGCCTCTTTCTTACCCCATTCAACCGATGGCCTTGTCCAAACCAAGGCTTGGACTCCGGCTCTGGCTACGTCAGCAACTTTTGAGCATGTTGCATTTTGCTCGGTGCAGGAGCCTCAGCCAATGTGTAGAAAAAGCCCTTAATTTGCGTGTTTCCACTCTTTTCAGTCGTCTAAGGATTTGGTGTGCTTGGTTCAGTTTGAGCATGTGAATGTCTACAGTGGAGTAGGCTGGAAGAAGAAGTTCAAAGCTCCGTATGACCACTGCTTCGCTTTGAAGGTAAGAATCTGGAGGTGCAGAACCGTGTGTGTTGAAGGACATATTCGGAGAGGGTTGTGCATCTACGATTATTTTTTTGCGTGTCCCGGCGGAGCGAATAAGAGCACCAGACTCCAACTCTGGTGTTTCTGTTCAGGAGAGTGTGGGTTTGAGTCCCGGTCGTGACACATGTGTCCTTAAGCAAGACACTTGACCATTATTGCTGCGTCCTTTGGATGGGACGTAAAGCCGTTGGTCCTGTGTGTTGTGTAATGCACGTAAAAGAACCCAGTGCACTTATCGTAAAGAGAAGGGGTTTGCCCCAGTGTTCCTGGTTTGATCGGCAGCATATTGCGCCAAAGCACCTTGTAAACCATTACATGTAAAATTACATACCAAGGAAAAATAAAGAGGGAAAAACAGACAATCCAGAATTCTGGTATCATATTTTTAAGAGCAGTCCACTTATTATCAAATTTCAGTCTTGCTGTGCCCGGTACTTTCGAAAGTTCTTTGTACAACGCATTTCTAGCAAGAACTCTGGCTGAATCGAGTCGATAGATTATTCTTAATTAAGTTTGTTATTAATGACTTTCCTGTCTGCAGCATCCACAAATCCAACAGAAGTCCAAGTACATCAAGTATCTGTCGGCCGAGGATTATCGCACCTGTCAACGTTGGATGGCTGGAATCAGAATAGCAAAGGTCAGATCTTAACACCAGGGCACAAACTTGTAGAGCTCTTAAGCAGGAAATATTGCTTAAAAGTTTCCTGCTGAGCAGAAATCAACAGGATACCAGTCACAAATTGTACATGTGACAAGGTAGTTTGGCCGGTAAACTTATTCTGGTAAGCATAATTTTGTTTTGCACAGCAACTTTTTTGTGCTTAAGCAGCTCTATGAAATTGGGCCCTGGGCACAAACTCATAGAGCTGCTCAAGCTCAAAAAGTAGCTAAGCACAACAATATTGTGCTTACCAGAATAAGGTTGCCAGCCAAACTACCACGGCACATGCACAATTTGTGACTGGTATTCTGCTCATTTCTGCTCAGCAGAATTCGTTAAGCAATATTTTCAGCTTAAGCAGCTCCATGAAAATCGGGCCCAGGGCACAATTTCATTGAGCTGCTTAAGCTGGAAATATTGCTTAATTATAAAAAGGGGTGGGGCACCAGGCGCAACAATGTCAACTTACACTACAATGCGTGTGTATTTTTTGTGCGTACAGTACGGACGAGTGATGCTGGATAACTACACAGAGACTCAGCGTGAGATGGTGGATTACTCGTCGAGTATTGAGAGCATGTCAACGAGTAGCCTTGGCGATAGCTCCTCTATCTCCAGTATGCACTCCAGCGTCAGCAATCATAGCACTCAGAGCTCACTCGGTAAGTGGTGGACAGTTTTATTTTTTTTTAAGGTTTTTGGTTTTCTTCTGCAGGGTTCTCCAGAGGATTTTTTTCAAAATTGGAGGGCATTCTGGAACCATGTTTTGGAAGTTTTGCCACAGTACACTAATTGCAATGAGGTCCTTTGAAAATTTTCAACTTGGTATTTATATTGGTTTTAAAAGCCCTTCTGTGCAATCTGGAGCATTCATAGTGGTTTTATCATGATGATTTTTTTGTGAATTTGATCTGAATTTATGAAAAAATTATGATTATTGTATTTTTATCAGAATCCTAACATTTCCAAACACTTGGGTGTTGAGCTAACAAAGAGGTGATTTAATTCCACTGATTTGGGCAGTGTCTGACCACAGCACCTAGGGAGATGTGTTAACTCTGTTCTTTACTTGTTTGGGTTTTTGCCGAAAAAGGTTCTGGTGTAAGTCCGAGTGGTAGTACGCTGAGCGTTCCTCCGATGCAAGCAAGCATCAATCCCACACGACAAGGCAGCGTGGGTAACATGTTTGCCAGCGCCTGGAAGAAGGGAAGGGAGAAGGAGAGCCTCGTGGAGTCCCCTAATACGGTAACCATTCCAAACTTTTTTGTTATTAAACAGTTTCTGAAAAAGCATTTATATGTACAAATTTGCTGAACGTGTTTACAAAAAGTAAGAACCAATTTTCAAAAAGCTGTTCACAAGTTCTGTTGCTTATTACAAAATTTGCGGGTCACCAGTTGCAATGATTTACGTTATGCAGCATTTTTGCTGGTGACCTGTTTCTGCTAAGCATGGTTTTTTTCTGTGCGAAGCAAATTTTGTGCCTAACAGCTTTATGAAGAAGGGCCCTGCTGTTGTCCAGTTTAAGCCAAAGTGTTGTTATTTTCTTAGTAAACGTTGTTTTCAGAGTAAACTTAGACAAACTTCTGTGGAAATTTTTTCTCTTTATGTGCATTTTTTTTACAATCGTGTGGTGTTATGGCGGAGCAGTATAGGGTGGTCGACTCTAGCTCTGTAATTTACAGAATGTTGGTTCGTATTCTGGCCTGGTCAGTCGCGACAGTTGTGTCCTTTAGCGAGGCACTTTTTCCATAATGGCTTCTCTCCACCCAGGAGTACAAATGGGTACCGGCTAGAGCTGGGGAGTAACCTGCTCTGGACTGGCATCCTGTCCAGGGGGAATAGAGATATTCTCAGTCGTTAAATGCCAATGAAACCATATTTAAACACTGGCCTGATGAGCAATTATGGCTCAGAACAGACTTTGCTTTTTTCACTTTTTTTAATTTCTACAATCAGCTTGAACAAAATCATTTGTTTTTTTTTCTGACAGGATCGTTACTGCGGCAACGCACCCACACAAGGAGAAAGGATTCCTGATGAGGTAGAATAGATTGTTCTCTGTGGTTTTCAGATTTGTTTGCTTTTAAATTTGCAGCGAATTAAAACTGTGCTGTTTTAAAGGATGTGTAAAACATTGGTAAGATTGAAAAAAAAAATGGTTTGGGGTTGAACAAAGAAAAAAAAAAAATTGACTATAGGGAGACCGCCATCATAGGGCTAGATAGCTCAGTTGGTAGAGCGCCGGCATGTTAATCCGGAGGTCGTTGGTTCAAATCCCGCTCTAGGCAATTTTTTTTGTTCAACCCCAAACCATTTGAAATTTACCCTGAAAATATAAATGTTCACAGATTTGCACATAACTTACATGGTATAAAGATGGTCATGGTGGTTAACTTCCCTTGAAATTGTTTTGCTTGAAATGATACAGTTTTTAGGAAATGAGTAAAGCAATTAGTCTTTATCGCGCGTGTCCGAAACTCGATGTTTGAAAACAGTTAAAACATATAGTGGGTTTTTTCACTATTTTCTCATGACTCCGAAGTCCGATTGAGCTTAACATTTCACAGGTTTGTTATTTCATGTATATGTTGGGTCACATAAAGTGCGGATACTAGTCTTTGAAAATTACGAATGGTGTACATGTGCTTTAATGCCCCCCCCCCCAAAAAAAAATGCTTTATAAATTATGTTTTTTATATTATGTGATTATTTATTTTCGAATTATTTGGTTTTACCTGAGACTGACATTGCATCTCGTCAGAGCAAAAATGTTGTATCTTGTCTGAAAATTCTCCGTGCAAAAACTTTGTGTCTCGGCGCGTACTTGTCGTGTGTGTACATTCGTGCTATTTTAAGCGAGAAACACCGCCTTGGCAATTTCAATTTGGCGTGCAACGTAAGTGCTATTTTAGGGGATACAACGATTTTGCACTTACATGACATGACGATTTGTTAAGTGCAGTATACATTCATTGCTTTTTGAGTTCCTGCGGAAATAAATATTTTCCGGTATTGCTAGTTGGATTCAAACCAATCACCTTCCACTGTTTAAAGCAGATGTCGTAACTTTGTTTTCTTTTCCAAACAGGGAACCTTCCAGTATAAGGCACCCTTGGTCAAGTCGTCCCAGCCACTCCAACCCAAAGACTCCCCCAACGATAACGACATGGAGCGCACCCTGATGGAGCTGGAAATGAACCTGGCCCATGACCAAGAGTCTGCCCAACAGGTACATGCACCGCAGGTGTCGTTAGGCCCCTCTATCAAGACAAACCTCAACAACTCCAATGCCCGGCCAGTTCTTGTCCAGGTCACGGCCAGAAATTCAGACGCGGTGACAGTAAAAGTCACCCCTTCCTCGCAAGCTTCAAACGGGGGCAGGAGATGCGAGCCGAGGAGCTGTCCGCCCCCCATTGCCCCTAAACCTCATACTACCACCACTACTCCTTGCATTTCATCCACTAACCAAATCTCGCCAAGCGTAGAGAGGAACACAAAACAGACCTCCTCTATAATAAGTTCACGGCCGAGGGAAACAAACCTTGGACGAAGCGAAAGTAAGAGAGTTCAGTTTAAGGAGGTCCTGGAGGAAAACATCCCAGTCCGAGGGCGAGCTGCCGAAAAGGAGCCAATCGCATCCCCGCCCAATTCCCCGCTGAAGCCCATCTTGAACACATCTCCACAATGCTCTCTCCCCCCACCGTCACCGCATCCCACCTCCACCTTCTCACCCATCTCCTCCCCGCCTCCATCCGCACCAAACACCTTCCACTCTACTTTCTCACCTCACACCACTAACATTAACACAACTCATCAACCGGCGAGCGGAGGGTTGACAAATATGGTGAGACAGCCCAGGGCACTACCCGTCACGCCACTGCAGAGTAATGGTTACGGTCATGTCCAGCAGGCGACACCGCAGCAAGCACCTCCAAGGCAAGCTAATTCTTCTTTCCTTGCAGAACTGAACAGCGCCCTCAAGCCCAAACCGGGGGGTCTGTCCGGGAAGCCGCCGGTCTCCCCCAGACCCCCTCTCTCCCCAAAGCCAAAACCGCACAGGCAAGAAAACACACCACATCAAAACACCGGTAGACAGGGGGCCCCGCCCTCCCCAATGGCACACTCGGCAGCACACAACTCCCCTAAAGATAACACGTCCACGTTCAGTAGCACCCCCAGATTGCAATCGTTTTGTAAGCAGGGATCCCCAACCCCTCTGAGGGTGCACCACTCACCCAGTTCACCTGTTGTGCCGCCAAAGGTCGGCAGTAGCCCCAAAAACAAGCCCCCGTCCCCGCGGGTCCGGACTTCGCCACCCTCTTCCCCTGCATCCCAGGGGGCGATATTTGTCTTGCCCCCTTCCCCAAATACCCAACTGAAACGTGCCTCAGTGGTGGGTAACCAAGTCAAAAGAAGTGGGTCCAACAGGGGCGTCAAGCCGCCCCCACTACCAAGGCGGGATGGGGTTACCCAATTAAGTACGGGACCGGCCGAGAAAAAGCTACCCCCTCCTCCACCTCAGAGGACCACATGATAAAGTTTGACCATGTTATATATACTTGTACTCGGTTTTCAACACCACCCTTGTGTGAAAAAAAAGGAAGAAAATATTGTATCACAGATCTCACCCCACCAAAATATTTTGATGAAAGATTTTATGAAAAAAAGTCATCAATTTCTGACAACTAAGAAACAAAAACGCTATTAAATATTACATTTTTATACCGTAACCCAAAATCTGTTTAAAGGATTTGAGACTCTCCTCCAATATTCTTAGCAGGTGAAAGCTTTTATTGAAAAATAGAAATTGTATATAAAAGGTATTTTTGGAAAATTTTGAAAAAATGTTTGTAACAGTCGTGTGAGTGTGGAAACACAAAATCAGTGTGACAGGGTTTTTTTCCGGAGGCTTCGTTTAAAAAGTGTCTTGTACAGGAATTGTAACACCAAAAGTAAGAAACAACAGCTAAGAAAACAACCCAACAGTTTTCATTTATCAACGTTAAAGCAGAAATATTTTTGTACAAATGAGGAGCAGGTTTACATATTTGTAGGATTGATATAGCAACTTTTATAGCTGCGCATATTTTAGCTCAAATGTTAAAATGAGTTTTTTTTTTTTAAATCTAAGATAAAGTAGAGACTTGAAACACAGAAGGACTCATTGTAGGAGGAAAAAAGTAGCAGTTAGAATAGACGAGAAAAGCAGTCTTTCTATTGTTTTTGAAAAAACTTTTTCATACTTGACAGTTGTCAGAATTTAGTATTACAAAATGTCTTTCTCTTCTGCAGCAGTTGCTACCAATTAATAAGGAATATATTGTCAACAAGAAAGATAACTGCTTATTTCACTTCTAAATTAGGGATTAATCTGGTTCTATTTTTCGTGTGTCGCAAGTTACTGTACAAATCATTCTTATTCAAGTATATTGTTAGATTTTTGTAACTTTTTACGCTATTTCGGAAAGTTCAACGTTTAGCTAGCACGATTCTTAACAGCAAATACAGGCAGCTGTCAGAAATCACACTTTAGGAGTTCTAAGCAAGTAGACAAAAAACCGATGTTACTTTTCAAAACTTGATAAGTTAATCAAAGTGCATGCTTAATATTTATAGGACTTCTTGGTTGCTATGGTAACTAGAGAAAATGGCACCCAAAATATTCAGTTCTAATTAGTCTTTCAAACATTTTTTCCCTAACGATCACAATTTTTTTGTTGGTGGACGGACCAAAACTTTTAACAAGCTCCTTTTTCATATACGATTGGTCATTCATGGTTGGTAGTCTGTTTTTAATATTTTCCCCTCTTTCACTGTTGTCTTCATCTGAGAACTTCGGTTTTTTTTTTTTTCTAACAAAAGGATAATTGCTGGATTGTGTTTTGAGTTTCATTCTTTTCCCACACATTCAGTGGGCATTTTCATCTGACAACATCTGTTAACACTTATTTCATGTTTGTCCATCATCCAATTTTGATAACCCCGTTTTAAAACTGCATAAAAAAGGGTCTAAAAATTACTTGATATGGTTAGCTCTGTGTTAAAGACTTGAGGAGACATTTTTCTGAATGTCCAAGGGGTAATTCCACGGCTGCTTCCACTACGTTGACCGTAGGTTTTCAAAACTAGTCAATTCTTGGTTTGATTTGATTTATTTGTTTTCTTTTTATTTTAATCTTTCTTGTAATGAAACCAAGGGACCCTCAAAAGCGACTAGCACTGTTGACCCAAGCGTGACGATACCTGTGTGGGGGAAGATTGTGAACAAATGTTCCACATTTGATGTGGGAGGGAAGCCCCAAGTAGGGGAAACCCACAAAAATAGGTCGAGACCGAAAAAACCCTATGGACATGCCAGGCTCTGAACTTGATCCATGGAGCCAAGGGACAGGACAAGATAGCCAGAAACCCAACTTGTTTTGTGACGTCTTATGTTGAAATTTGTTAGTTATTCTAACTTTTTTTAACATACCTAGTCCAAGTTTTGATTTCGGGCAGCATAATGTGGCCGAGTATAAAGTATCTTGGCCAAGCAAGTAAGAGCACCCGACTCAAGCTCTGGTGTTTCTGATCAGCAGAGTGTGGGTTCAAGTCCCGGCTGTGGCAAGATACTTAACCAGAATTGCTTGTCCTTTGGATGGGCATCAAGCCGTAGGTCCCGTGTACTTGCTTTGGCAGGGCACGTAAAAGAACCCAGAACACTTATCGTGGAAGAGTAGGGGTTACCCTGGTGTTTCTGGTTCACATAGTAAGCATTACAGGTTTCCTCAGGCTTGTGAGCTACAACGATTAAGTTCACTTATAAGATAGCCTTGGTTTCATTACCAAAAATATATTAAAATACTAATTTGTTTTATCTGCGGTCAACGTTGTGAGAATAACCATGGATACTGACATGTGTAGCATTTTGCGATGCTACACAAGGGAAAACGTTTACTGGTACAGAAGCAGTTTTTGGAGGAGAACTGTGACCACCCCTACCCCAGTCCTCTAGTCTACTGGGACTTCAACTGTCTTACAGTACACAGGGCAGGTTGTATCATTGTATGAATCCCAAATCTGCTGGAACTGCAATTTTCTTGTTTTTTCCATGCAGGGACAGTGATAGCAGTGCCTCGAGCTGAGCCCAAGTTCCACACTATAGAGGGCGCTATAAACCCAATGAATTCCCAAACAGCGTCTGAGTTTGATATCGATCCTGATGCAAACTGTGTGATGAAAAAAATTAATGGCAGATCCAGTGTGGTGTTAAAAGGAGGGGAAACTACCCTACAAAAGAAAGAGTCCGGTAGAGAGAGGAATGGAAAATGGAATTCGTCATTTTTTTTTTTAAGAATCAGGGTTTCCAAATGTGATGTAAATTGAAAAAAAAACAGGTTTTTAAATAATTGATGTAGTTTAAAATAATAGTTTTCAGATTTGCTCATTTCAAACACATTTACATATGAACAAGAAGGGGTCCAGAAGACGCCCAGGGCTTGATCCACAGCCCCGCCTCTTTGACCATGGGCTGAATGGGCGTGGTCAAGGTAGAATTGTTAACACGTTGTATCGAATCACTGGGTTTTCATTCAATCAGTTTTTAGGTAAACTTTGTAGATAAAAATCGCTCCCTTCATGCCTTCCCTGCATCGCTTTTAAAATTTGGAACTCTTGAAGTACGGCAGAACGTCTTTCATTTCTGTACATCCTGTTCACCATCTCATCTTTTCTGTTCTCATTTTTTACTTTGCACCCATCTTCAAAAAAAGTACGAACCTCCCTTACCCTTTGGAGAAAAACAGATCGCTAAAATAGGCATCAGTCATTTGCAAGGAATCCTCTTTTTATTTGTAGATTTTTATTTTCTAAGGTGTTTGGGGTTGGTTTTGGGATGGAGGTTGACTCTCCTTTTACCTATTCTGGATCTGCTTTGTTTTGATGAAAAGGTCGATGACCTCTTCTTCCAAATTTGTTTATTTTGTTGCTGGAAAAGTTGTTTACTTTGTTGCTGGAAAAAGTTCCCTGCACGAAGGAAATGCTCCTATTTCAGGAATTGAATCATGAATTAAGTTTTATCATGTGTTGTGACATTCGAATGCCCACTGAAATGTGCTCTGAAACTCTTCCATTGAAAATGTTCTGTGTTTAATTTTTGCTTTCTTTGTGTGTGTATGTAATTCACCAGTTTCTTACTTCTTTGCATCCCTACAGGACACCGACAGTTGAATTGACCAATCAAAGAGGCCATCAGCATGTGCCGTGGTCTCGCATGCAGTATTCCATCTAGATGTGGCATGTCATTATTTGTTTCTGCACTGGTACACAACCCCCCACTTACAGGGGACCATGGAGTTCCCATCCCAAATGTTCTCATTGTAAAAAAGCAAAAACAAAATTGTTCACTTTTTGACTTGCAGTCTGGTACCCTTACTGTTCATTGTATTTCACAGTCTATTCGTCAGACTTAAATGAAGTTTCATACTTCCAAAGGAGAAATATTTGTCCAACTAATTTCCTCATAATTTTCCATCTTTTGAAAGAAAAATATCACCCCAGATTGTTATGTAGTTTTTTTGTTTTTTTTATTTTGTTTAACCTTGTCTTGGTTTTATTTATTTTTTTAATATTATTTCTATTGTTATTTTATTTTTAAAATTTCAGAGGAGTTACTCTGAGAGATTATCGTAAATTTACACCGACACTCATTGCTCTAGGATTTTACACAATATCGAGGCCATTATACAAAAAAATAAAGAACATTTGGGATGAAGGTTCTCCACGCAAGCCCTCCTGGGATAAAGGTTGTTCCTCACCATCTTGTTCCTCACCAGCTCTGCATGATTACACTGCACATGCCCAGTGTCTTCTTCTGGATCGTCTTTCCGACTGCTCACCAAGAAGTTTTGAGTTTGCATGGTTGTAAATAGCAAAGTTTGTTTTAGTTCTGTTTTTTTATTTTAGCTATGACTTGTTCGTTTTAGTAAGGCTTTTGTTTCCCTACATGGCAATGATGCAAAATGCACCAACTCTTAAATAGAAGAAGAATAATATAATGAATAAACTAGACATTGTTTGTCCAAGAGACAACCACAAAGCATTATTTGAATACCATTTGAAGTTTATTTGACAACAAAAATTTGTTAGAAACTTGTGTGCTCATATTAGTTAATAATTTATAACTAAAACTCAATGGTTCCTTCTTAAAATAACTGGACCTGATTCAAACCATAGATTTTAATGCCATCTCATATTCTTTTCCAATGGATGAATATAATTTTATAAAAACTTCTCTCAATCTTTATTAAATGGCATAGATTCTAGACCTAATATTTTAAAAAAGACTTTGTCAGATTTGAATTACAGTCGGTATCCAAATTTGGACGGCCGTAAAATTTGCCAAATTGGAACACTAGCTGACTGACTTTTAGAACTTAGCATTACAGTCTTTAAGAGTGCAAGGCTGTTTCAATGCAGCGCAGGGACGGGAATACTAGTTAACTGACTTGGACAAGTCTACCAGTGCTTTGTGCAATTTTTAGTTTGTTGTGTTTTCTGTTTTTGTTTTTGTCTTCTTTATGTTTACAGCTTCATGCGGCAGCTGTTAATAGGAAATTTAATACAAAAAGATGATAAGATCTTTGCCAGTTATAAACAAATAAGATATTTAATTAAGTACTAGATGGCAATTTTATAAATATGTCAATTCTGAAAGTTTTGTATGTGGTATTTGACAAAAATTTACAAAAGATATGATTTCATTTGGTTGACATTTAATATTGTTAATATGCTCTTTTAACTCTCGTGTACCAAAGGTGGCACAAAAGGCAATATTTCACATCGTGATCATTTGGACTAGGGGGTCCAGTTCTTTCGGGGTGCAAAGCTCAAGAAAACGGGAACAGGAGATTGTCTAGCTCTTCTATCCGTGCAACGTCATTGTGTGTCTTGAGGGGACTTCAAAATATTCTAAAACCCTTTTAAAAAGGTTATAGGCCTCGTACATATGAGGCCAAAAGCTCAAACGTTGACCCTATCACAGGTTGAGAGTTGTGTGTGACTTGTGCACCTTTCACTTGTTTGACCTCATCAATGGCGGTAAATGCAACCAGCTACGCAACTTTTCAGCGCATCGGTTGATTTCCTAGTTTTTTAGTGTCTCAGTTGTGCTATTGAAAGTTTAAAACACTGTAAAAAGTCTTGCTTTAAAGGGTGTGTACAACATTGGTAAGACTAAAAAATATAATGTTCACAGATTTGCACATAACTAACATGGTATAAAGGTGTTCATGGTGGGAAAACTTCCCCTGAAATAGTTTTGCTTGAAATGCTATAGTTTTTGAGAAATTAGTAAAGCAGTTTTTATCATGGTGATAAAATCCAAAGTTTGAAAACAATGAAAACATATATAGGGGTCTTTTACTGGTTTTTGTGACTCTGATGACCGATTGAGCTTAAACTTTCACAGGTTTGTTATTTCATGGATATGTTGGGTGACACAAAGTGTGGATACTGGTATTTGAAAATTACCAATGTTGTACATGTGCTTTATTTGCCTAGAAATGTCCTCTCTCTTTTTTTCTCTTTTTTTTTTGACAAACTGCAAATGCATGCCTTGCAAGGTGTCTGTTGGGAACTGAGGCAGTTCCCACTTTCACAGAACATGCTCTGTCACTTTCTTTTCGTTTGACAGTAAGACGGTCATGTGATGTGTAGCAGACAGTGTGATTGGTCGCCGTGTATGGTCTGCAATTTATCAGGCAACCAGATACTTGGCCACTTTATTGTCAAAACGATTTTTCCAATATTTGCACGCCCGTTACCACAAGTGTAACATAATGTTGCAAGGTTGATTTCCACTATTAAGTGCTACGGGCCCCCATTTTTCTGGTCTTGGCTATGCCCCTTTGGAGTAACCGACATGTTTTGTCCTTGCACGCTCTGTAAATATTGTGACCTTTGTCATTGTATGTTGTAACTCGACTTGTTTTTGTGAAAAACTATGCATATTATAATATTTCTTTTATTTATTTAGATTTTTCATCTATGTATATTTTTTCCCACTAAGTGTATGTATCGCCCCGAATTGATCGATCTTGGATATAAATCTTTTAATAGCAGTGTTCTGAAATATACCTGAATATTTAACATTAGTGCTTATTTCAATTTTCGTCTCCATGACAACAAAGGGTAGCTGTCAATGATGGGTATGATGCTGGGTGGTGTGACTTTGATTTTGGAAACGTGATTAGGGTATTTACTCAAACTGGGGTATTAGAAATTGTGTATCATGTAAAAATATATATCTTATAATATGAAATTATTTTTCCTAATATTTTGTAAATTTCACGTGTAATCATAGCATGCTGTTTACTATGGTCATTTTGATGTATTAGTTTTGCAATTTGGTTGCATATTTTATCAGAACTTATTAAAAAATAATAAATTATTCCTTGCAATTGACAGAGTTTACTTGGAGGAATGAATAAAGTTTAAAATCAGAGGCTGTTCTTATTAATAATCATTTGAAGTCGGGGAGTAGTCGGGAGCCAGCAGCCTGGCACGAGAGCAAATAGTCTCCGCAAGAGCAGTCTTTGATTGTGGAAGACTGCGGGTTATGCTATCACCGCGACATCAAACATTTAACGGCTTGTCCGCAAGTCTACGCCGTAGTTGAAAACAAAATCACATAGCCTGGCATCCAGAGTATGGTGTAACATTGGTATCAAGTTCGTGAGCAGTCTTTGATTGTGGAAGACTGAGGGTTACGCTATCACCGGGACATCAAAACATTTAACGGCTTGTCCGCAAGTCTACGCTGTAGTTGAAAACAAAATCACATAGCCTGGCATCCAGAGTATGATGTAACATTGGTATCTAGCTGTTCTATCTAGGCGCATTGCATCTCATCACATTGCAGGCTGGACAGAAATGTCTTGCCTGTCTCTACAAGAGGGATGGTTTGGAGGATGCCTCTTTCTTACATCATGCCAGTAAAAAGTAGTGCGAGCTGGAGTACTCTACCACATCTTTAAGGTGTCTTGGTGTTTGTGTTCTTAATTATGTCAAGTTATATATTCACTATTCCTGGTCTTGTGGCATACCAAAGTATACCTTTGTTTTTTTTAATCGTTCGATTGTTTTAATCCTATATAAAATGTAGATATATGCAATAAACCTGTGAAAATTTTCTTTCAAAAGGTGTGACGTTTTTGAGATATCGCCGAGCGATTATGTTCACATAGGTCTCGGAAGACGGAAATAAACCGTAATTGGAATACTCAATCTGCTGAAACGTTTCTCAGATAGAAATGTTTTTGAATCCCTTTCTCTTAAACCACATTCCTTAAAAGGGAATCAATTCTGAAAATGTTATACATTATTAACAGCTGCATTGCTTCTTACCAACTAAGTTTTTGTGGTCATTAATTTTTGGAGTAATTGCCAAAGGTGTACCTGCCCTTTAAAACATGCCAAAGGGGGAAACCTCTCCAGGGCTCAATTCAAAAAGCTGCTAAGCACAGACAAATCTTGCCTAGCAGAAGTAGGTTACCAGCTCAAAAGCCATAAAGTTTTCGGTATTTTGACCGGTGCCCTCCCTATTTCGGCAATATTTTCTACTTTAAAAGCTTCATGAGATTGGGTTTAGTACTCAATTTCATAGAGCTGCTTATGAGCATCAAATTTTGTTTAACAATTTTCTTTTAAGCAAAAGTAAGCAGGATACAAGTCACAGATGGTACATGTGTCATAGTATTGTGGCTGGTAACCTTATTCTGGTAAACATAATTTTGTTGTGCTTAGCAAGTAACTGTGCTTAAGCAGCTCTATAAACTTGGGCCCAGATTGGATGTCCATAAATTGGGATATAGACTGGCCATGGACTGACCCAGTCCCCCCCCCCTCCCCTTTACTCATCTACCCCCTTAGGCCCCCCCCCCCACAAAAAGAACATGTTTAGCGTTCCCGCCCGCTTCCTTTCTCGAGGCTGCCTCCTTTTTGTTTGCTTGTTTTGGGTGGGTTTTTTTTACAAACAAAAAAGGATAAATTTTAACGATCTCTGACGAAAAAAATTAATTTTAAAATTAATAAGATCGTGTTTTTAGACTTCAGCACACCGAAAAAAAAAAACACTGAAAAAAGCTGGGAACCATCTTGCAATAATAGCCCAGCCGATAGTCTTAAAAAATTTGTCGAGCGGCCATTTTGTTTGTTTTTTTAAGAAAAAAAGGCCCTTCTACTTCCTTTTTTTAAAAGGCAGGACGCTAAGCTAAACATGTTTTTTTAATTATTTTGCCTTCTCAACATTTAATGATCCATCCTTTTAGAAAGTAAATGGTAACATTTTGAAGTCATAAACTTCTGGGGTTTTTTAAAAGTTTTTTTACCCTGTTCCTGTGTAATACATTTATGCTAATAATTGTAGGCATATATTAATATGCATGAGGTTAACTCCTCTTTGCCTGTATAAATAAATAAAAAATAAACAAATTGTAAATCAAATTTGAAGTGGTTTGTTTGAGAACTGAGTTTTATTTTATTTCTGATTCTGAGTTGAGATCCATTTTTCCGAATCCAAACTAGCCACCACCAGGAATCATGTTTGCAGTAAAACAAAAAATCAATAAATATATAAAATTAGTTAATTAATTAATTAAACAAATAATATAAAAATAAGATTTTTTTTTAATCTGGTTTCATCACTGAGCATGGGTTTCATTTTTTTTTTAAGGCATAGGCCTATCTCAAAGCCTGTTCAGCTGTTTTTTTTTAATTATTTATTTAATAATTATGGTAATTATATGAAGGGTAATGTTTCTCATATGACAAGAGTGTATAGTAATCGTGCCTGCCCTGAAATGTACAATGTCACGCATGCCCAATGTTAGCCCACCTTGTCTTATAAGACCGATGTTAAAGATCTACTTCAGCAATATCTGCGAAATAAAACAAATTGCTGAATCTTAAACATAATGTTATTAAGTATTCTGACCTTGTAGATTGGATTGTTTTAAACATATATTTTTTTCGTAATTTTAACCGGAAAAAATAATCCGATCTTAGGGTTTTTAAAAACTCGCGCGCTTCCATGGCTCCCTCCATAGGCACCATGCATGTCCCATACTGAAGCACGTGTATTTACGCGCACCACGAACCAACTATAAGATACGTGGGTGAACCAGCGAATGATGACGTACTTATAAGAAAGGGGAAACCAGGAAGTAGCGATGTGTCGTGTGTTTACACGGTAACTATGTGTGATGATCTCATTATTCGAATACATTCACCAAGTTAAGACGTGAGAATTGACCATGCCGAACTCATGTTCTGTTGGTGGATGTACTTGGAACGCAGATAGGAACCCAGATGTGAGTTTTTGTTTCGATTCCCAAGAGATCCTGTCCAGAGAAGGGAATGGGTGCGTTCGGTGACCAACACAGGGTTTCACGGTGACAAAATGGACCATGATTTGCAGTGCCCATTTTACGGACGACTGTCGGGTTGCAACATCGCAACTAAAGAGCAGTTTTGGATTAAAAAGCTATAACAGGCTTAAGCCAGGTTCAATCCCAACCATGAAAGCCCCATCTGCAGTGCTATCATCTTTTCAAACAGAGAGTAAAACAGGCACAGCCAAATGAAACTAAGCGATTCAGCCAACACTCGTCTCGCATGTCATTTAAGAAAAGAGAGAAGAGCTGGGTAAGCAACTTTTAAGTTCTAAAACTAAGTTCTATGAGTATGTAGTTGATATTTTACCATCGTTTCTTTTCATTTCAAAACATGCACTTCTCGCAAGAGATTTCAAACTCAATAAATAGTAGGGCTACCAAAACCATCAACAATTTTCCTTTTCACTCGATGTGATTGTGAGCATGATTCGAGTTCGAAGTTTAGGAAAGTTTGTAACTAGTTACCAATTCTACTTCACCTCCTTGACCTTGTCATCCCAGTGCACATACATGTGTACAAGACTCCCCTTCAACTTCAAGTACAACCTACAGACTTCATTATTGACCTTACATTGCTTTTCCAGTTTAGTTTGCTTTCAACATCATTGTATCCCTGGGGGAGGAGTACCAGGGGAAGGACCATGGTAAAAAATTACTTGGGCCTACAAAGGGCAAAGCCATACATGTGTGTGAATACAATGCCCAAATTATGACATTTTGACTTAGAGGTTAAATACAATGTTTGTTTTGATCTTTTGTTCAGGTTTTGCAAGAAGCTTTTGCTGAATATATGCTAAGTATGGTGACCAGGAGCCCACTGGTGAACAACTTCTCCCATCTAATGTGATGGAAAGTTCAATCACATCAGAGGAGGTAATGAAACGGTTTACTGGCTTGTTGCAGAAACAACCTTAATTATGTTTAGGGGAGAAATATTCAACCGCGGGGGGTGGGGGTCAGCTTCAAAATGCCTGGACCCCGAGCTGAGGGTTATTTTTATTTCATTACACATCAAAATGTGCAGTATCGGAATAATAATTAACTTTACTTTGCATAATCATACACTTGTCAGGCCTGGAATTTCATCTTGGAGAGGGCAAGGCCATTTTCATTTTGTAAAGGGTACTTCCATTGGAAAATCTTAAAGTCTATGGGAGACTTTTGAAGGGGCACCAAGGCCAACACAAGGGCAACGAAGGCCATGGCCTCCGTGTAATTCCAGGCCTGACTTGTGAATATCTTAAAAGTTAACAATTTCCCTCAAGATTTTTAACAAATTTATAAACCCCTAGGTTTGAGATGCATGATTCATGTCTGTTTGCAATTTTGTTTCAAGCAGAATTATTAAAATGAAAGAAAGGTTTATTTTGTCCTCCTATTACATGTATTAAAGAGATACTGTTGACATAGTTTAAACACCTTATTGTTAATGCAGAGGATTATTTCTGATGGTAAAATATGATTTATTCATCAAGCCATTGTGGATTTTTTTCTTTATTGATTATACATGTATTGTACATATTTTTTGTACACCCTTTATTATCTTATGAGAAGAGTTGTTTTAATGCCCATGTAGCTTTTACTTGACTGCAACCACATCTGGTAATTTAAATGTAGGGTTTTATTGAGTACATGTACACATGTATACCGTACTTATTTGTTATTGTTATTATTATTTGTTAGAAGGGGGATCAACCACAAACTTGTTTGCTACGTAAGATTAATGAGCAGCCCCAGCTTGTGCAAATTGCATGGTGAACTAAAGTAGTTTTTTTTGGGGGGGGGGAGAAAAAGAGGAGTTGGAGTACATGTATTGGGGTTTGCATATTTCATGTGTAATGTGTTTTCAATCCAGGGCAAACACAAAACAATTACACTTCTTTTTGACAATTTGCCAGACAACCTGTCTTTCTAAGCTTTGACTGTAATTTGAAATGTTTGTTTACATTTTCTTGAAAGTCTACATTGAGCTGAAAATTTTGATAAGGTCTTTTAGAATGTCTGTAGGCAAGAAGAGTAAGGATCGCATGGAATTAGTTTTGCAACATTCCCTTTTAATTTAGCTGTTTTCTATTTAATTACTCAATGAAAATTGAAACTAGACAGAGAGGTCAACTTTGGTGATACAACTTTTCTTGACATTAAGTATTACATGTACACTGTACTCTTAACTCCAAAAATATTGCTTTTTGTACATAAGGTGGTCATTTACCATGTAGTATATGCAAGAAGGGTAAGGAACTCATAGTTACATTTTCTTTTAATGGCAACGTGTCCCTTTAATTTATTAATTAAGCTGCTTTCTATTTATTTACTTCACTTGAAGAGGGGTAGTTGACTTTGCAAAAACAAATGTTGTTTTATTCTATTTTTCTTGAAATAAAATAATACTCATAAAGACTAAAGACTGATATGTCTATATTATTAAAAGTATTTATTGTCATTTACTCATGGATCATCTAAAAATGATTGTAACACACTGAAAATTTAGAGTAAATGGAGGCCACCAATCCCACCATGTTTGTATCCTCAATTCTGAAAACCTTCCTGAAAACCATGTACCACTACTAGATTAGCAGAACATGTTTTGATCATAGTATGATTTGAAACTTTGCATGGTGGGATCAGGTTTGCAGTGATGCTATGTATAAAATCTCGTTGTGAGTAGTGGTGGTTTTAAAAAGAACAGGTGGTTTGACAACTTCCTGAAGAGGATCAGGGCATACTGATCAAAAAATCAAGTTGTGAAACCACTGTTTCTTTTCAGAACCACCACTACTCAAAAGAGATTTTACCTATGGTGTCAGCGCAAACCTCACCTAATTATAGACATTGTTCTTGTAATGACACACATCCCATCTCAGTGAGCCAAATATTAACAGATTTTTATCAAAGATTGTGGTTCTCAAAAAAGTTCCCCTTTTGAAGCCTCTTTGCTGTATAACTTCCATGTTTGTAATATGTACATGTAAGTTGAATGCATTTCACTATTTTCCATTGAGAGGCACAACAGCATGAGCTTTATGTTTGACAAATAATTTGTACATCTATTTTTTGAGTCTCATTTACAAACATTTTATCAACTATAGGGGCTAAAAATACCCCACTAAATTCGAGTGAGAAGAGGAATTCTTATTATATGATTGGCAATAAATTTTAGGGTTTTTAAGTTACTAATAGTCAAGTGGCGGGTAAACCCTTTATATTGTCCATTGGGGTTGGGATATTTCCTTCGGATGGCGTCCATGATACATGAAGGAAGTGGCACTCTGTTGAACCTTCCAAGGTAGCCCGTACACCATCTGACAACTTGCCTGTAAACAACATGGTGATTTCTTCTGCAAACAAAGTAGTTGAAGAAAATCAAATTAGGTAAACATTTGATATCAATATTTGTTTAAAAACACAGTTTTCCCATTTTGAAGAAATCACGTACAAGTAAGGGTGGAAATATACTCTTCTGGTTTGTCCAGTCGAAAAACTTGTAGGAGAACCCCCCCCCCCCCCACACACACACACACACCCTTACATATGGCTGTTACAGGGGTACTTTCATTGTTGTTCTCCTTTTTCTGAAGAAATCCTAATTGGGTCACCACCAGAACAAAGAAAACCTTCTGGGGTAGCATTGCTCCGTAAGTTGGCATGTGTAAGCTCACACACACACACACACACTCAAGTGTGTCATGAGCTCCAATCGTGGACCCTCCTTTGTTCAACTCTTTGTCCTGACAAACGTGGACCCCATTGTTTTCCTTTGTGATAACAAACATGGACCTATTGTCCCTTTTGTTGTAAGTCCTCGGTTTGATTGCACTACAAACTCACACACACACACTTTTGGGTTCTTTAAAGAAGTCATAAGCTGTAACATACTCAACAATTGTGACAGAGATCAAAGTGTTTAGAAAAAATCTTGTACAGGTTTTATGGTTATTCGTTTTTCTGAGTTGAATAAATCTAATCCAACAGTCAATTATACTCAGGGTCAGGTAAGAGGCGTAATAATTTTTTTGGGGGGAGGGTTTGCTCCTTACATTAATTTTACAGTTCAATTAAAAAAAGACACTTACTGGTCTAGAGTCCCTTCAACTGCATCTCTGCCGTAGTATTCACCGGTACTGTAAATACGCGGTTTGAAGTACAGCCGGGTGCAGACAGACTGCTTCAAACCAATCATGCACAGCAAGGCTTTGGTTTTCATCCTCTACATTAATGTTCAATGCTGCCATTTGGGCTCTTGTCTTCTGCACTTCCTTACAGCAGATGCAGTTCACTGCCATTGGTTGGACCACACAGTGTCCGCATGAGCACCTGAAAGAAAAATTTAAATAACAGAAAATTAACGGATGAAAGTGTTGCTGTACTGACATAGGATGGACTATGTTCATGACCATTAACTAATTTTACGTGAACAGGGGTAATACAAAATGAGTGGGGATTGAAACGATGCGTGTCTCATTTATACATCTAAGTAAAAAATCATGCAATGTTTCGCATTGTTTATCAATGGCCGTTGTTCTTACTTTGTGTCTCTGGGAATTTTTTTTTATTTTATTTTTTTTATTTGAAAAGTGGTTTGTAATTGTAGTTCTGTTTTAAAGAATAAACATGACATATCATACTAGCCTAAAAGAAAACTATGAGAAATAATTAGCAAATGAGCTTGACATAAAAAATAATCCAATTAGGCTAGGACCTACCTCAATCATTTGCTTAAAAAAAATAAAAAATAAATGCGGTAGAACAGTGACACTGACAGAAAATACGGCTTGTCAGGATCAGTTCGGTACTGAAAATAAATGTTATCTCCGACACACTGAGATTTGATGATTGTATTGTGAAAAAATTAATGGATAAACGAGGAATTACAGAAACAAATAAAACAACATTCATCTATTTTCCTTCTCCATGGAACCCGGTTCTCCGATAAGGATACCTGCACTAACCCAATGGGAACAATTTTTGAGTGACACCATTCAATGTATCATGAAAACGTGAACCATATTGGACAACAGCAACCATTTCGTGAGAAAAAAAAATCTACTTTCTGCTGCTATTTCTATCCATTATAGCGGCCTCATATGCCGCATAGATAAATAAGTACTTCATGACGATAAAAAACAGTAAACATAGCATTGTTTGTTCTTCAAAAAACCTGTGGGACTCACCATTCAGCGAGTTCGGCATTCTGACTGCGCATGTCCGAGATTTACTGGGTGAGAGTTCATTCGGGATAAACATTGGCACACGCGTACTAGCTCAGTGCACAAACACACGTTGTTCTTATGGCGCACCTGGATAGATGGCAGGCTTTCTCGGAAAATAAGTTAGTTGTTAATATATATATATTCCTTTACATGCTTTAAGCAGGGTTTTCCAACTAAATTGTATTTTGTGAGGCATTAAACAACGAAATTTTGCTCAAATGTAGCTGAGAAAAGCGAGTATTCGGGACCCCTTTGGTCAACACTAGGCACCGGGGGCCGCCGCGGCCCGGCAGGGGCCCCGTTCGTTGTCGTACACCACTAAAAACACGGAGAAGTAAATCAACTCCAGAAATCAAAGACGATTTTATTGATATTTTGACTTTAAAAAAGGAAGGAAATTTGAATGTCAACTCTTATTTTTCTGCTCGATGATGAAATTCTCTCCATTTATGTTTTCTTGAAAGCAATTTTTTAAATGAAAAGTTAAAGTATTGTCTTGCTATTGAATCCAGAACTTATTAATAATGTTAGTTGTGAGCTGGTTTTTACTAAATATTTGGCAAGTTATTTTGATAGAACTTTTGGTTAATTTATTTTTTTAGCCAATGAGGATTTGTGCTGCATTGAATTGTGTAAATAGCACGTTTCAGCTTAGTGGAAAGCTTTGTTTTGCAACTTCGGAAGAGGACGGTGTACGTACCTGTAGCCCACCCTTCATACTTTTCCAGGGTAAAAAAAGGTGACATCAACTAAAGTTACAAGGAGATTTAAATCATCTCCTCGCAAGTCTGGACCATGTTGAATGAGCTATAGGAAGACTCAAATGCTTCCAAATTCTCAAACATGTTTTGCCCATCACACCACTCCCCCTGATTGATCAAATCTTCATCATTTATGCAGCAATCACTAATCTGTCACCCCCACTTGTAACATAAGTCATCCTGAGAAAAGTAAATGTTAAAGTTTCAATTTCTGTAAGATTTTGCCAAAGTATGGCATTTGCAATTTATTCATAAAAGAACAAAACAGTTCAATCTGCGGCAAAACAAGTAGGCACAAAATGCATCTAATTGCTACTTATTGCATACAACATGCACATTACCTCTTACCAAATTAAGGATTATCTCTTATGCTTCCTTATGGCCGCTCTAGTGTGTACAAAAAGTTATTTATATTGTACTATATTTTTACATTTCTATTTATATAATTATATTTAACATACACATTAAAGGAAATCATTTTCTGTAACGGCCTTCAAATGTGTGCATTATTTTCTTAAGATTTTTTCCTTGTGATAACTTTGTTGTAAACATGTACATTCACTAAACATCATGGATTTCAATGAAAAATTGTTAATATTTTTGCCAATCCCATGTCAGTATTTATCTATAGACAGTATTAACCATAATACTTAACAAAGTCAGGAAAAATAAACCTTTTTTTTAACACGTAGGCCTACTACCTGAAATATATCCATTTAAAACTCAGTTTTGTATGTGTAGACAGTTTCAACCTCCGTCACACTTTTTCAAATTATGTCATGTGCAATAAAAGAGCAAGTGCATCCATTAACACGTTTATTTTTTATGTACATAAAACAGGACATTTTAAAAGTGTTTAGGTAAAAGTGTAGGCCCTATAGCAATTTGAACCTCTCTCTGGCAGTACCGAATAAATTAAATATCCTGATATGTTCATGTGAAAGACCTAGTGTTTATGTTTAAAATTAATTACCCTTCTTGGGTGTTTGTATTTCCAACTTAATCTCTTTTAATTAGCACCCTGTTATAAATAAAATTTCTGTTCGTGGTCGTGCTCCCAGAACCTCCAGCCGGTTCACCCGCTCGAACAGCTAGATTGTTTAGATGGTTGGCCAGTTCAATATAACTGCATGGTAGGTAGCAACTGAAGAATCCCCTTTGACTCCCCTAGCCTAGCCATCCATCTGTGAGGTCTTGGACAGGATCTGGCAGCATAATGTCACCATACTTTAGCAGCTCACGATATTGCTGAGCACTGCTGCCTCTTTTCCTCAGTTGCAGACGGTAGCACCGGGACCTTCAATTCTTCCTTTCTTCCCGTTCTTTTCAGTCCCCTGTCTGCTAAAAAGTTCTTCAAAGCTTAAACTTTCCATCGCATGAAGTCATCCAAACTCAAATTCTCGTAATTTTGATCACTCATAATCTAAAAAATATTTGACCAAAAATTAAAGAAAAGCAAGAAGTGTGAGCCTATTCGCGTCTGCAAGATGCTAACACACTGCGTAACACACAAGCGCGTGTGACAACGGCGATGTTTATCCCGAATTACCTTTGACCTTTACCCAGCATGCATAGCGCGCGCGAAATGCCGAACTCGCTTATTGTTTAGTCGACCTCCTGCATCAGGATTCGCACGTTCACGATCATCGGCGGCCAGTGGCTCAAACCTGTATGGTTTGGCACCTCGCACTTCCTCGTCAAGCACTCCCCCAGCTTCATCAACGCCCTCTTCGTCTTCGGAAGAGCTCCCTCCACCGTCAGATCTATCCTCACTATCAATACTATCATCTGTATTTCCTAATTCTTCTTCGTCCACACTGTGTTCCTCCCACGATCCGCTAATGTCTGACATTTTTTCCTCGTTTACTGTGTGAATAGCTATAGACGCGTACAATAAACACACTTCGCTGCGCGGGGGGTAAACAAGCCGTCTCCATTCATGTACGTCATCAGAGTCTATGGTATATTTTTATCACGTGACATGCCATTTCCAAAAACTCGGTATGAGGAGCTGCTGAACGCTGGCCTAAATGACCTTTTTTTTAATTACGCAACTACCGCTAAGTATTTTCATTAATATATACGTAATCATGAAACACAAATTGATTGGATTTCGCCAAAGTTTAAATTATCTTAGTACCGTTGAAGTAGATCTTTAAAAGAGAGCCATAACAGCCCAACAAGGTGGGCTAGCCCAATGTGACATGGTAGTTTGGCTGGTAACCTTATTCTGGTAAGCATACCTTTGTTGTGCTTAGCTACTTTTTGTGCTTGAGCAGCTCTATGAATTTGGGCCCTGTGCGGAAGGTAGGAAACCCTAACGACCTAATAACAGAAACATTTCAGAGGTCACGAGAAGATAAACCCGCCTGTGAGCTATTTGTGTTTAGCTCATCAACTACTACTAGAGGAGATCTTCAAGATGATATTCTTCCGCATTGTAGATGATTCCATGGGGGTACCAGTGCAGTACTCCTGTAGCTCCACCCTCCTTTCTCCATGCACCACCCATTCTTCAGCCGAGAGCGGGAACTACAAGTACTTACAACATGAGCCTGTACTGCGTGCAGGCAGTCGGCTCCTTGTTCCTTCACCCGCTACCTGAGTGATATTCACGTGACGAATGGTGGCCGACTGGAGCTGGAGGTTCCAGGTAAGTTCACTAAACAAGGTTGCAACATGCTTGACTTGTGTCTGTAGTGTAACTGGCACTCTTTGCAAAAGCCATTTTGGGTTTGTTGTAAAAAGAAAATCATGATAAAATCAATTGGGTCGATCAGTTCTGAGGCATACTAGGAAATCTAAATCTGTGAACTGTTGAGTCACCATACTAAATTGAACTCCATAACAATGGGTTTGGGTTTTTTGTATATGGTTTTTTTTCATTACGTGTATTGACTTGTCTACGGGTCTGACGTCGTTGTCGAAGTTCAAAGATTTGTTTACGCGGAAGTTCAACTGTCAAATGGGGCTTTCCGTGAAGAGTAAATTATAAACAACAATCACATACTAATAGTATATATAAGTTATAGATTCGTATCAGATCATGATCAGATCAAGCCCTATGTTTGGGAATTTGTTATTAAAGTTGTTCAGGTCTGTTATTATTATTCAAGGTGTGTATTTTTGTGTCAAACGGCAGTTTTTCATTCTTAAAACACCTGCCAAAATGTAGTTACTGTTATGTTAGAAATGCACGTCTGTAATTTGTGTTTTTCAACGCAAAGTTCAACACGGGTTCAAACGAGACCACGAGACTGACCATATACCGCGCGCTGTAGCTGTATGAACGAGTAAAATTACCCAGTAGACTACCGCCAGTCTATTACAGTGCCTCGCCTACGTCATAACTGGTGCTATTTTAGGAATTGGGATTCCCCGGGCTGTGCAATACTTCAATCGGCGCGTACTGAAGTCTGGAAATTTGTGAAATCGAGAAACGCCTTAGCCATAATTCATGATTTTATATCATTTCTACTGAGAGCGTCAAAGAAGGGAGACGATCAGATGAGACAAAATGTGCAGCATGGTTCTTAAGGTAAGATTTTGCCGGTGAAGTTGGCGCCGGCCGATTTCATGATCGCGAAGCATTGTCTTTTTTCATAAATGTACGAACTTTAGTAAATCATGGTAGAGGTAAAAAAAGATGAGTTGTCAGTTTTACTATAGTGATTTATATTGCGGAGACATCAGGCTTAATTTGCTCAGCAGGCTTAGCAATTATTAAGGGTGATGATTTACAGTTAAGATCAATTTTAGCTCTCAGGTCAGACAGCAGGCCATGGTCAGGCCATGTTCCTTGCTCTATGTCAGACATTGAGCAATGATGGTGAGACCATGGAGGAAGGAAATAATTATGGTCAGACCCTTGCTCTGTTGTCAGACCATGGAGGAAGGAAAAGAACTTCAAAAGAACTACACTACATTTTACAGTATACTTTTTGGGGGGGGGGGCTAGCCCATCTTTGGGCTGTTAAATGGCTCTCTTTGAACATCGGTCTTATAAGTCTTGGTGAGTGTTACTGTTATAAGACCGATGTTAAAAAGAGAGCCAACACTCAGCCCAACAAGGTGGGCTGGGGGGGGGGGGCGTTCAGGCAGTAGCATTGTAGAGCAATGCGTGGTGTGTGGCTGGCAAATTTTTTCATACCGGCTGATACCAAATTTACATTTATGGTATTTGGATTTCCGTGAACCTTGAACTACGACTGATGATATTATGATGTTAACCTCTAAACATTACAATGTAGAAGTAGAACTTCTTTGATTAGGGAACATTTATGATGGTGACAAAAGGGACTAGGATAGAGCAATCCAGGGCTCGAAATTCAACTTTAAGAAATCTCCACTCAGGAGTACTACTTCTTGGACAAAGAAAAATGTTAGACCAGAAATACTTTTTACAAGACCTAAAATAGTTCTTTCTCGTTTGTATTTGCTTTAAGTTAAACAAGGTACAAGGTTTAGAATTTAATTTAAGAATTTATCCCCACAAAATAGTCAGAAAGTCACGGAAAGAGCAGAGTAAATTGGCAACATTTTGGGGGCAGTTGATGATATTTGAGTCCTGGTTCCTCCCTTGTTAATCCGAAACTCTCCTTCCCTAATTGTTCTGATTTAACAATCAATTTGGGGGTGGGGGAGGGTTTATGATTGCTGCAACTATTAACTTTGTCCAAATGGGGCTAAACCATCATGTCAAAGGGTTTCTGTCGATCCTTAAGAAATGTAATGAAACATCTTAAAATTGAGCTATCAAAATTTAAGGCCTTAAAAAGCATTAACAAATATTAAATTCAGTTATTTGAGGTCTTTAAAAAATTTAATGAAGCGTGCAATGAATTTTCTTATCAGCTCGAAAAGAACTGAATTACACTGTGGGTAAAAAAAGTAACAAAGTGTGAGCGGGTACAGCTGTTTCTCCCCTGCTTTATTCACTTATTTGGTCTTAATTTTTGTTAAGGAGTAGCCATAAAAGGGTCTTAAAAAGTCTTAAATTTGACTTTTTAAAGTGTGCATCAGATACACCGACCTACACTGTTTGTCTAATATAAACTTGACAACAAGTAGGCTTAATGTATGTTTTGTGATTTCACTATTGCTACATATTACAAAATTACTCCTATGAGAACTATGACGTTCGTTCTGCTATGGTCTAGCGGAACAAACGTCTTACTCTTAGTACTAAAGTATTATGAAATCATCTTTATCAAATGAGAGTCTTATGACAGTACCTTGTAGTTTGTAGATTTGTCTCCAGTATTCTTGATAATTGCATCGCTTGTTGATCAAAACTAACCAACTATGGAGGTCATATCTTTATCTCATATGTTATTGAAAGATATCTATCAGACTCAAATTCAACATTTGAAAACAGGCCTACCTGTAATTGGGGTTTTTGGTCAAGATATTATGCAGTGAGGTACATACAAATTCATTTGAAAAAACACAAGACTGCAAGACTTTACTGGTCATGAGTTTACTCGACCCGACACTGAAATCACGGCGTCGTGCCTGCAGTCCAGTTTAAGTTTCAATAACCAGGGGCATTGAGGCAACTGCTTCTGTTTCTTCCACGAAGTATTACACCAAATGATGGGAAAATCTTTTAAGCTCTTGATCAAATGTTTTCTGTCGTTTCAGATTTGATCCCTGCCTTTGAGGAAACCATTTTGCTGACCGACATGCACCAGGAAGTTTTATCGCAAAGTTCCCCAAATGTCTAGAGAGACTTCCTGCAACAACTGTTTAAATACATGTACCACGAAACTTAACATTTATTAATAGGCTGATGCATTTCATCCCAGCATTAAGTTATATCACGTCTTATTTCAAATTTTATTTCAAATCGAACATAGCATCAACTTTTCATAAACCACAGAAAAAAGAAGAAACAAATTCTGCCCATAAATAAAAGCTTAACAATGGCTGCAAGTAAGGATTTTGAGGGCACTAGTGTGCGTCCATTGAATGATGTGCTTTTTCGCATACACAGAGAGTTGTCTGACAGTGAATTGAAGGAATTGTTATTTCTTGCTAACATCCCTTGTCAGATCAAAGAAAATATAAAGACTCCAATAGACCTGTTTGATTTCCTTGAGAAAAGTGGGAAAATTTCAGAAAAAGACTCAAGTTATTTAGACGAATTACTCCAACGTCTGAAGAGAGAGGATTTGAGAAGTATTTTGCGTGAGTTACGGAAACTTTTCCGCATACACAGAGGGTTGTCTGACAGTGAATTGAAGGAATTGTTATTTCTTGCTAACATCCCTAGTAAGATCAAAGAAAATGTAAAGACTCCAATAGACCTGTTTGACATCCTTGAGGAAAGTGGAAAAATTTCAGAAAGTGACTCAAGTTACTTAGACGAATTACTCAAGCGTCTGAAGAGAGATGATTTGAGAGGTATCTTGCGTGAGAAACCGAAACCAGGTGAGAAATTTACCAGATATTTTTTATTTTTTTAATTCTTACAAGCAAGGGTTAAATTGCTATACTGAAATGTGACCATACTTTTATCTGCCAATTACTGCATTTGGGTTTTTTTTTTTTTTATCAGGACAGGGTAAAACTCCACCCCCTCAGCTTGCACCACGTAATCCTCTACTCCAAGGTTCTGGCTTCAGTGGAGGGGGAAATCCAACGACTGATTTGAAAGGACCAGAGCATTTTGGTCTCCCCTCCCCACCTCTGAACAATCCAAGTAACAGACCAAACATTTTTGGAGTGTATTCTACACCTCCTAGAAGTGACACGCCTACAACACCCTACAAGCCTACAACACCCCTTTCTGGCCAAAGACATGTAGGCTCCCCTAGCCTCCTAGATATGCCCATAATAGAGGGCAAGCTTAGGAATATGTCTTTGAAAGAGCCTTCTCCTTCAAGTGTTAATGATGATCTGCAGACAGATTCTGCCCACAGAGATATTGAGGATGGCGCCTCATCCTCTCCAAGTTCGAGCCAAAGAAGTACAGTTCGGGATTCTCCTCTGAAATCACTTCTTGAACCTCAAGATAAAGAAGATCTATGCACAGATGAGCTAAAGCAGTTGGTCGATATTCTGACAGAACAACAAGAAGTCAGAGATGCAAGAGCTGCAAGTGGTTCAGTGCGTCCAACATTAAGAGATTATCAGCTTGAACTTTCAGAAAGACCTTTACGAAAGTTTGAGAATCACATCATCTGTGCTCCCACCGGCAGTGGAAAGACACTAACTGCTGCCTTCATCTGCTACCAGTACATGAGATGGTTTCAGGAAAAAGTACCCCAAAAGCACTTCAAGGCTCTCTTCATTGTCCATATGCGCCACTTGACTTGGCAACAGAAGAATAATTTTCAACTTTACTTCCCGAATAGGCAGGCTGTGAGGGTTATTGGTGAGCAGCAGAGTTTTTCGGATGCCCTCAAGATTGACGAAGAGATGCCAGCAGTCCTGATGTTGACTGCCCAGATTTTTGTAAATGAGCTGAAGTCAAAACGTATTAATATAAAAGATCTTGATATGCTTATTTTCGATGAGTGCCACCACACCGATCAAAAACACCCTTTCAACGAGATCATGAAGACATACCTGAAAGAGAAGTACAAACAGCGTCAGCACCAGGTGGGGGTGTCTGGTGGGTTTCTCCCTTTCATTATTGGACTCAGTGCTTCTCTGGGGGTGGGTCATGAGTTGACACCTCTTGGACATCTCCAGACCCTTTGTGGTAACATGGATTCCAAGGGGGTGGTGCGAGTTCTTGAAAACACAGACGAGCTGAAAAGGCATGTTAAAAATCCAGATGAAGACACCATGAAACAGGTGTTACCAAGAGATGCCCACGATCGGCAGTTTGGTGAACTCTTGGAGTTGATCATGTTGGAGATTGAGAGTCAGCTTCCAGAAATAGATGAGCACCCATTGCCTTCACATGGTACTAAGCTTTACGAGACTGAGGTCAAAAGACGTCTTATAGAAGCAGAGTCCCAGAGATCGGCCAATCGCACGGACATCATTGTCTACATGTACTTATATGAGTACAATCGTGCCATGATTCTCTACGATGATCTAAGGGTCAAGGATGGAGTTCGACACTTGGAGGAGTTTCATGTCAGTCGACATGTAGACGAACATCCTGACCAGGTACCAGTTGAGGAACACTGCCGGCGTCTCTTCAATGCAAACCTTCCCCGAATGAAGACGATGGGGAAGAAAGAAGGACAGCATAGTAACCACAAGCTCGGGGAACTTGCACGCGTTTTACATCAGATCTTCTCGGATAAACCTGAATCCAAAGGTACCTTTTTATAAAAGTAGGATTTGAAACTATTAAGGTTTGCGGTAACATCATGAACACAAATCTTTCTTATCAGTTTTGGTGATTCTGAAAAGAGCGGTTGGTGTAACAACTCAATGGTTTGATCAGCATGCTCTGATCATCTTCAGGAGAAAGTTCCTAAAATAAGCTCCTGAAGATGATCAGATGATACTGATCTAATTATCGAGTTGTTACAACACTGGTTCTTTCCAGTAACCACAGCAACTCATAAGAGAGATTGAAGTATTTATGCCGTTACCCAAACCTTACTAGAATTACCTTTTCATTAATAAATAGTGACAGTTAATCATAACCAATAGTTGACCATTCTACACACCATTCTCTGAAGCCCTTTCTAAACAAAGTCAAGTTATTACCGAATGCTTTCAGATCTTTCATGTTGTAGTTGTATACATTTTCAAATTGAAACTCTTCGATCAGATTGATTTTATCTAAAGCCAAATCTTGTTACTCTGGCATCAGTAGACTTGCATGATTAAATTACATTTTTACAGGGATACTGTATCAGAAACTTATGCTTCATGTTTAGGGATAAATTATGAGAATTTAATCCCTTTTAACCCATCAGGTATTATCCTTGCAACTATGAAAGTAGCTGCTACTGCTTTGGTTGAGTTTCTGAGGTCTTCGGATCTCCTTAAGTCCTTACCATGTAGGATCGAACCACTCAGGCTGGTTGGGCAGGGCAACCTAGAAGATGACTGCTTGACAGAAGCTCAACAAAAGGAGGTTCTGAATAGTTTCAGAGATGGTAAGCTGGTCTAGTATTTCCTTTTTAGTCGTGCAATGCAAGGATCTTTGTTACTTTCATGCATTGACTATGCCAACTCATTGTCCTACGGTGCTAGGGAAGTGGATCTCAGATGGGTACAGCACCTTCCAAACAAAGCGGGGCTTCTTGTTCTTTGCATCTACCAGAGAACAATAAACATCAGGTCAATAATTAGTCCGTTCACTTCACTGACACCGTCATGAATAGAATCATGTCCAAAATTCTTCTGTTTGTATGTAAAACCTTCCAATGGCAATCTCAAAGTTACATTTCTGAAAATGTCATGTTATACAAGACTAATGGATTTGGAGGTCAGGGGGGTGTTGGGGGGGGGGGGGCTTCGCTCCTCTTCTCTTGCCACCCAGCTGATTGGTCCGCACTCCAAAAAGACTGGTGACAGTTGATTCTTTGTTGTTGCCACTATAAATTGTGGAACAAGCTGACGTGTGCTATCAGGGGAGTGCCATCTACTGCGACCTTCAAGCCAACACAAAATTCACCTATTTCCCAGCTGATGATTTGTTTGCTTGAATTATTTTGTTTCTCTTCTTTTTGTTTAATTCTGTTGTTGATTATGAGACACTTTGTTCTTTGTAGATCGCCATGTAAATGCCTTTTATCATTATTATTACTATTATTACTATTATTATTATAATCATTATCATCATTGTAAGGACTGTGTAAGTTTAGTCTGTTGTGCAAGAGGTTTAAAAGCACAGTAGGGACAGTTCGTTCGGTAGTGTTTAGACTACTTTTCACTGTTCTCAGTCTCGGTCTGACCTTGGGGCTTATAGTGTCTGACCTCTTGGTCTCTTTAGCTCTTGAATTAGACTTTAACTCCAGTGTAGATGCTTAAGGTATCTATTTGCAACATAAAGGTAGAGTCTAAAGATCTCCTCTAACAATGGTCTCTCCATCTCAGTATCTGACTTGAAGGTCTGCTCTGTATTGATGAAAACTTTGACCCCATTGATTCCCTCAACCTTGTAGATGATGGCTGTAACATCTTGGTGGCTACAGACATTGCTCAGGAGGGCCTAGACATGCCAGCATGTAGCTTCGTCATCAGGTACAACTTCGTCAGCAACGAGATCGGCACGGTCCAGTCAAAGGGACGAGCACGTGCAGAAGGGAGCCAGTGCTTCCTCATCGTGGAAAGGTAAAGAAAGTTATCGAGTGAACGTGACATCAATTGTCTGCAGTTCGACAACCAAGTTAAATTTGATTCAATGAAATATAGGAAAGAAGTTACATTATGTAATTTGTTGGGTTTTGCAAATGTGGCATCTTTAAAAGGGAATATTTTGGAGTCCCCTAGAATAAGGGCTTCAGGGGCCTTGATAATAGCGCCCTCCGCCGTGTGATGTTAGACCTCTGACAGCACTACTATGTTCTATCAAGGGCTTGTTCTTTTTCACATCAGAAATTCCCAAAATGAGAAGAGAGAGTACGAGAATCGCTCAAAGGTGGTCAGAATGGAGAAGGCGATGGAAGACCTGGAAGCCATGGTGGAAGAGGATCGACTTGTCAAGATCCAGGAAAAACAGGTAAGATGCTGACATTGCACAGACATGTTTGTTTAACAGTAAAGGTTGATTCATTTGCTACTTAAGATTTATTCTGAACGTCAGAACTTGCATAAAAAGAACCATTTGCAGTGGGGTTTTTTCTTTCCAGCACTAGTCATAACAAAATCTGTAAGAATATTATTGTTTTTATTAATCTATATTTCTGGTAATGAAACCATGTCTCATAAGTGAACTTAATCACCGTAGCTCACAAGCCTCTGTATCTTTGATTGATTTAATACTTGAAGTTGACAAAACTGGCAACAATTTGAAAAGTGAGTCTTCATTTTTTTTTTTTTTCCAGGATGCACGTATGAAAGCAATCAAGATGGCTGAGGAGCAGGAGAAACGTTTAAGGAGTATGCATGATCTTGACAAGATCACCATTCATTGCAAAGAATGCTCTGCCTACATCTGCAAAGCGTCAGAGCTGAGACGAAAAGGAACTGCTGGTCACGTGACTTGCATCAGTCCTGACTTTGGTAACAAGATTACAGAGATACGGTATAACAGACCACAGCGATATAGAGACACTGAAACGACTGGTAGGTATTGACCCCTGAACTCTTACCCTTTGGCCAGGAACTGTCGCCAAAATCTTTCAGACCTTTCATTCTGTTTTGAACTGATTGCTGTTGCGCCAACTGAACTTATGTTTTTCCAGATTGTTTTGCTCACAATATAACAACTTCGCTTTGGTCTTCAATACATTTTTTTAGTTTAAAGTTCCTGCATATTTGCTTTTCCCCGTGGAAGAAAATCTCATCAAAGTAACAAAGTTGAATTTGAAACTTTGCATGGTTGAGATACAATCTAGTAAGGTTGGTAGTAACACAAAAACTCTCATTGAGTCCTGGTGGTTCTGAAAAGAACTGGTGGTGTAACAACACGATGTTTGAATCGGTATGCTCCGGTCATTATTACACTTAATTTATTATTGTCTTTAATCATTTCTGTTCCTGTTTATGTTCTGTTTGTCTGTCCATCAGGCAGCATCTCACCACACGCCCCCACTTCTGGAAGATGCCTCCATACTTATCTTGATTCTTTTCTTGTAAAACTGGATTTATGGTACTTCTTAATTCATGTTATTGTTTATAATGTTGTTTAGAAATTTTCATAAAGTATCTTCTTCAGAAGAATGCTGGACTCTAATGCACTCTGTATGTTGTAACTTGGACTCGGTCACAGCGAGGCATTGGAATAAATCGAAGAGCTGGAGTTATATGCATTTACTTCTACTTAATTTGTTTGACACTACTGCTACTTTACATATAGCTACAAATAAATGGGTTGGACCAATCGCTAATAGTACTCTTCGCTTATAAATGATTTAAGGCTGCATTAATGGAAGTTTTAGAGGATTTCGGCCAGAAATAGCATCAATGAGTAAAGACCAAAAAAGGGGGAACGGTGATGTTCGAAAGATATTAAACAGATTATGGTAGAACTGCCATAAGTCTGTTTCATACTGAGGGGGCTTTTTAAAAGTCAAAGCTAGAAATTTAACTTACTTGGTCATAGCATTGGGGCTCTCTCCGGCCAAGCCCAGGCAAATTCTACACAGCCTTCCACCAAATTTATTCGTACAACCTTACTCAAGCACAACACCCAGCAGACTGGCTGCACATGGTTGTTTTTAACAGGCCTCAATCCACACACACCAATTGTGAACAAAAGAAATAAACAATACCTGGGCGAGACTGATACACACCCTGCCAAGGAGTGTGATTGATGTGAGGGGCAGCCCAAACCAAAAAATATATTGGAAGGGTATAGACCATGTGAACGTTGTTTACAATAAGTGTGACCTTGTACATTCTTTGAGTATTCTGGCAGGCAAGATACTACACTGGTCCTATGGGAAAGTTGACATTTTGTGTTATAACTTCCACATAAAACCAAGAGTTATGAAAGTAAAAGCTGGACAAGTTTTTAGATGTGCCCCCTTTCATCATATCAAAAGTTGATAAGAATTAGACAGTGCAATCTCCATAAAATATAAGATTTTATGCTTTCTTCCATTGAGCTGTGTACAAATCGTGCCTGCAGGAAGTCCAGGCTCTGTGGCTCTTTTGTAAACATGTGATGTCACAGGTCACATCGTCTATAGGAGGAAGGCTTAGGGGCAAATTTACTACAATATTAAGTAGTGTGGATGTTCCAAATATCCATCTTTCAGAATGTGTGAGCTTCTTATATCAATGAGTGTCAATCAACTCAAAGATAGCAATCTTACAAAACAGAATAATTTGTCCTTACAGGTCTTATCAAGTGTTCCACTTATACCTGCAAGAAAAATCTTGGAACAATGCAGAAGTTTCTACTGCTTGATCCCCCGCTTGGCTATGCACTCAAAGCGGACAGCTTCAAGATCATCTTCTCTCGTGAAGGAACTGCAAAGGTTCCAAAGCAGTGGAAGAAAGCTGGCTTCGAACTTCTGCAGGATGAGGATGAGTTTTAAAATGAGATTTTTAATCAAATTGCTTACATAAAATAAAACATAAATCGTCACGTGAGTGCAAAAACGTGAAAACTTGATTTTGCACAAATGTTGTTTCTTGATTTTGCAAAAACAATGTATCTTGATTTTTCAAAAGACATTTGATCTCACACAAATTTGCTCCAGGCATAAACAGCGTTATCTGAGCACTTACTTGTTTAGTGTGTACCGGTACATTCGGGCTATTTTAGGCGAGATACAACGTTTCAGCAATTTCAAAATTGCTCGTAACGTAAGTACTATTTTAAAGTAAAAGTTAAGGTCATGTCCTAAATTAAATGTTTTTTTAATTTTATCTATATTTCAACCAAAAATTCTTTCTTTTTTTGCTTTTTTTTTTTGGGGGGGTGGAGATTGTATCAAAGTATACAATTTTTGTCTGGTCACATGTTGATGATTTGACATAAATAAATGGTGTCTTTACAACAACTCACAAAATTACCATTTTTAGCAGAAAAATGTAACTTTAATTTACTTCTATTGAAAAAATTGATATTTTTATCTGTAAGTTTGCCATTTCCAAATTGTGTTTTTAACTGAAATAAGACTAGAAACCATACATTTTTTTAACTTGGAACAGACTGACGGGGCTGTGCATCCATGCTTGCTTATCTACACCTATGTGTAGTATGGTCTATGGGAAATGTGCAAAAGTCAAATATGTATTTTTATCAACTCTCTTTGGCAACTTTTTTTGGCAATAAAATACAGGGACCAAATCTTGCCACATCTACACAAGGTATTTTCCAGATTGATACTAAATAAGTAAAAAAACGACATATTAAGGTTTTACAAAAAAATTGTCAATGGCCTCTATTTCAGTTATAGCAGAGTTTTTCTCAAAAGCCAGGACTTTTACCGGGCAGGTACTGAGTGAAATCCACTGCAAATAATGTACTTGTGTCCAGAGTTACGTTGCCATCAATAATGAAATTTTAACCCTGTTGCTTTTCCTCCCCAAAAATCACATTTCCCAAATGTATTAACGGCTAAATTTTGTAAAAATTAAGTTAAAAAATCCTACTTATCAAATTATTAGTTGCGAGGCAAAAGTTTCTGGGTACCAGTCATACTCAAGTTAAATAATAATTAATACACATTGTAATCATGACATTTTTTGTGGTAATTTGTTTATGCTAAGCAAGCTTTGTCAGTGGTACTCAAATTGTGTGTATAACGGCTAGGGGCCAGTTTAATTTATTGCCTTGTTGCTTTGTTTTCACGATGAGTTTGGACCTGTCGGGAATAATTAGGAAATTGGTTCCTCGCCTTTAGCATGTCCAAAAGTGGTAAAATGTACTATCATTGCCAATTGAGGACTTTTTGGGACACTAGGTGGCAGCAGACTTACCAATAGTACCCGTGCCAATTAATACGTATTTTTAACTCGGATTCTGGGTCATGTTGACCGTAAAACGGTGATCCAGAAATGACCCATACGGATCCATCTTTAGGTCAGTTCTGACCTGACCTGGCACTTCTTAGAGTGTATGTAAAATATGTATTTAAAAAAATCATGATCCGTTTTGATTTTAGATGAATTAATCATATGGCTTCTTAGATTTAAACTGCCATCGTTCAATCAAATACATTTTTTATTGTAAAATGTTATGGTCAATGTTCAAATAATATTATGCTTGTAATATAAATATAATGATGTCAAGCCTTTTACCTAAGGCACCTCGGTTTAAAATTGAGGTTTTATGCTGAAGAACTAATTGTGTATAAATTAGTATTTTTTTGTAACATAATGCGTGCACTAACTGTTAGGAAATAACATTTTTTTACGAATGCGAATAGTAGAAGATAACAAAATAATTTTGTTTTAATGGCTAACTGTACCATTGATCTCCAGAACAGTATTAGTGGAGATCAACGGTACATATCAATCCATTTTATTTATCTACCAGAGTGTTCGGCTATATAATAGACCGTGCAAGTCTTGCGCGTATCAAAACATTTTTGGAACACTTTGGTCCTATGTACATTTCTTTAACGCGTGAAGGAGACAAACTTTAACGCGCTTTAAGGGGTCCCGATGTATGAATACGCGCGAGACTTGCACAGTCTATTGGGACTTTAAAGCTTGCATATGAGTACTGCGCGGTCTTTAGTTCGCATCACGCTGGCGTTTTGTGTAGTTGCATCAATGGATGTGCATTGACGTCATCATGCCACCATCCTAGAGTTATGATGCCGTAACAATAAAAAAAACGCACATCTAACTACGCGCGACACACAGAATTGGCCAATGAGTAACCTTTTTTTTAACCTCTAGCTGGGGGCGCCCTACTCAATTAACGTCATGCGCACAAGGTCTATAGACCCCTTGCAGACGCAGAATGCACCTTCGCAAAATGCACGTCTAGTAGTCTACCATTTCCACCATTCGGGGGGTCAATAGACCTTAGACTACTTCGCAAATACTCGGTACGCGTGCATTAGCCGTGGAATGAGGTGCATGCTGGTCTAGGTAACGACAAAATTTGTCACTAGCTAGACCAGCATGCACCTCATTCCACGTCTATCGCATGCGCACTGAGTATTTGCGAAAAGGTCTTTGCGCATGACCTCATTTGAGTAGGGCGCCCTCGCCTGGAGGTAAAAAAGAGGCTTTTCAATTGGTCAATGCTGTGCGTCGTGCGTACAAATCTGTTTGTTTCTATTGTTTCATCATCTGTTTACTGTAAGATGGCGGTAATTCGATGACTTCAATGCATAAGGTCCATTCCTTTGTGCACATTTTGACTCCCAAAATGGCAGACAGGATAGGCGTAGGCCTAGTTTGCCCGTTCCAGATCTAGTAATGGCAGAAAAAAACGAAACACATCTGCAATGGATTGGTAAATAAAAAAAGGGGAATACGCTTAGATGTTGAGTTAAAAAAAAAAAATCTGGCAAGAATCCGTCGGTTCTGAAAATGAGTTTGTCATTTTTTACAGAAGGTTTTGGGGTGAAGTTCTTTAGTTTGAACACTAACAATAATATTTTGAATACCAAGATTAAATTAAAGAATCAAAATTTTTGTCATGAAATTGCAAGAATTATAAAGCCTTCCTGGATTGATAAATATCGGTAATGGTATATTAGTAGAGACTACTGTGACAGGGAGTCGGGAGGTAGCAGTCTCGCATGAGAGATGTAGTCTCGTGAGAGCAGTCTGTCCCAGACAGTAGCAGTATCGTGAGAGTGCAATGATCAAATTGGGTCCAGGATTGTGGCAAAAGACAAAAAATATGTTGTCATAAAATAATGTGTACCAATTGCATGTACATAATATATAAGATGGGATTATTTTACATGCGTAGACAATTAAACATGGTATGTTTTAAAATTTTGCATGCGGCAGCACATTAAAAAAATATTGGAAACTGGTAATATTCCTCTCTTTACATTAGGTGTATTAAACAAATTTGGCACTGGCTGTGGTGGGTTTTGTCGAGTTAGTTACCTAAAATAATGTAAAAGGGAACTCCAGGATTCACGACCATTGTTTGATTAATTACATCTGGCAACTCGTCCTCGGTCGAACTGCAACGTCTTCCTGCTTTGAAATTTGTTGTGGTGTGAAAAAAAATCGCTATGGACTAATTCAAAATAACTAAAACTACCCAAAGTTGATGCTTGGTGGCAATTAACAGGGTTCAGTTTCTTATTCAGCAGTCATTTAGTTGTATATGTACTATTGTAACGTTTGTGTTCTTAACTTTGCTCTGTAAACAACAATAGTAGTATCACCCCCGGGCCTCCACCCTCCAACACGTTTTGGGTGCCACCTTCTCACACTATACTACTAACTGGTAATAGTACACATATGATTAATGTGGCGGAGACAAACCATTGAACTTTGGAGACAAACCATTTAAAAGCTTTGTATAAAATGAGAATTTTAAAATCACTACGAAATCTTTTTAGGCAACCAATCGATTTAAATTAACGCAGAACTGAGGTTATATGTGGTTATATCTGTGTATCCCGCAAAACAAGTCTTGCAGCCGAGTGTCAATTTGAAATAAATTCTTTTGTCTTTTGCCGGGATTGATATCAAAATAGTCATTTTCTGTTTTTAGTCAAGTTCAGCTCCACTATAATTAAAAGTATTTAAATTTAATTTTGATTATTTGTTACATGTTTGGTGATGCAACAAATTAGTTAGTGGCCTGACGTTTCGACCCTAGCAGAGTAAACGTCAGGCCACTAGCTAATTGTTTGCATTTATACTTACAGGTCCTTTTGGTTGGTAAGCAGTTTGCAACAGCTAATTCTAATTTCTCATGTTTGATGACGTAACAAATGTTTTACTTTTCCTATGAACACAAAAAGGGTTCATAATTATCGGGGCTTATGTCGTGCATGTCGTATCCGATGGGTGTGGGATGGTGACCGATGTTGATGAAAAACCTTTGTTTTTTTATTCAAAGTCTGCCACTAGATGCAGCTGTATGTATGATGCAATTGTACAAAGCTAATCATCGTAATACTAGTCCTGTTGATGATTTGTGTTCTTTTTAATGTTATACAAGTTCGCCCCAAACAATTAGGATGATGTTTGTTATGCTTAATTTGATGCAAGATCCTCAAACAAGGCTAAAAGCCACTCTTGGTAAGGGGCTACAAAGGAGAAAAAGTTTACCAAACAATTTATGATTTCTTTAAATAACTGAAGTAAATGAACAATTTTCAGGTTACCTGTTGCGGTTGCCAATCCACTCCACTCTAGGCTCTGAACTTGGATTTAATTCTTGTGATGCGGGTGCTTGTTGAACTCATTATGAATTTGATGAGCAAGCCACGAACGGTGAAAACTGCTCAAAAACCCATCAAAGACCTCTGTATAAACTTACCTGAACTACGCATGTTGCCGGTAGTTCAAAATCTGAACCGATGTCCAAAATGGATCGCGCGTGGCTTGTGTTGTGCGTTGATGCTCGTGAAGCGCATTTTACAGATTTGTACTTCTTTTGTAAATAATTTATACACTTTTAGAGGCACCGTCTAAGGATTGCCCAAATCCGTGGAATGCGCTCCTCGAGCATGGAGGCACAACAAAAATCAGGCGCGATCAATTCTGGACATCGGTTTCAGATTTTTAGCTGATAACTTTTTTTAAATTTTTTTTGAGAGAAACGACAACATCTCTTACATATCTCAAATGAGTTTAAAGTAAATTATAGCGGTCTTTGAATCTTGTCGGTCATTTTTTGTACACAGGTACCAGCAAACACATGAGCATTCGTTCACTGGGACCCTACATGCGCCGAGATCGGACTATTACGTTATAAAAAGATTGATTTCGCACATGAAATAACTAGATCGATTTTCAAATCACTTCTGATACTGCAGTTTGTGATTTGAAAATCGATCAACAATAATCCTTCCGGCCAACGAAACAACCTCCAGCCAAATAAATGTATGTAACTACACGAAAATAGTTCGTTTGACATTGTTTAAAAATTTAAGTAAATTCTATATTATACACATGTACTAGATCTTTGCAGAGAAGTGCCATTGTTGAGGCTAATAAAATAATTTGAACACCACCAGTAAACTTCATATGTGCTAACCAACCATGGTATGATTATAGTTCAAACACACGGCAGCAGTACACATAAACGCAAACCTCAAGCAGAAATTAATATCAGTGTTAAAACTGTTATTGTTCGCGAGTGAGCTTTCGTGACCGTCCACCCGATCTCTATTTTTAGACCAGCGCTTTCAACTTTCAAATTAAAACACTAAGAATCGCCGATTCCAGAATCATATGTTTCTCTTGACGCAACCCCTCTGCTATGTTAATCAAATCAATCTACTTTCCTGAAAAGATGGCTCTGTAATTTTCAAATTTTTTCCCCACAAATTTGACGAATGAGGCTGAAACTTCTGCAGGTAAATTGCATACATGCATCTGCAATTCACAGTGAGAGGGATTCATTTCAGGGCCCCAAAACTAGATGTATACGTACAGACTCCTGTAAAGAATGTATTACTAGAACTTGAGTTGTTCAAGTATGTTGTTATTTACCATGATGTGTCATTTTGTGTCAAACAGCAGTCTTTCCGCCAAAATGTAGTTTACTGCTATGTTAGAAATGGCACGTCTTTAATTCTGTAACTGTGTGTCGTTTATGCATGGAGCTCTAGGGTTCATGTTGTCAATGCAAAGTTCATTATAGTTCAAACATGGAGGTAGAATTCTACCTAAACAAGACCGTGCGTCGTGCGTTGTATAAACGGGTAAAACTACCCAGTAGACTACCGCCAGTCTATTACAGTGCCTCTCACACACTCCGACGTCATAACTCACTGGTGTTATTTTTAGGAATTGGGATTCCCGAGTCTCTGTAGGTGTACGTGTCGAGCCAGTCGTGACGTAAACTTCAAAGTTCAATCGGAACGCGCGTAGTGAAGTCTGAAATTCATGATTTTTACTGTCCCTTTTTCTGTGCTGAGAGCTTCAAAGAAGGGAGACGAACAGATGAAACAAAATGTGCAGCATGGTTTTTAAGGTGAGATTATGACAGAGTGTTGAAGGGAGATGAACAGAGACGACAAAAAATACAGTTTGATGAAGATTTTGTCGGTGATGGAGTAGGCCTATATATAAGCGCCAGTTTGATTATAGAACAATGGTTTGATTATGGCCGGCTGCAGTACACACTAAATCCGGGGCGGATCCGCAGGCTGCGTTCGTGTGAGTGGCTGGTGAATTGTACATACCGGCTGAATTCTAAATTACAGTAAGTGGAGTTCATTCTGCGAACATTGAACTACGACTGATATTATGATTTTAACATCTAAACAGCATAGAGAAAGGTCTCTATGATTATGAATAAATTACTGTAAAAGTAACACTAATAGTATATAACATTAACAGTGTCTAACTCTAAGTCTAAGTTTACGTTCTAAATACAATAGAGTTTCAAGGGACTAGAGCAATTCGAGGCTCGAACTTAAACTTTTAAAGAAAGAAAGAAAAAGAGTATGGTGAAATGTTAACTGAACTGAGTGTTGTTGAACCATTTGTTGACTCTATGGTCTGTAGAGCCTTCTCCCATGTCTCCTGTTATTTGCAGTAAATAGGTCAAGGTTTTATTTTGCATACGTACCGTTTGCATTAAAGTAATGGCATTGCTTTACCTGCCTTTCACTATAAATAAGTACTACACACATGTAGAGCATGTACATGTGCACTGCATACACTACAGCATTTCTATTGCTTTACTCTGCTTGTGTGTGCCCACACAGTTTAGTACTTAAGACTACACCGTTTAATTATGTTGAATTAATCACTGCTGCAGCCATTCTAAAAGCTCAAGAAGTTAAATTCTCCTCAATCCTTTGTTTGTGAGGTATATAATACATTGATAAAATCATTAAAAGTTTCTCCTATAAAGAGCGAACCGCATAAATTAAAAGCATAATTAGCGTCCCCGCCCACTTCCTTTTTAGAGGTCGCCTCCTCTTTTTTTTTTTCCTTTTTAAGGATCAATTTTTATGATCTCTGACAACGACAAAAAATTCTTTCTTTTTTTTTACAGAAAAAACACGCAGAAAAAGTTGGCAACCATCTTGAAAAATATCCCGGCTGTTTGTCTTTAAAAATGTGTCGGGCAGCCATTAAAAAAAAAAAAAAGTCCCGCCTCATCCTTTTGTTCAAAAAGGCAGAACGCTAAACATGTTTATGGTTGTTTTTTTGCCTTACATCCTTAAAGCCTCTCAGTTTCAGACTCCACATTCCCCATTCACCCCAACATCTGCAAGCCAGTCTGATACTTTTTCTTCTTTTTTTCATAGGCACTGCACTTTTTCCTTAGGGCACCTCTAAGAGGGAAATGTTCATATCTATTGGAACATTTTTTAAAGGGGGTACCAAAGCAATGACAGGGCTTTAATGGGGGGAGGGGGGGGTAGGGATCCAGGGTTTGTAACTGAACGAGTGCTCGATTTCTCAAAACACTGAGATTCACCTCAAGATGAGTTGTCAATATTGCCATAGTGGTTTGTGTTGTATTGTGACATCACGCTTTGCTTCTCAATTACATGTAGATCTTTGTGAAATCAAGCCCAGAAATGTTTGTACATGACCAGATAAGAAAAAAACCATCTACACATTTGAGCATACCACATGTTTTATTTGAACATGCACTAAGACATGTGTAGAAGAAGATTTATCTCATGTTATTGTCTTTATGTCGTATATAATCTCATGTATTATCGAAAGATATTTATCAGACTCAAAGTTAACATTTGAAAATAGACCTTATTGTTTTTCCTTCAAGATATGATGCAGTGAGGTATAAACATTCATTTGAAAATTACAAGACTGAGTTCTGGCCCGACATTAAAATCATGGGCGTCGGCCTGCGATCCAGTGTGATTTTCAAGCCCTGAAAAACAAGGGGGAATTGAGGCAATTGCAATTGTTTCTCCATGAAGTATCAGGCTAAGTGATGAACAAGTGATCGGAAACATATTTTAAGATTGATCAAATATTTTCTGTCCTTTCAGATTTTATCCGTGCCTTTGAGGAAACCGTCTTCGCTGCTGAAAGACATGCACCAGGAGTTTTCTAGCAAAGTTTCTTTTCCAGTTCCACCAGAGAGATTTCCTGAAATAACCCTTCGAATGCCATAACAAACATTCAAATCCGAAGTGTTTCATCCCAGCATTGAATGAGATCAAGTCTCATTTCAAATTTAATTACAAATCGAACATAGCATCAACTTTTCATAGAGGTTCTACAGACAACAACAAAAAGTTCTGCCCATAAATACAAGCTTAACAATGGCTGCTAGTAAGGATTTTGAGGACTTTGGTGTGCGTCCATTGAATAAAGTACTTTTCCGCATCCACAGAGGGTTGACTGAAAGTGATTTGAAGGAATTGTTATTTCTTGTTCATGACATCCCTAGACAGATCAAAGAAACTATAAAGTCTCCACTAGACCTGTTTGAATTCCTTGAGAAAAGAGAAAGAATTTCAGAAAGTAATTTAACTTACTTAGACAAATTATTGGACCAGTTGGGGAGAGAGGATTTGAGAAGTATCTTGCGAGAGATAATGAAACCAGGTGAGAAATTTATCAGATTCAGTTTTGTTGTTGTTATTCTTACAAGCAAGGTTTAAATTGCTATACTTTGTTCAGCCAATTACTGCATTATAGGTTTTGTTTTTTATCAGGACAGGGTAAAACTCCACCGACTGATCTTGCACCACGTAATCCTCCACTCCGAGGTTCTGGCTTCAGTGGAGGGGGAAATCCAACGACTGATTTGAAAGGACCAGAGCATTTTGGTCTCCCCTCCCCAACTCCAACTAATACAAGTAAAACAGAAAGAGAGATTCCTGTACATCGTACTGAAAATGTCTCGGAGGCTGCAGCACCCTCTAGTGGCCAAAGTTCGACAGGATTATTCAAAATTGATGGTGGTCGTAAGACCCAGCAGTCAAATGCAAAGTCCGCTCAGCCCCTAGCTTCTTGATCACCAAGCAATCAAAGTAACAGACCAAACGTTTGGATTCACACTCTAAATGACATGCTACAACACCCTTTACTGCAAAGACCACAGCTCCTACCCTTCTAGATCAGCCAAGCAATCAAAGTAACAGACCAAACATTTTTGGAGAGATTTCTACACCTCCTAGAAGTGACACGCCTACAACACCCCTTTCTGGCCAAAGACCTGTAGGCTCCCCTAGCCTCCTAGATACACCCAACATAGAGGGCAAAATTAGAAATATGTCTTTGAAAGAGCCTTCTGCTTCAAGTATTAAAGATGATTTACATACAGATTCTGCACACAGAGTTCTTGAAGATGGCGCCTCATCCTCTCCAAGTTCGAGCCAAAGAAGTACAGTTTGGGATTTTCTTCAGAATTCACCTCTTGACCTCAAGACAAAGAGACAGGGAAGGAAGCACCAGATCTATCCACAGATGAGCTAATGCAGTCGATCACTAATCGGACAGAACAACAAGAAGTCAGAGATGAAAGAGCTGCAAAAGGTTCAGGGCGTCCAACATTAAGGGCTTATCAGATGGAACTTGCAGACAGGCCTTTACGAAAGTTTGAGAATCACATCATCTGTGCTCCCACTGGCAGTGGAAAGACACTTACTGCTGCCTTCATCTGCTACCAGTACATGAAATGGTTTCAGGAAAAAGGACCCCAAAAGCACTTCAAGGCTCTCTTCATTGTCCATATGCGCCACTTGACTTCGCAACAGAAGAATAATTTTCTTCTTTACTTCCCGAATGAGCAGGATGTGACGGTTATTGGTGAGCAGCAGAGTTTCTCAGATGCCCTAAAGATTGACGAAGAGATGCCAGCAGTCCTGATGTTGACTGCGCAGATTTTTGTAAATGCGCTGAAGTCAAAATGTATCAATATAAAAGATCTTGATATGCTTATTTTCGATGAGTGCCACCACACCAATCAAAAACACCCTTACAACGAGATCATGAAGACGTACCTAAAAGAGAAGGACACCCAGTGTCGGCACCAGGTAGGGGTTTCTGGTGGATCTCTCCCTTTTGTTATTGGACTCAGTGCTTCTCTGGGGGTGGGTCATGAGTTTACAGCTCTTGGACATCTTCAGACTCTTTGTGGTAACATGGATTCCAAGGGGGTGGTGCGAGTTCTTGAAAACAAAGATGAGCTGAAAAGGCATGTTAATAGTCCGGATGAAGACACCATAAAACAGGTGTCACCAAGAGATGCCCACGATCGGCAGTTTGGTGAACTCTTGGAGTCGATCATGGATGAGATGGAGTGTCGGCTTCCAGAGATAGATGAGCACCCATTGCCTTCACATGGTACTAAGCTTTACGAGACTGAGGTCAAAAGACGTCTTATAGAAGCAGAGTCCCAGAGATCGGCCAATCGCACGGACATCATTGTCTACATGTACTTATATGAGTACAATCGTGCCATGATTCTCTACGATGATCTAAGGATCAAGGATGGAGTTCGACACTTGGAGGAGTTTCATGTCAGTCGATATGTAGACGAACATCCTGACCAGGTACCAGTTGAGGAACACTGCCGGCGTCTCTTCAATGAAAACCTTCCCGGAATGAAGATGATGGGGAAGGAAGAAGGACAGCATAGTAACCGCAAGCTCGGGGAACTTGCACGCGTTTTACATCAGATCTTTGCGGATAAACCTGAATCCAAAGGTATTTTTTTATGAAAGTAGGATTTGAAACTATGCATGGTGTAGATAGAATATATTAAGGTTTGCGGTAACATCATGGACATAAATCTTTCTTATCAGTTTTGGTGGTTCTAAAAAGAACGGTTGGTGTAACAACTCAGCGGTTCGATCAGCATGCTCTGATCATCTTCAGGAGAAAGTTCCTGAATATGATCAGTTGATACTGATCTAAATGTTGAGTTGTTAAAACACTGGTTCTTTCCAGTGACCACAGCAACTCATAAGAAAGATTGATGTATTTATTGCGTTACACGAACCTTACTAGGTTACCTTTTTATTAATAAATAGTGACAGGTTATCATAACCAATAGTAGACCATTCTACACAGTCCATTCTACGAAGCCCTTTCTGAACAAAGTCAAGTTATTACCGAAATCTGTCAGATCTTTCATGTTGTAGTTGTGTACTTTTTCAAATTGAAACTCTTCGATCAGACTTATTTTATCTAAAGCCAAATCTTGTTACTCTGGCATCAGACTTGATTAAATTACATGTTTACAGGGATACTGTATCAGAAACTTATGCTTCATGTTTAGGGATAAATTATGAGAATTTAATCCCTTTTAACCCATCAGGTATTATCCTTGCAACTATGAAAGTAGCTGCTACTGCTTTGGTTGAGTTTCTGAGGTCTTCGGATCTCCTTAAGTCCTTACCATGCAGGATCGAGCCACTCAGGCTGGTTGGGCAGGGCAGCCTAGAGGATGACGGCTTGACAGAAGCTCAACAAAAGGAGGTACTGAACAGTTTCAGAAAAGGTAAGCTGTTTAATGTTTGTTCTGTTTGCGGTAACGCAATGTGTATATCTACTTTGCTGTGTAGATAATGTTCTTTAGAGAACTTGTCTTGTCATTTATTCTACTGCCGCGGAGTAGATTTTTTGAATTCAGGAGACTTCTCAGTTCTGAAAAGAACTGTCCTGCTTATAAACTACTACCTGGGCGGAAGGTAGGAAATCGGCCTGGACTACTACTTTTGCTTAGTCGATCGAGGGGACTTCTCGTTATTAACTTCACTGCCGGGGAGTGAGTTCTTATTTGGTCTCAACGTTTCGACTAGCTTGCTCTAGTCACCATATTGATGAAACCTTTTACCCCTCCCCCTTTTGCCCCCTCGGCCCTGCAGTTGATGGCTGTAACATCTTGGTGGCTACAGATATTGCTCAGGAGGGCCTAGACATGCCAGCATGTAGCTTCGTCATCAGGTACAACTTCGTCAGCAACGAGATCGGCACGGTCCAGTCAAAGGGACGAGCACGTGCAGAAGGGAGCCAGTGCTTCCTCATCGTGGAAAGGTAAAGAAAGTTATCGAGTGAACGTGACATCAATTGTCTGCAGTACGACAACCAAGTTAAATTTGATTCAATGAAATATAGGAAAGAAGTTACATTATGTAATTTGTTGGGTTTTGCAAATGTGGCATCTTTAAAAGGGAATATTTTGGAGTCCCCTAGAATAAGGGCTTCAGGGGCCTTGATAATAGCGCCCTCCTCCGTGTGATGTTAGACCTCTGACAGCACTACTATGTTCTATCAAGGGCTTGTTCTTTTTCACATCAGTAATTCCAAAAATGTGAAGAGAGAGTATGAGAATCGCTCGAAGGTGGTCAGAATGGAGAAGGCGATGGAAGACCTGGAAGCCATGGAGGAAGAGGATCGACTTGTCAAGATCCAGGAAAAGCAGGTAAGACGCTGACATTACACAGACATTTTTGTTAACAGTAAAGGTTGATTCATTTGCTACTTAAGATTTATTCAGAACGTCAGAACTCGCATTAAAAGGACCATCCACTTTTGCCCGGTAAAAAATACTGTAGTTATAACAATAATCTGTATAAATGATTTCATACCTAAAGTTGACAAAGATGGCAACAAAGTGAAAAGTAACTCTTCCTCCCACCCCCCCACCCAGGAGGCAAGTATGAATGCAATCAAGAAAGCTGAGGAGCAGAAGAAACTTTCATGGAGTAAGCACGATCCTGACAAGATCACCATTCATTGCAAAGAGTGCTCTGCCTATATCTGCAAGGCGTCGGAGCTGCGACGAAAAGGAACTGCAGGTTACGTGACTTGTACCAGTCCTGACTTCAGTAGTAAGATTACAAAGATACGGTGTGACATACCACAGCGATATAGAGACACTGAAACGACTGGTAGGTATTAACCCCTGAACTCTAACCCTCTGGCCAGGAACTGTCGCCAAAATCTTTCAGACCTTTCAGTCTGTTTTGAACTGAAGACAATTTATTGATTGCTATTGTGCCAACTGAACTTATGTTTTTCCAGATTGTTTTGCTCATCAACTTCTTTTTGGTTTCCAATACTTTTTTTAATTTAAAGTTCCTGCATATTTGCTTTTCCCCGTGGAAAAAAATCTCATAAAAGTAATGTAGGGATCCCAAGTGCGCCCTCATTGTTCAACTTGTAGGAAAGTTTACTTTTGGAGTTGTCACGTGACAATCTTTCTCTTTTTCTATAGCTTCGTTTCTTGAGAGAGCATTTCTCTCCATTTTGTGGGGAGCATGGCTCTGGCCATGCTCCTAATACTTTTTATCTGGGAGAGATAATGTTGTAGAACTCTCTGTGAGTATTATTTTGTCTTGAAATATCTTTTGAGTTTCGAAATATTGTCATTTTATAGGGCTATTTCAATCAGATTGTAAACTTGTGTGTGTAGCCAGCCACGTGTTGCGCTGACCTTTTGCCCTTTAGCTGTACATAAGTGACTGTGTGCATTTGTATTGTATGAGGTATTTTGAATTCAATGTGCGGTGTTGCATTGGATTTGGATTAAATCAGTACAGGAGATTGTTATATTTTACACGTCATCTATAGAATTTGTTGCTTTTATTGTATTGTCTTTTGGTGAAACCTCGTCCTTTTTAAATAGAGGACCGGCCTCCTTCCCGTGTCTCTACAGTAATAAAGTTGAATTTGAAACTTTGCATGGTTGAGATACAATCTAGTAAGGTTGGCAGTAACACAAAATCTCTCATTGTGGTGTAAACAACACAATGTTTGAACCGGTTTGCTCTGGTCATTATTACACTTAATTTATTATTGTCTTTCATCATTTCTGTTCCTGTTTATGTTCTGTTCGTCTGTCCATCAGGCATCTCCACACGCCCCGGCTTCTTAAAGATGCCTCCATACTATCTTGATTCTTTTCTTGTAAAACTGGATTTATGGTTACTTCTTAATATCATTTTTGGGTTGTGTGTTTTTTAGAAATTTTCATGAAGTATGGGAAAAAATGTGAGTTTGAATTGAATTAAATCATCTTCAGGAGAATGCTAGACTCTAATGCAGTCTGTATATCAAGTAGTCTGGATGTTCCAGATATCCATCTCTCAGAATGTAATGTAGCTACTTATATCCAGAACTTATATATTCAGAATGTCAGAACTCGCATTAAAAGGACCATCCACTTTTGCCCGGTAAAAAATACTGTAGTTATAACAATAATCTGTATAAATGATTTCATACCTAAAGTTGACAAAGATGGCAACAAAGTCTAAAGTAACTCTTCTATCAATGAGTGTGAACTCCAAAGTAACAATCTTACAAAACAGAATTATTTTTCTTTACAGGTGACATAAAGTGTGCCACTTCTACCTGCAAGAAACATTTTGGAACGATGCATAAGTTTCTGCTACTTGCCCCCCCACTTGGCTTCGCACTCAAAGCGGGCAGCTTCAATATCATTTTTCCTGACGGGACTGCAAAGGTTCCAAAGCAGTGGCAGAAAGCTGGCTTTGAAATTCTGCAGGATTAGTACTTAAATTAAATTTTTTTACCAATTACCTTACAAAAATATATCGTCATGTTAGTGCAAAAACGTCAAATCTTGATTTTCCAAAAAAAGTTGTTTTTCTTGATTTTGCAAAAATATTATATCTCACACAAATCTACTCCAGGCATAAACAGCATTATCTCAGCGCTTACTTAATTAGTGTGTACATCCGGGCTATTTTAAGGCGAGATATAACATTTTGACAATTTCAAAATCGCGTATAACATATAAAAAGTACTATTTGTGGAGATACAACATTTTTGCACTGACATGACGATATATCAAGTAATAAAGCACAAGGGAAACAGCAAAATTACTAGAATGGGATTTGAACGTGCGACCTTTGGATTGATGTGCCTTTCTCTATGACTGTATCAACTGTACCAGGTAAATCTACTGTTTCTCGGCAATGTGCGCAGGCTTAGGGGCATGCACCCCACTAAGCAGGGAGAAAACAGAGCGTTTGTCTCATTAATATTTTGTAGGCCCTCAAAATATTCTTAGACAGATTTGTGAGCCCAATAGAAAAAGGTTCAGTGTAAAATGTTTGCCCAATTGTGACCTGGGGGTTGTTGACTTCCAACTCGAGGTATTTTTGATGACATAGGCCCTGAAACAAATGGTCCTATTTGCCGAGAGGTGTAGAGACATTTTTCAAGATTGATGCTCGGACGTTTGGAAAATTACACCTGTGTAGGGGTGTTTTAATTTAGAGAGGGAATACCTCCATGGGCCTTATTGGGACTCCCCATATCCAATTGAGCAGAGAATAACAGTTCAAGAGTCGATGGATAATTTCCCCTCTACTGTAAAAAGCTGTGAAACTGCTAAGTTTTTTGTGTGTATTTTTGATTATTTAGCATTTTGCACTGTAGGCCTATGCTATGGGAGTTTATTTAGTGGGGTGCACCCTTTAAACTACGTAAACGATGGCATTTTGCCTGGTATGTCTGCTGCCATCTAGCGTTCAAAAGTCTCCCACTGTTATAGGCCTACTTATTGTCAAAACGTTTCGACCCTAGCAGAGTTTTTCTCAAAGGTTAAAGGAACATTACAGAATTGGTTTTTGCTTACAAAACAGTTGCTGGCACTGTAAGCACTTTATGTAATCCACCATATACATAAACTGACAAAAATGTAGAAGTTTGAGATCGATCGGCCATCTGGGTCACGAGAAAATAGTGAAAAACCGATTACACATTTGCATGAAATCATATAGATTCAACACATGAATAAAACGCTCACTGAGCGATAAACTCCAATCGGAAAATTAGTTTATTCATTTCTCATCAATTATGGCATTTCAGACAGAAATATTTCAAGGGATGTTTTCTACTATCATCATCATTGGACCGTGTAAGTTTTATGTAAATCTGTGATCAAAAAGTACATTTTACAAGTTTTTTTCTTACCAATTCTGTAATGTTCCTTTTAATATTAAGTAAAGAATTATATTTAATTTTCCATGATCCCTTTCAAATTGTATTTAATTTTCTTTGATCGATTTATAAATATAAAATGAAATATTTTATATATTTTGCTGTGTTGTTATTTTTCCATGGTATTTCTTACTGTACTATAATTATAACCCCATGCTCTGGCGTCAAATTAAGCTCGTGTCTGCCCCTATAGACTTGGTTCCAAGTCTGTGATCTTGGTTTTTGTCTGCCGATGAAACAGTATTGCCTGAAATGGCGCCCTCTTGTGGATTAATCCCACCATGAGAACGCGCGTATGACAGCCAAATCTGCGAGGGGAGTTTTTCGTGGCTGATGCAGATAAATAATCGCGATCTCAGACTTGAAATCAAGTCTAGTCTGCCCCCATGTGCATGATTTTGTCTTTTCTTTTGAAACTGCACTGACCATTACGCACGGTGTATTCCGTCTCCTGAAATGGCGCCCCAAATTATTCATGGGGTGATGACGTCAGGTGAGTTGGGATCAATTAAAGCACACTGTGTTAGTATGAGACTTGTGACGTCAATATTTTATGAGGGGGGAACTCCCTTTTAAATCATGCAGATGGTGTAATAAATACTACTAGACCTTATGCACAAGTTTCCTATTATTTTACTTGAGAGCTAGGGAACTCCCTTTCAAATCATGCAGATTTTGTAATACTACTAGACCTTATTTAATATGCACACGTTTCATATTATTTTAGATGGTTGTACACAGTGGCAGAGCCAGAGCAAGCAACGTAGTGACACTGCCAGTCACGTACATGTACTGTAATGTTACCATGTAATGTTCTATGCACTAAACTTCCTCCATGGTTCTGTGCACTAAACTTCCTACATGGTTCTATGCACTAAACATACAACGCCGGCGCCTGCCTGGATGTGACCGTTGACATGATCAAAGGTTCCCACGATGCTTTTTTCTTTTAAAACTTTGTCAACACATGGGAATTCTTTAGAAAAGGGAATAATAGAACCAAAAAAGGGAGTCCCCACACCAGAGTGTGCAAAAAAGACCTTGTGTATAAATTAACAATGCATGGATTACATGAATCACTACTTCACTGTCACGACTGTGTACAACTAAATTGAAAACAAAACATTATTTAGTTGTAAAAACCACCCTTCAAAAGCATATCAACCACTGGGCAACACAGTACACGTTTGGTAATGACTCTGAAAATTAATGGCAAAACAAACTTACTTGGTAAGAAGTACAGCAGCCTTCGAAGTACTACGGTTATGGAAAACATATCACTTTTGATTTCCCAAAATTTCAATCTGTGAAGCGTTTGTCAGAAATGCTTCTCAGACCGTGTATTCCTATGGGGAATATTCTTCCTGCGTGGAAATATTCGCTCCGTTTGTTTTTTTTGTGATCTCAAAAACGCGACCACCTTTTGAAGTGAAATTTTCACAGGTTAGTTTTATTGTATGTACCTACATTTTATGGTTAACACAATCAGTAGGCTCCAGTTACCAAACGTGCACGGTGCCTTTAAGAGAGACGCCACCACTCGCCGTTATAATGATGTACATAATAAATTCATTATGGTTCTTTAGGGAAATTGTGTTGCTATCTGTTCTACTACCGCAGAGCAGATTTTCGAATTGCGGGAGACTTCTCAGTTCTGAATAAGTCCTGCTTATTAAAGGCACTGGACACCTTTGGTAGTATTGTGAAAAACCAGTATTCTCACTTGGTGTATCCTATCATATGCATAATAACAAATCTGTGAAAATTTACTGTTGTAAAAAATTGTTATGTGAACATGTGCAATTCAGTTTTTAACTGTGAAACCTGTTTTAAATAAACCATTTTTGAATTTGAATTTGAAAAAACAGACTTTTGTCATCAGGAGGGGGGGGGGCTGCACCAAAGACAAGTTTACAAGAGCAGGATTTGAACCTCCCGTTTAATGTGCCTGCACTCCACCAACTGAGCTATCTAGCCCTATGTTGGCGGTGTCCCTATTTTGTCAATTTCTTTGTTCGGGGGTTCTAGTCAGAACCTATACAATTATTATTTTTTTAACCACTTCGATATGGCGTTAATCATGAACAAGGAAATTTTAAGTAACTTTTTTAGAACTTAACTTTGATAAGTACCGTTTTTTTTTTCATTGATCAACAAGCTTGATATAACCCGCTAAAGACCACAAAGCTCCACAAACTGTGTACGCTACAGCACAGACATGCATTTTTCAGCTGATCCCTGCTCGTTTGTTTTTCTTTATAGCTTGGAACGATCTCGCATGTATAACTGGAGAAGTTAAGGTGTCTTTTTTAAACAACCCCGATGCATTGTGGCTTCCAGCTTTGACGAGTCCCTCAAACGATAACGAATCTCACCTATACCAAAGAATGGAACGGCCAACGGGATATTATAATAAATTGCCACGCGCCGACCGAGCGAGGCGCGTGCCGGCATATTCCGGTGCATAATTTCCTCTCATTATAACAGGATGATATTATTGCGGGCTGTATTTGCCGGTGGACTCACATGTCTCATGAATTAATATGACAATAATATGAAATAGCGTACACGTACATGTATAAAAACTTCAATCTCAACTGCCAGCAGCTCACATTTGTAATGCCTCTGCATGCCCTGCGACTGAGATTTTCCTCCTATAGATTGTTATGAATCAGTAAAGCAATTATTGGGAATATCGTCATAATTTGTCATCGTTTTCATTGTGGCAACTGCATGTGAAGTCAACACTACGAGGTCAGGATATCCGTTGGCCATCTCTGCAAGTGTGAAACTAACAGCTAGCTCGTATAGTTATTGGCAGTAGAACTCTACTGATCATGGAGGTACGTAAATTTAATGCTTCCTGCTAATCAAATGCTATCTGTTTTGTCTCTGAGTTAAACAATTATGGTTAAAACTACAGTAAAAACAGTGAGTAATGTTGTCTCTGTTGGACGCGGAAAATAGCCCAAATGCATTTCAGCCATTTATAACAATTGCTGTATGTAGAAACGCAAACGAGTTTTTCTGGTTTCTATTTCGTTCACTCCCTCCTTGATTGGTTATTTTAACATGTAGAACACATTTCTCCCAAGTAAATTTTGATCAGTTTGTAGACCATTTGTTGTTGTTGCTTTTTACCAACAGATGAGTACTAAGAAAAAGGTGGCTGTGGCGGTATGTATTCTGCTGATCGTTGGGGGTGTGGTTGCGGCCATTGTCGTGACGCAGGTCACCGGAAAGTAGTACCAGCACCGTGTAGCTGCTGCGGGTGCTGTGTGATCAATGATGGCTCGGTGAGGGCGGTGACGGGATACATCTGGAGTGAGGAGGCTTACGAAAGATGAGGTATAGGTCTACGCTGAGGACGTAGAAGTGAAGATGGAGCATGGGTGGAAGCAGGTTCCGTTCCACATGTCTAGGAATGAGAGGTGTGTCCCTTCGGGTGAACAATTTAATTGACAGATGGACACGATGGGACGTTGAGGGACGTGTGATGAGGACCACAGTCTACATGAGGCAATTGAAGGGTCCTGAAGACGAACCTTAAGCCGTGACAGTTCAGCTTCAGATTGCCGTTTAAAGCTAACTTGTTTCTTAACAAAGCAGCTGAATCGTAGCCTATAGTGACTAAAGTATATAAACAATAATCATAGTTAGAGTTTTGTTTTCATTTATTTTCTTGAAATCTTGTTATAAAGGTTTTTTTCACAAAGATGAAACTGGTGCAATACTATGAGCTTTTTTTTTTAATTTTGAAATGTTTGTTTTGTCAAACGTTAAAATAATACATTTTAGACAATGGCGCTGTCTTTTCAGCTGGAGAGCTATTGATATTTTGAAACGAATCCCTTTGAACTAACGTAGTTTTAGAGAAAGAGTTAATTTTTCACCCAAAAGTTGAATCTGAGAAAGGCTTCAGGCATGAAGCCTTTCTCTGGCATCTCAAACACAATTATTCTATGCAACATTAGGGGGGCTACAGGGGTGGTTTTCTTTCTACAATAATTTTGTTGAAACTTTCTGTTGAATATATTCGCGGGGCGCGCTCGCGCCTGCTATGCGTTACGTGTGTACAAATTTGCTGCTGATTCCGTTTCGATCCTCCACATGGAATTTCTAAAGACCGGGGTGCTCCCGACAGGGACATTTTTTGTACAAGGGAAGGAAAAGTGCAAGGAAATAATTTTTAAAAAGCTCATTTTGATGTGTGAAAAAATTAATCATAGGCCTATTGCGCTCTCCACGTCACGTGACCTACAGTGGGTAGCAAACAGAAAGTACATTGTATCCATGGTGATTGTTGTATGCCTATTTGTTTATTCGATCGAGGCTCTTCTTTCTCGAAATCTGGGAGGAATAATTACAGTGTTTGTACCAGCAGAGACCTTACCGGAGTGGCTGGATAAAGCCAGTAATGACAGACAAGGAGCAAGTCTTGGATTTGTTTACAAAGAACATTACTATGTTCACGATATATGGTGTTCACACGGACGATTGCGATCACACACTTTTCAACACAAGGATATTGCCATTTTGAAGCTGAAAAGCCCTTTTCAAAACTGTGTAATTCTTTTGTCTATTTTAACTTCCGCAAGGCTAAATGTTCACCTTTCCAACGCTCTTTACTTTTATTAAAATGATTTACATTACAAGCGAAAAAGACCGGGTGGCTACATCGCCGCCCCCGACGCCGGTAGTGCATAACTTAAAATATCTTTTGTAGTAGAATACTGCTAGGATAGTGGTAATTTATGAAAACATAATGTGATTGAAATCAATGTCACCACAAACAAGTTTAATCAAAAGGGCTTGGATAGCTGTGTTATTATGTACAAAAATAAAGCCGACTGTCGGTATACTCGCTCTGTCACAACATAGTTTGTGCACGTCCTTGCCTAGATTCGCTAAAACCAAGGAACGTATAAAGTACCCACTATAAGTCACGTGATGACAAGAAAACATTGGTTGCGCAATCGGTGTCTGTTAAGCCCAAATTTTCACAGGTTTATGTTACGCATGTTTGGATACATCAAGTGAGTTTACTGATAAGTGTACATTGTCTTTAACAATAAAATGTGTGTATAAGCTCACTTCCACGTAAAGCAGGTTTTACAATATGCATAGTTGTTTTTTTATATATTTTTTTTATATATTTTTTCTTATTTTATAAATTTTTCTTTTCTTTTCTTTATAGGGGTAGGGGTAATTATGAATGTGTAAACCTAATGGCCTTAAAATTGTGATTTTAAAAATTCATTATTGATTTGTAATAAATTGTAATCCCAGATGACTCTCTTCGTGATGTGTGTTTGTTAACGAGCTGAATACACTTTTTAAAATGCCAATGGTGTAAAATGGTCGTCAGATGCACTTTCTTGTCGAAAAAGACACAATATTTTTTCCACGAGGCTTAACCTACATTTTTTGTTGCAACAGATGGCAGGCATTCCAAATGGCGCTCAAATAAAACTTCTGAAAAGCTTTTCAATACCATGTCGGCTGCCATCTCTATTAATACAGGATGGTGCAGTAGAGCACATTATTTACATTACAATGTCTTTTGTGCTTCTCGGTCAGGTGCAAATAGCGTTCTTGCCTGCCGTGTGAAAAATAATTTTTTTTTGAAGGACAAAGGCTCCTTCTATCAAATGTGGGGGGTTTTGGTTTTGTTTTTGTTTTTGTTTGGTTTTGTTTGTTTGTGTTTGTTTGTTTTTTGTTTATTTTGTCTTGTTTGGGTTTTTTTTTTGGTGGTTTTTTTCGTTATTGTGTTTTTGTTTGCTTGGGAGTGTTGTTTTTCCCCTTCAAATTCTTCTTCTGTCCCTTTCCATATAATCAACACTCAACTCCACGAGGCTTGTAACTTACAACATTATTTTGCAGCAATTGGGATAAGATTTCGTTTCTGGCGCAACCGCACAACCCAAAATAAATCTACTGTTCATGAATCCTAACCCGAATCCCATGAATTAGATTAGCACGTGACAAAAACAGACATCCTTCGTGCGGGAGGCACGTGCCTTACTCAAGCATAACAAATTGTTGTTATTGTTTGGTTTGCTCGGAACGGAAACAAAACTATGCCAGCATTCTCTGTGAACAAATATCGTCTGTCAATATTGTCAATGGTAGATGAACCAAATTATAAAGTTAAATAATTAAGCAAACAAATAAGCTTAAGTTTACCAGGCAATATCTGGACATGTAAACAACACACTTAAGCCCGGTTCATACTTCCTGCGAATGCGAATGCGAAGCGAATATTGACGTCACAAATTCGCAACGAATAGTTCGCAGGGGTTGAGCTGTGTTCAACTCTTGCGAATTATTCGCAGCGAAAACAGAGTTGTGACGTCAATATTTGCTTCGCATTCGCATTCGCAGGAAGTATGAACCGGGCTTAAGTGTGTTGTTTACATGTCCAGATATTGCCTGGTAAACTTAAGCTTATTTGTTTGCTTAATTATTTAACTTTATAATTTGGTTCATCTACCATTGACAATATTGACAGACGATATTTGTTCACAGAGAATGCTGGCATAGTTTTGTTCCGTCCCTTCTAACCAAGTCACTGTCCCGTGTCGATCGACACCCCCTCTTAGGACGTGTGGCACGGTAGCTTAAGATATTGTGGTGTATGGGTTGACCAGTGTGTACGATGTGGTTAAGACAATGGAAATATTGAATATGTCGGCATGTGCAGACAACGTGCCTCGTTTCAGGGTTTTAAGTCTAGGCTTTAAAGACACTGGGCACCTTTAGTAATTGTCAAAGACCAGTCTTCTCACTTTGTGTATCTCAACATATGCACAAACTAACGAACCTGTGAAAATTTGAACTCAATTGGTCGTCGAAGTTGCGAGATAATAATGGAAGAAAAAACACCCTTGTCACACGAAGTTGTGTACTTTCAGATGCTTGATTTCGAGACCTCACACGTGAGGTCTCAAAATCAATCAAATATTTTACTTCTTTCTCAAAAACTACGTTACTTCAGAGGGAGCCGTTTCTCACCATGTTTTATACTATCAACAGCTCTCCATTGCTCGTTACCAAGTCAGTTTTTATGCTAACAATTATTTTGAGTAATTACCAATAGTGTCCAGTGCCTTTAAGGCTGACTTGCAACTGCGCCCTCTGCCGTGAACTTCCATTAGGACGAACTTTTGAGTGAACCTTGGCTTTAATGTACTTTTCAGAAATATGTACTTACTAAGAGATTAATACAAGTTGCCACCGCAAGCCTATCTCAAGCCGGACTTTATTAGAGCGCCACTTTTTTGAAATCCTGCCGCAAAGTATAATGAGCAAGTTTGGGTGGCTGACTCGAGTGGACTAGACTTGACCATAGTCGATCTAGATGTCACTCGAACGCTGCGTGGTTTGACAAACTAGTCCAAATTGGATCAGCCTAGCCCCGGAGTACTGGTTTTCTAGTCTACGAATTTACGTCACTTTGTCAAGATGGCAGTTAGGTTAAGTTTTGTAAATTGTACACAAAAAGTTGGTTGAAACGATAATGGTAGGTTTTTGCCAACGAATGTATGTCAATTATTTAGGTATTATGCAAGTAATTTCGTTTATGGGCCAATGCATTTTTCGGTTTTATACGTCGACGATCGTCGCTTTGTTAATGTTGGGTTGCCATATATTTGACGAATCAATCGACTAAACTCGTTTGAGTGAAACATAGATCACGCATGCGTGAATTACATGACAAATTGACTGAAGTTAGCACCAAACTTGCTCTCTCTAGGCCTAATTGTTGTTTGAGGCGACCGTAACGGTTTTTCAGTGCAAGAGTAAGTGGAGCACTATATTTTTTTGAATCCCCTTTCCGTTTTCAAAGACTGAGCCAATGTTAAATGTGGACCGATTTCAAAATAATGTTTAAATAATTTCCTGTCCTGAAGTTGTCACCTGTGAGCCCGGAGAGAAGGGGGTGTGGCAAAAGTTGCCAATGCAAACAAAGCTAGTCTTTGATTATTTTGATCTGGCGCCCTCTAGTGTTACTTACTAATAAAAATGACGTCACATGTGGGTTGCAAAAAAAAAAGTCACTTCATTCATTCTCACCGCTCTGGAGAAGTGGTGAAATTTCGGTTGATCCTGTTTCAGAATTTGCCGTAAATTCAGGTAATTCAATGAAAGTGTGCTTGTATCGGTAAGAATTTATTATATTATGAATTCAGTTCCCTGCGTGTACTGTACTCTATTTTGGACTAAAATGTGGTGTTTCCCCGTGACCAAATCATGAAATTTCGTACGGCTTCAGAAGAATCAGAGTTCAACTTCAACAGTGTTTTTTAATGCTGCTGACAGTGATGTGATAGTGATACACTGAGTGATAGCGATACTGTGAATGTGTGATTCAGTGACAAAATGAGTGATGATGAATTTGTCAGTTGCACTTAATTTAATATTTGATGCTTACTTGGGTTTACTCAATTTATGTAGCCAGAGTCTACCCCACAAACAAAGGTCAGTTTGCATAAGTTATTCATTGATCGAGGAATGCATAAATTAAACACTGCACTGGTCACTGTCCACTGAGCTGAACGAAAAAAATGTTGCTGTAAAAATGACCCCTTCATTTCTTGTTTTATTAAAACTATAAGAAAGCCCCGCAATCTGCATCAGTCTCATCATCATCCAGGGGCTCAGATTCAACTTGTATTGTAAAGTTTAGCTTTAGGCTAAATTAGGGCCTAATTAATATTTGTTGGTGACAAAATATGAATCTGACCATCGGAGGATCATGAGGGGGGACATATTGAAATCTGACCTCCATGGTCTTGATGACGAGGTATAAAAAACTGTAAAGCAAGATCCATCAGGTGGGTGATTGTTCATTATCGTAACCCTCCATCCTCCCAACGAACGGTCATATATATTAATGTAGAGGATGGAGGGCTACGGTAATCGTAACTAAGGTAGATATTACTATAACACTGACTGTCTGAATGACAAGTGAGTAGAATTGTATGCGAAACTTGCAGTTGATTGTTGCAACAACAGCAAGGGCTTTTCAGATCGGAGTTGGGCGTCTGGAGATTTGCGGCAGGGGAGGTTTTTTCCCAGAGAGCGCTGCATCAATAGAGGACGCGCTGCAGCAAAGCATCGTGGGATACATTAAGTGCATTGCTTAGTTTGGAAGAGGAACTGTTGTCCATTGTTAAGTTTAAGTGTATTGTTGATAATGTTATGTCTTCAACGCAGAACAACTGCTTAGCAGGGACAGGCTACCAGCCAAATTTACATAGCTTTTACATTACTACATGTATTAACCTGCAAATGTCATGCTTATTAGGCAGGGTCTACTTTTGGTAATTGGCAAAGACCAGTATCCTCACCTGGTGTGTCCCAAAGTATGCATAATTAAAACAACAAACCTGTGAAAATTTGAGCTCAATTGTCATTCAGGTTGAAAGAAAATAGTTTCAGAAAAAAACACCCTTGTTGCATAGAATGGTTGGCCTTCAGATGCCTGAGAAAGGTATGCATAATTAAAACAACAAACCTGTGAAAATTTGAGCTCAATTGTCATTCAGGTTGAAAGAAAATAGTTTAAGAAAAAAACACCCTTGTTGCATAGAATGGTTGGCCTTCAGATGCCTGAGAAAGGCTTCAGAAAGGCTTCATGCCTGAAGCCTTCCTCATATTCAAATTTGTTGTAAAAAATTACCTCTGTCTCTAAAACTTCATTACTTCAATTGGACCCTGCTTTAATCTAACACCCGAGCACTAAAATGTCTTGTGGCTAGACTAAGATTTTGCATGATTGGAGACCAAATTGAAACAAGAAATTACTTGTAATTGGTTTTCATTTCCTCATCAGAGATTCATGCCAAATTTGATCACCACTTTTTCACTCCTTATGACAAATAATATTGTCTTACTTGTCTAACCCAACCGTTGTTTTTGTTAATAACAAGTGAAAAAGTGGCAGTCGGATACAGTGATTTATTATAAGATAGTTTTGCTAGTATGAACGCATTGCAGTGGTTGGTGCGGGAAAACCCGCCCGGCACTCGGGATTCCCCAACCACCACTGGCAGAACTTTCTCTGTTTCTGACCGCCACACATTTTCTAAATTTTGAAATCAAACTTGCAATTTCCTTTCAAAGGTTTTCAACAAAATGTAAAAATTGCATATTTATCAGTAAAAAATGGTATCCAAAGCCATAATTTTTGAGCACTTCTTTTGGTTTGAGTCTGTTTTTATGATCAACTCTGTAACTGATCCACCTCACAATGGTTTCCATGGAAACATTTTTCCGCCACTGAAGAAATCCTGGGCAGAGCCCTGACTTTCATAAAAGTTGTCATATTATCTGTTGAATGTTGTCATACATGTATAGTGTAGTCATTTCTTCATCATTATGAGTGTACAATCTCTTTAGTGCTAATTGTTATTTTGATAAATTGAAATGAAGCTAAACAAGTTATTTTTTGTAAACTCGCTAGTCGGACAGGGCTAATCCTGTCTGACCAGAGACAGCATGTAAACACGTTTTTCACATTGTTTCGGAAAATCTTATGGTTAATTTAATCAAGGAAGTAGACGGATAGGAGTGGGGGAAGCATGTATGTTCTTGGCTGGGCTGCAATGAACAAAATGCTGTCTGCATTTTTTTTAATCCTATCGAATTAGAATCTTTCATGTTGAATCAATGCTAACAAAGGTTTCATCATTATGTAAACACAGAATGTCCAGAGTCCAGTGGGTGTATTGACTAAGTGACCTTAAAGTGTCCATCTAAAGTGACCTTTGACCCAGAATGACCTTCTGGCAAGATGGTGAATCAATGGAGAACCGGACCGGTGTGAAGGTCTTTCTATTGTCATTGACTCAATGACATGTGCACATGGGCATTATTGTCAATTAGGGCTAGGTATGTACCAATGTGGTTTGACAAACAAGTGTACAACCTTCCTGAACAATAAACCTTCCTGAACAATGAATATTTACTGGACCAGAATTTTGAGTACAAGACCAGAATTAAAGTGAGAAGAAAAAATGCCAACACAGGTTAATAACTGAACTGTTTGAATTTGAAAAAGTGCTAAGAGAAAATTTATCTCATTTGTATATTAGGGGAACGTAGTTTTTGATAATCAACAGAATTGTATTTATCAGACTGAAAGTCAACATTTGAACACAAACACAAGACCGCCGGACTTGTAGGGACATGAGTTTACTGGCCCGATGCTAAACTCACTGGCCTCCAGTGTAAAATTCGAGCCCTGATTGGTAATTTGTGGATAATTTGGGGGTGAATAACCATTTCATACTCTTCTTCTCTTTACCTGTACTTTCGCTATAATTTTGTTTTCAATGGAAGTCATTCGTTAAACTTGATTTTCCATCGATATGGGCCCAACTTTACAATAAGCTGTTTACAGGTAAGCTTATTCATGGTGTTTACTTAGCTGAAGAACATGCGTAAGCAACATTTGTATTTCATAACCGATCGAGAAGATGCTACAGGCGCGTGTCACTGTGCGCGTTCACAAAGGATTTGCACTGCGGCGTCACTCATCCACTTACAGAAACTGCCAGCAAGGTAGCGTGCCTTTTTGCTTTGTTTTCGGTTAGCAGTGTATATGAGGTAGAAGTTTTGCTAGTAGCTGCTCTGTAAGCAGAAAATATCTGCTTACTAGGGCCCAGGGCCCAATTTCATAGAGCTGCTTAAGCAGAAAATACTGCTTATTAATTTTCTGCTTTTAAAAGCAGAAAAGAGCAGGATACCTGCCACAAATGGTACATGTGACATGATGTTTTGGCTGGAAACCTGTTTCTGATAAGCATAACCTTATTGTGCTTAGCTCATTGCTGTGCTTTAAAGGCATTGGATACTTTAGGTATTTACTCAAGAAATACATTACATAACTAACTTGGTAAGGAGCACCCGAGAGCGGCTGATGGTGTAAAACATTGTGAGAAATGACTCCCTCTGAAGTAATGTAGTTTTTGAGGAAGAGGTAATTTCTCACTGAAATATTTGAATCTGAGAATGGCTTCAGGCAACAAGGGTGTTTTTTCTTTCATTATTTGACCAATTGAGCTCAAATTTTCACAGGTGTGTTACTTCATGCATATGTTGGGACACACCAAGTCAGGATACTAGTCTTTCACAATTACCAAAAGTATATCCTGCCTTTAAGCAGCTCTATTTGAAGTACATAGGACGTTCTTAGGAACACCTTTAGCAACAGGCGTAGCCGTAGTTGTAGCTGCTAATTCGGATGAGGGATTCTGGAGGACTGAGGGCAGTAGGCCCAATTAACAATTGTGCATCACTGGGTCAGGCATTCCAATCTTAAAGGAACATTACAGATTTTTTTTTCTGCTAACAAAACAGTTGCTGGCAGTGTAAGCACTTTATGTAATCCACCATATATACATAATCTGACAAACCTGTAGAAGTTTGAGATCGATCGGCCATCTGGGTCACGAGAAAATAGTGAAAAACCGATGACACATTTGCATGAAATCATATAGATTCAACAACTGAATAAAACGCTCACTGAGCGATAAACTCCAATCGAAAAATTAGTTATAATTCATTTCTCATCAAATATGGCATTTCAGACAGAAATATTTCAAGGGATGTTTTCTACTATCATCATCATTAGACTGTGAGTTTTATGTAAATCTGTGATCAAAAAGTATATTTTACAAGTTTTTTTCTTACCAATTCTGTAATGTTCCTTTAAATAAGTCTGAAATATTTGGTGTGGAGTGACATCAGAGAGGAGAATATTGGAGCATTGAGGTTGTCAGGAGTAAGGGTTCTTAAAGGCACTGGACACTATTGGTACTTCTCAAGATAATTGTTAGCATAAAAACTTACTTGGTAACGAGCAATGGAGAGCTGTTGATAGTATAAAAACATTGTGAGAAACGGCTCCCTCTGAAGTAACGTAGTTTTTGAGAAAGAAGTAATTTCTCAGTAAAATATTTGAATTGATTTTGAGACCTCACGATTGAGGTCTCGAAATCAAGCGTCTGAAAGCACACAATTCCGTGTGACAAGGGTGTTTTTTCTTCCATTATTATCTCGCAACTTCGACGACCAATTGAGTTCAAATTTTCAGAGGTTTGTTATTTTGTGCATATGTTGAGATACACCAAGTGAGAAGACTGGTCTTTGACAAAGGTTTCCAGTGTCTTTCATCTTTAGAATCTATTAATATGACAACCTGAAAGTACAGATTGCTTTCCCCTGTTATATCTCCTGTACATTTTATGTGCATTGCAGTCTTTAATCAAATAACCCATTTTGCCCCAGTTATACATGATGTAGTAGACCTGCCATGTCCAATTTGCATCCCTTTCTGTCACTCATGAAAAATGGCCTTTCGTTCTCCGACAAATTCCCGGAGTTGAGTTTGTCCCAGACCTAATCCAACCATGTACCGGACCAGGCCTATTATAATCTGGTTTGAGTGCATTTGCACAGGACTGATAATTAGTCAGTTCCAGATGTTTCAAACGAACTAATAAACTTTGATGCATTATCGCTGTCGAAAATCATCGTTGCTCGTATTTGTTTGTAAACGACATCTGCCGGCTCATTTCGGGCACAAGGGTCAATTTTTTTCACAGAGATTTTAGGGAGTAAACTCTGCTAAGCAGAGATAATTTCTGCATAGCGAACCCAGGGCCCAATTTCATAGAGCTGCTTAAGCACAAAAAGTAGCTAAGCACAACAGAATTATGCTTACCAGAATAAGGTTAGCAGCCAAACTACCACGTCACAAGTACAATTTGTGACTGGTATCCTGCTCATTTCTGCTTAGCAGCTCTATGAAATTGGGCCCTGTTTAAAGCATGTAATTCTATGGGCCGTAAGCACAGAATTCTGCGGTAAGCAAAGCCATAAAATTGGGCCCAGTTCTCAAGTTCAAAGTTTAAAAGCTTTACTTGAACTAAAACAGTATTTAACCAAAGTCAAGGTCATAATCCTAAATTGTTTGTAAAAATTGTTTCACAATGTTACTTGATACTGGAGCTCATGAATACGCTTTCGGGAAGTGCCCCCATGGAAAATGAGAATGGCCCACCACTCCCCATTACTGTTAGATTCAACTTCAGGGTTATTACCGAGCTAAAGGTTCAACCAAGCTGGACAAACAAACAAAAAGTTGTCAAAAATTACTCCCTGGACTTGGTTATTGGACACTGACTGGCAAGGGTATTCATGTTTGAACCCGAGTGTCGATAAATAAACACTTTCAGGTACGTGTAGGCTTGAATTTCTGTGATGTTTAAAGGTGAGACTGTTTTCAAGGTGTGCCTTTGTTGTTTACTTTCCCCCAGTTCAGTTCATTCTAAGGACATGTCTGAATTACCGGCTATAGGTTATGGCTAGATCTCCGCGTCATCATGCGTTGAAGTATAGGTCGTCCTTAGCAACACCCTTAGCTGCAGTCAGAGCCGTAGCTGTAGCCGCCAATTTGGATACAGCCTAACCCTGAGGGAGGCTGGAAGGGACAGTACACTGTAGTCTGGCCCCGATTTGATTTGTTAAAATTACTCTTTAATCAGTATTGTACATGGGGGAACAAGACCATGATAATGGCAGCTTGGATACTGCTTGTTCAACAATAAACTTAGGGGAGGGGGATATCAGATAGATGGTCTCTTACAGAAACAGGTGTTTTTTGTCGCCCCGCTGTGCCAGGTATATGATCGAGGGTTATCCCTGCATGGAATGTGAACTATCGGTTAACCTTAAAATGTCCTCCGATCTATTGAGCTCTGTGACACTTCAGTTTCACGGATTTCAAAATTTATTTTTCTATTCTAGCCCGGGTAGGTTTTTCCCTCTGGACCCTGTCGATACATATGTGTTGGTTTTCAATTTCTTTTATGAATATACATTTGTACCTGTCGGTACTTACTTGTGGTCCTCGTTGCGATTCAGTTCATTTTTTTTTTAGTTTAGTTTAGGTGTAACCCTATATCAGGGTTCTGCCCAGGATTTTTTTCAAAACTGGGGGGCATTCTTGACCTAAATCTTGGAAGTTTGGCCTGAGCACGCTGAATTGAAACGAGGTCCTCGGAAGGTTTTTATACTTGGTGTTTATCTTTGGTTTCAAAAGCCCTTGTACTATGCAATCTGGGGCATTGTAAATGGTTATATCTCTATGATTTTTGTGAATTTTATATAAAGTCCCCCCCCTTCCATTTTTTAAAATTTATTCTTTATTATCGCTTATCGGCTGCAATTTGCGCGTACATGTACCGGCCGGATACGCTAGCTTGTGTATCGGACAAACCCTGACCTTAGCCATACATTAAAGTAATTGCTGTAATTTCCCCCAGTTCCCGGAGAGTCACAAATTTTATTTAATTTTTTTTCCCTTTTCGTTTAAAGGGAGGGCGTACCGTTGGTAATTACTCACAAAATTAATGACCATAAAAAACTTACTTAGCAAGAAGCGCGCTGCAGCTGTTGATAATTTATAACATTTTGAGAAACTATTCCCTTCTAAGGAATTGATGTTTTAGAGAAAGGGATTCAAAAAACATTTCAATCTGAGAAACAGAAAGGTTTCTCAGATTTCTCAGTTTCTGCATGAAACGTTTCTCCATGAAACGTTTCTCCGATTGTATATTTCAATTACGGGTTATTCTTCCTGCGTGTGGACATAACTGCTCCAGTTTTTCGGAGCTATCTCAAAAGCGCTACTTGTTTTGTTGTACATACATGTAGCTACATTGGTTTAAAACAATTGAACGGTTCCAAAAAACCAAAGGTATACTGTGCCTTTGAATGTGAAGCATCTTGCCTCATTAAAATTGTACTGTCCTACTGTAATCATGTTGATCATCATTGCCATTTATCGAATATTTAAAATAAAATATTATTGGATTGGGATAAAAACATTGTTTAAAGGAACATTACAGAATTGGTTTTTGCTAACAAAACAGTTGCTGGCAGTGTAAGCACTTTATGTAACCCACCATATACATAAACTGACAAACCTGTAGAAGTTTGAGATCGATCGGCCATCTGGGTCACGAGAAAATAGTGAAAAACCGATTACACATTTGCATGAAATCATATAGGTTCAACAAATGAATAAAACGCTCACTGAGCGATAAACTCCAATCGGAGAATTAGTTTGTTCATTTCTCATCAACAATGGCATTTCAGACAGTAATATTTCAAGGGATGTTTTCTACTATCATCATCATTAGACCGTGTAAGTTTTATGTAAATCTGTGATCAAAAGTATATTTTACAATTACCAATTCTGTAGTGTTCCTTTAACCTGAAAGCTCACTGATCATGAAGTTCATACTAGAACCATTTTTATCTGTGGAATATTTCTCTTTGAATTGTAGTCATATATGAGAAAACTGTATCTGATGAAAACCTAAACAAAACGCCAGCTGATTTCGGTCGTTACAAACAAAATTTAAGGACAATGCGTTGACGGGCTGAAAATTGTGCATGGTCTTTCACTATTTTCTCCTGACTCACTGACTCAATGGATTAAGCCAAATTTTTTACAGGTTTGTTATTTCATGTATGGTTGATCACCCAAAACGTGTACAGCACGTGCTACTATTTTGTCAGCTCTACCAATAGTTCAATCCTGTGTAACACCTTGAAAACATAGTATCGTATTCCATGAATGAGATTTTCTAGTGTAATACCATGAGATTGAACGTTTCGTTGGATAAAATGTTAAATTTTTACTTTTACCCGTTTGGCTGAATTTATGAGCTTAGATGTTTTGATTTATTCGGATAACACACAGCAAGAACATGGCAAAAAAGTGTACACAGTATCAGGAGAATAATAATGGAAATCAAGAAACAAAAGTATCAAACAAGAGAGAAAAAAAATCACAAAATTTTCATTGGGGTCCTAACAAAAAAAAGGGCAAAAAAAAAAAAAAAAGCAATAGAAAAACAAACATACCTAGAAAGTTTAAGAATGGATGGATATTCAAAGCTATAAAGACCAAACAAAAGAAAATTAATTGGATAATTAATAAATAGATTAAAAAATTGAAATAAAATGCACCAAACTTTGGGGGAAACTTTGACAGACACCTGTGTACCCATTTAAAAATATTTTTATGATGTATGTTAAGGCCTTTATGTGTGAGCTGACACTAGCAGTCCTCAAATATAGTGAAGGTCAAATTAATTGATGGTGAGATTAATAACCCGAACCAACCAGGGCCCAATTTCATAGAGCTGCTTAAGAAGAAAATATTGCTTAAAAACTGTCTGGTAAGCAGAAATGAGCAGGATACCAGTCACAAATTGTACACCCGACTTTGTAGTTTGGCTGGTAACCTTATTCTAGTAAGCATCATTTTGTTTTGCTTGGCTACTTTTTAGTGCTTAAGCAGCTCTGTGAAATTGGGCCAAGGAAGTTAATAACTTTATGTTTACTGTGTGGATCTTCTCCGTTAACTGTCTCTGTTTTTGTTCTCCATAGTGAGCGACGTAGAGAGTATGACCGTTGAAGAATTCCGTTTATCCAACATCCTCTCGTGTGAAACCCTCATCGACTAATTCATCGGAGGATCCCATTGGCTGATGTCCCCCCTCCCCGATGTACAGTGACCAATAGGAGAGAGAGCCTTCTGGTTTCCAGACTAGTATTATGACTGATCGTGAGGCACTCAAAATGGCAGCAAATCCTGGCCTCGCGAACCCAGGGCCTGCTCCGACGTCCCTGCACGACCGTCTGGGCCTGTTCGCGTCCCTTCACCAGACGCCGACGTTGCGGCACATCCGACGATTGTCCTTGCACGACCGGTCGAACAGTGACTCGAACCTGGCCCATCCGGACCTCCAGCGGTGGTCTATGTCCAGCTTGATGGTCAATAAACATGACATAACGTTACGTCCGGATGCACACCTTATCGTTTACTGGGATATTAAAGACAGTGTCGATGTGAACGACTGGATCGGATTGTATCTCATTGGTGAGTGTTTTTTTAAAATTTTATTTAAAGTTATTATTTTTTTTGCGGCTGTGATGTGAAGTGTTTTACTCTTGCCAATGTTCTCTTTATGTCGTACTGCACTGTCAAGATATCGTTGTTGTCTTAACTCCTTTTGTTATATTTCTTTGTTTAAGAGTTTGACTGTCCTTTTTCTTGAGCTTCAATCAATTTTAGACATGTAAATTTTTAAGTTTTTATCTTTTTAAAGAGTGGACAATAAAGAATTATATACTTACACATCCAACAGCGCAACCGCCGATAACATGATGAATAATATTTCCTGCGAAGCAGAAGATAGTGTTGAAAAGTTTGGTCGTAAAGTTTGATTGTCGTGGGTTCGAATCCCACCCGAGTAACATGCTTGTGGATATTTTTCACAGGACTCGGGAAAGTACTGCGTATGTACAGTGCTTTACACAAATCGGTGTTTATCCCCGATGCAAATTTAACATCTATTAAACAAAATATGTTTTGACACGAATTGTTACTATCTCTTAGCTTTAAAGGGTGTGTACAACATTGGTAAGATTGAAAATATAAACGTTCACAGATTTACACATAACTGACATGGTATAAAGATGGTCATTGTGGTAAATTTCCCTTGAAATAGTTTTGCTTGAAATGCTATACTTTTTAGGAAGTGAGTAAAACAAATAGTCTTTATCGCGCGTGTGTCCAAAACTCGATGTTTGAAAACAGTGAAAACATATAATGGGGATTTTCACTGTTTTCTCATGACTCCAAAGACCGTTTAGTGAGCTTAAAGACACTGGACACCTTTGGTAATTGTCAAAGACCAGTCTTCTCACTTGGTATATCTCAACATTATATGCGCAAAATAACAAACCTGTGAAAATTTGAACTCAATTGGTCGTCGAAGTTGCGAGATAATAATGGAAGAAAAAACACCCTTGTCACACGAAGTTGTGTGCTTTCAGATGCTTGATTTCGAGACCTCACGCGTGAGGTCTCGAAATCAATTCAAATATTTTACTGAGAAATTACTTCTTTCTCAAAAACTACGTTACTTCAGAGGGAGCCGTTTCTCACAATGTTTTATACTATCAACAGCTCTCCATTGCTTGTTACCAAGTAAGCTTTTAGGCTAACAATTACTTTGAGTGATTACCAATAGTGTCCAGTGCCTTTAACATTTCACAGGTTTATTTCATGTATATGCTGGGTCACATAAAGTGCAGATACTAGTCTTTGAAAATTACCAGTGTTGTACATGCGCTTTAAGTGACAGACATGAACTAAAATTTTACAAATGAAAAGTCACTGTTAGACATAACAAAGTGTAGATTTTACATGATAGATAAGGATTGAAGCAGCTTAAATAGTCAGGACAGTTATATCTCAAGGGTGTCAAAGTCCCCCCCCCCAAATTTTTATTTTGCGAAAACCATTCGGATCTGTTTGACATTTGAAAGATAAACAGTGTCAAAGTTGATAAAAATAGCCATTGGGATAGGATCCCAAAAAGTAGTTGAACGCTCAATACATGTATGTCATTATTAATTTGTTGCCTGGTTCCCTTGTTTGTGATAGTGGTCAGGAATGTTTAGTCTGATGTTACCAATATGTGGCCAGTCTATTTTCCTTTCCAGTTTATAAAGGTTTTATTGATATCTGAAATCGAGAGAAAACCCACTTGAAGAAACAACACCCAGATTCGTTTGCATTCATTTAAATTTATTTGTTTAATAAAAACTTTGAAAAAAAATACTACCTGACAATACCAACCTTACAGTTTGGCGAAGAAATCAGAATGTATAAATTCTACAACACTGCTTAAAACCCTCTTGCTGTCTGACCATTCAATACCATTCACTGTGGTTTTGAATGATAGATAAACTATGCCAGCCTGCAATATGATACCATGAGGGAACGCATACATATACACAGTACACAGTTAGTTTCTGTGCACAGTTGTGCCACCGTACACAACCTTGGCAGTCAAATGGTTTCAAATGGTTGGTCAACTCACTGGAAAATGTTGCCAAGAGTCACTGACAGTAGGAGGGTTAATCGAACGGGATAGTGGCTGAATGAGATGGAGGAAATATGCTTGTTGAACTCTTGCCCTCGGATCTCTCCCCCCCCCCCAAAAAAAAAAAATGAGATCAGAGAAAAAATAGGACTCAATTGGTTTTCAAAATTAAAATGTCTTTTGTGCATAACCCGTCAATGAATTCAAAGACTGTTTGGGGAAACTGCATTAGTTTGTGGTTTGCAGAACATTTAAAACTAGTACAGAGTTTACTCATGTCTCGCACTTCTTGCACAAAGGTTTCTCTGTGAATATCTAAAGCCCCTCAAAAATATTTATTTGCCCCCGCCTGCCCCCCCCTCCCAAATGAAAAGGCAATACACCACCGAGTATGCATATTAAATGTGATATCTTCCAAATTGAAAGTTTCAGTGCTGTTTTAGTACCGCACGATCAAATGTTTGCTTTTTGATTAGAAATCGATAGCCCTTTGAACATTGACCTTTATCCCCAATGCTAGCCCCCCCCCCCCAAAAAAAAGATCCCGCCATTCATATTTTTAGACTCTACTCTACCATTGATCAAATTTGTAACGTGAACAATTGAAACAAAGGAACATGCTGTTATGGAGTTGTTAAATATTGGTAAGTTTGTGCTTCCTAACTTGCTGGAAAAGGTGGACGAATCTGTTCAACATTGTGTACACATGTGCACAGGAACAAGGGTAGTTGGTCTGTCGGCCGAATTCCATGTTTTTTTTTTCCCTACATCGTAAATGTTGATAATTGTTTTCTCGAAGTTTTCCTTTGTTATTTCTAAGGTTCGGTTCGTACTTTGATTCGTTTCATGCCCAGTGTATACGTGTAAGTTCTGCAGACTGTTGTTCATATGAATTATGGCATGGCGCTGTAAACTGGGTGATTTGGTGGGTGGGGTAATTTTTGTAATCATCTACTCCAGCGTAGGAGAACGATTGTTTATTTTATTGTTTACAGTTTACGCTTTCGCGCACACAGTTTGTTGTTGATATATTGTTTGTGAGAATTAGGGGCTGGGCGGGGGTGGGGTGATAGCTGTGTGAAAGACACCAAAATTGCCACACTACTGTATTAGTGCATGCACAGGGCTTGATTTGGGGGTGAAATCCACAAGACGGCAGGGCTCGGAAGCTCAACATTTTACAGGGCCGGAAATTCATGTCACAAGACTAGAATCAAAATGAGTTGAACAAGCACTGAGAGAAGATCTATCTCATTTCTCTTATTGGTACACTTCAATACTCAACAGAATTGATAGATATTGCAGTATTTATCGGACTCGTAGCCAATATTTTTCACGCAGGTACAGTATTCATTTAATTTGGCCTACACAGTGGAAGTATTATGACTCAATTGAAAAACACAAGACCAACAGGTCTCGTCCGGTCGTGAGTTTACTGGCCCGACGCTAAAATCACTGGCCTCGGGCCTGTGTTCATTTCGAGGCCCCCGATGTTACATGTACAGTAGATGATGTTGAACTTGTACCGATGGGTGTGACGCTGTTTAGTGGACAGTATTTACCCGACAGTATTCTGTTGTTCCTTAAGGAGTTCATTGTGGCGTTCGTACTGTATACAAAACTGCTTTCACAGGGAATCGCCGTGGGGGGGTCAGGATGTGCTTCAGAGAGAAATTCTAATGATCAGAATACAAAGTGAGAGTACTGCATTAATATCGATGTTTGTATTATGTGTGTCCATGTACATGGCACCTTCACATTACATTTGTCCACAGATTTATGCACTGTGTGCAGTGTCAGGCCTGGAATTACATGGAGGCCACGTTGCCCTCGTCTTGGCGTTGGTGCCCCTTCAAGACTTTCCCCACAGACTTTGTGATTTTCCAATGGAAGTGCCCTTTTACAAAATGAAAATGGCCTTGCCCTCTCCAAGATGAAATTTCAGGCTTGCAGTGTACATGTGTAAAGTTTCAGCAGGTGGCCGTTCTGCGTAGCGATTCGTGGGAAGCGGGTGGACAGGGATTTATGAAGTACGGACGGTACAAGTACAACCGGACATGTCGGAAGAAGACAAATGGAATACAAAGATAACGTTCGCCAAGTCCTTCTGATAATTTTATTCAGCTCTCAATCATGCATCTTTCCTCCTCAACAGCAAAATCCCAACTCCCTTCTTTGTTAATAACTTCTGCTTAATTCCAATTAATATTATTTTAGAGTTCTATCGCATGCGCGCATGCATTTACGCATGCACGCACGCACGCACACAGCTCTTCCCGACATGTATAATTTCACATCACTACACATGTCATCCCAGAGCAGTGTAGACCTTTCTATAGATGGATTGCACATGACGTCATTGACCACCATCTTTGATGAAAATTGATGGAAACGTGTACGCGCTGCGCACAACTCTCAGCCGATGATAACCTAGTCTTGGGTCCATGACGCTCCAGTCTAAACCGCTATCACCCTAATAACCACTCGCCACCAGAGGTTCGTGGTGTGATAGCGGTTACGGGAATGATAGCGCCCTCTGGTGGCGAGTGGTTATTGGGGTAATAGCGGTTAGGTTTTTGTGACTACATGTGCTTGGACTACACAACTGGAACCAAGACTAATGATAACCTTTACGCTTGCACATTTCATCAAATATGGCTGCCAATGCAAGGGGTCTATTGTGACAAGGTCACAGCCCAAGTTTAATAATAATATGGACTTATATTGCGCACATCTCCGGAAAACCGATCAAGGCGCATACAAAAAACAGCAAGTGACACAAAAGTTATGTTCATTCTTCCAAGTTTGTGCCAACCAAGGCTGGAAAAATTATATGGGAAGCCACAAATGCAAAGGAAAAACAGATAGCCACAATTTGTGACAGTGTTACACAAATTTTCAAAAATAGTGTTGAATTTGTTGGAAACAAACTCAACCGATCATGGGATGTATTTGTTCTAAGTGAGAGTTTGCCGAAATGTTGAGTTTGGTCACAACGTCTGTTAACATGATTGAATGTTCTGCTAACATTCGGCCGTCCACGGCGGAAGGTTTGTTTATCAACAATAGACATAAACATAATGCTAATAATGCTAGTGTCACACAGTTCAGAACAGAAATACATAAATGGGGATTGCACAGTGCATGCTGCAGTACTAAGTGCTGTATGATTGATGATTTGCAATTTAGATAAGTTTAGCTTAATGTAATTGGCAAATGGAATAGTACAGAAACTACATGCCAAAACCTCTTCACAAACATCCACTATTTTAGAATACTGCAGAAATTTAAATTATTATGCGCAATGTTTGCTGTTTTACAACATTCTAAATTGGCACACATACTACATATATGAGTATTTTGTGGGGCATTCTTGAACCAAACTTTTGAAGTTTGGCCAAAGCACGCTAAATAGACCCTTCCCATGAAATATGCAAATTGAGCATCGCGTGTGCGCACTCTCCCTACTGGTTGGCAAAATGAGTGAACATCGCGCCTTTTTGCATGGGACTGATGGTGGCGTGACGCACACGCGTTTGTGCGTCTGCCTTGTGCACAACTCTATGGCGTTTGCCAACCAGCAGCGTCTGTACGCATGCGTGAATGTAATTTACATATTTCATTGGGAAGGGTCTATTGAAACGAGGTACTCAGAATGTTCTGTACTTGGTGTTTATCTTGGTTTTCAAAGCCCTAAACATGCAATCGTGAGCATTCTAAATGGGTTTAGTCGTGATGATTTTTTTAAAAATTTGATCCAAAATAAAAAAGACTATTAATTGTGTTTAAATATATTTTGGGGGGGAAGGTCGCATCGGCCGAGATTCATGCGTATCGTCATGCAATTCGCGCGTATCATCCCGATCACTAGCTTGTGCTCGGGAGAACACTGCACATTTTTGTGAAGTGTACTGCACTAGTATGTATAGTACACAAAAATGTATAAAACTAATTATGATAAACGTACATTACTGGAATCTATTCATTGTGCATTGTTTAGTCTTACTACACCTGGATATAAATTTACACATGTACAATACCAGGGCTCAAAATTTACACTGGACCGCTGGCCCGAGGCCAGTAATTTTAGCGTCGGGCCAGTAGACTCAAGAAGGGACAAGTCCGGTTGTCTTGTGTTTTTCAATTCAATTTCATTGTAAAAAAATTTTTTTTTTTTTAAATGTCCAAATGTTGAGTTTGAGTCTCATAAATATATTTCAATTCTGCAGAGTATCACTCATTCAAAAGAAGAGATAAATCTTCTCTTAGTGTTTGTTCAAGTGATACAGTTTATGATAAAACTGTGTTCACATTTTGATTCTAGTTTTTCCTCCTTTAAATTCTGGTCTTGTAAATAAAATTCTGGTCCAGTAAACATTCTGAGCTACAAGTCCTGTGGTCTTGTGGATTTTCCCCCCAAATTCAAGCCCTGAATACCCACTGTACAAAAACATGCTTTACTGTAACTACATGTACATGTACAGCACTTCTTGGTGTACATGTACAGGGTTCTGCCCAGGATTTCTTTAGTGGTGGAAAAATTGTTTCCCTGGAAACCATTGCGAGATGGATCAGTTACATGGTAGACCATATAAATAAGACTCAAACCAAAGAAGTACTCAAAATTTTGATACCCTTTTTTACTGGTAAACACCCAATTTTACATTTCGTTGAAAACCTTGGAAAGGAAATTGCAAGTGTAATTTCCAAATTTGGAAAATGTGTGGTGGTTGGAAACAGAAAATTCTGCCAGTGGTGGTTGGGGAATCCTGAGTGCCGGGCGGGTTTTCCGGCACCGACCACTGTGGGCAGAACCCTGCATGTAATAAGTTTCATTCATCAGTTTCTACCCTACATGTAGCGCTTCTTGGTGTACTGTACACGTATTAACTTCCATTCATCAGTTTATACCTTACATGTATATACACAGACATGTAAAATTCAAACTGCTTGTAACTGCCTTTATTAACCAAATAATTTGCAATTCAAAATAACGGAATCCACTGAATTGTATTTAGCCTATCAGTAAACTGGTTCAGTGATTATGCATTGGGGCATTACAGTATAAGGTCAGGGACAGAGCAACAATTGCAGTGACTGAAAGTGTGCCAGCAATTACATGTACATGTAGGATTAGGATCTGGGCACCCAAGATCAAATAGTTGTGAAGGTTACGAACGGCTTGTTGTAGTGGTCCTGGTACGTGTGTGTACAGGTACACTGTACGTGGTCTCTGTTGTCCCTTGACTCTTGGTCTTCGTGCCCCTTCAACAATTCATCTGAATGCCATGACACACAAGACAATGTACATGTACAGGCAACCAGGATTCAAATTCATGGGGTCTGCTTACTGCGGAATTCTGCACTTACTGCTCATGTGCTACAGGGCACTGTAACTTGTAAGCATAACATTTATGGTAAGCACTGTTATCAAATTAGGCCCCCTAGTTCAAAAAGGAAAACCTTCATGTTTAGATTTCTAAATAATTTACTTGACGCAAGAGTCAGGGATTGCATTTGATGGGGGAACTCCACAAGACGGCTGGGCTTGTACACGTAGCTCAAAATGTTTACTGGGCCAGCCGCCGATTTCACGAAACTTTACGCAACTGCGTATGTAAGCCCACTTGCGCAGCATTTATTGCGTAAGTTGTGCACCACTAAGTTCACAATAAATCTTGCACAAATGGACTTACGCAGTTGCCTGAAATTCCGTGAAATCAGCTGCAGAATTTTTTTTTTTACAACAGCAGAATAATATACACAGTGTAATATATTCTGTTTTTATTTGAACAAGCACAGCCACTAAAAGAAGATTTAGAGCTAAATTGTGTGGAATTTTTTCAATAGAATATTTCGCCAGAAGTTTAACTGTATTCTGTTTATTAAACAACAAATTATGTTCATACATATGTAGCAGGACTGGGCCCAATTTCATGGCTCTGCTTACCGCCGAATTCTGCGCTTGCGGTGACCATTCTCCGCTTACTGTTCAAGCGCCGAATTTCTGCGCTAGCTGTGTAAGCGTAGAATGCCTAGTAACGTGGAGTACGCACGCGCACAAGCCGAAATTCCCCGCTAACCCGTGAAATACGCTTGACGTAAGCGCGGAATTCCCTGCTTCCGCAAGCGCCGATTCTTTGCTTACGGTAAGCAGAGCCATGAAATTGGGCCCAGATGATCTGCATAGTAGCTTGTGCAAACGAAAGCTGAGGGGGGGGAGGGCAACCATTGATAGGACGTCCTGGTTTGGTGGAATTTTTCCGGATCCTTGTCCGCAATTTTAATTTGGCTTACAGTCTTTACAGATGCAACTTCCTCAGGTACATAATATTCATACGTTCAGCCAGTGTGCATGTATCGTTGTCACTTGTTTTGTTCGCTGCACAAAAGAGTAAATTGAAGTTGTAGGCCTACACTAGTCGTGTGTCAGGGCAGACCATAGAGAAGTCTGGTTTGTAGGGACCGATTTTGTCAGTTGGTGAAATGTGGACTGAACTACTAAATAAAAAAGTTGACTGTCCAGAGTAAAAGGATAAAATTTGTGTGTATCATGCATTCTATGTGAGATATTACAAGGAAATAGTATCTGAAATATGTGTAGTGATCTGCTAATTCAATTCTGGGAACACAAAAGTATACAACATACATTTACTTTGAGGGGCATGAACCTAGGACGTATAGGTTGGCCTGACAGTCATAGTGTTAGCCAGAGGGGTGTCTGGGTGTCTTCTGGGCACCCTGTTTTATCCGTCATGTAAACGTATTGTAAGTGAACAATTTGGATACTCAGTTTTTAAAATTTCCAGCAAATTTGGACGTACCCTTTTTACCAAATCCTGGCTGAAAAACCTCGCTGACTGTGCCCAACCAAAAGGTAGTGAGGAATCCTACAACATGAACACATGCATCCTGTATGACTACACCAGTGTGGATTGTACAGCTATGATAAAAGGATGTCAGTATACTGTATTCATTAGTACATGTACAGTGCGAGGATACTTTGGCAGAAAATCAACAGCTTGGGGGTTATTGGGGGAGGGGGGGGGGGGGGGGGGCTCCTGCAGCCATTGAAATGACTGGACTATCAAAACTTGTGTATTATTGATGATCTTGTAAAGCTGTAACTAATGCACATGTGGGTATGAAACAACACCCAAAAATGTCAAATGTAATTGTTGGGGGTCTGAAACCGTTATGGTGGAATAACAATGGTTGTACATCCTTTATATAAAGCGAGGGAAAGAAAAAAACAGCGCTGGATGAAATAGTTGCAGACCGGGAAAGAAATATTAAGCCCATAACTTTCTGTTATTATGACTATCACTAGTAGTTCCTTCGAATACACAGGAAGTGCCATTAACTCATCAACGCTGAATCCCACCAGCAGCTCCGACCCTATCTATAAGTTGGAACATCCTTTTACAGATGCACACTCTTTTTTTACGAGGAAAGTTGAACTGAGCAAATAAATACTGGAAGGATGCACGGAAATCGTATACAATAGGAGCGGGGGTGAGGGTGGGGGGTTACCAAACAAAAAAATGGAGCATAGTTTTCGGAAGAAATCGCCGAGGGGTGGTGTGGCGAGGCGGAACGGTGCTGAAGGTAAGAGGAAGTTTGTTTTGTTGATGTATTTTTCGAGCGAGCGATTGTCCCCTGATCGTCGGTGACTCAGCTGAGATTTTTCGGGGGGGGGGAGTGTGAATCTCACGGCTCAACGTAGCGTAAATGTTTGCACAGTACATGAGACTGTGTGATATGAGACTGGGAGAGTTGCACAGAAACTTCAGTGTAGAGCTCATCCTTCAAGACCGTATGCAGTTTATAAACTGTTTTATAGTGTACAATCAAAAATGGAAAAAAAAATAGTTAGTGGCCTGACGTTTCGACCCTAGCGAAGTCTTTCTCGAAGGCCAATACAAAAAAGAGTAAACGCAGTTTAGAAATATCTTTAATATACTTTGTGCATAGACTGTACACTTTGTACAGTACTTGTACTGTAGACATTATATCATTTGTTTGCATGGTGTATATTTTTATGATGAAGAGAAGTGTAGCTGTTGTTGGCAGAGTTTCTTTAAAGGTATAATCATACTTTGGAGGTGACCTACAATTTTTTTGTGTAATTTCTATCTGAAAGCCTACTTCTTGTTTTATGGTAATGGCGGTAAGCACCCTGTAGAATTATTTCGTCTGAAGTGCCCTCGTTGATAAGAAATAATCAATCAAAGTACGCATGTCGACAAATTTGAATCTCCGAAGATTGTCTGCAGGCAACTCTGGGAAAAAATGTCTGTGGTGTCCGTTTGAATACTGCCCTCAATACGGCCAGAGATGCGGTTGGTAACCGCTGTCGCCTCGCTAAACGGGGACGGATTCAACGTTCTTGATGAAAATACTGTGACAGTTTTTTTTTCTTCTGTTTTCTCAACAAGTAGACACGGTGTTTAGCTGAAACTTTCAAAGGTGACTTTTGATTGTATCTTTCAGGACGATTTTCCCCATAAATCAGACTTACACTGACAAAAAACCAAACATCGGTTCAACCTTTAACCAACTGACATTTTCCAGCCCTGTAATGTGTATATAAATACATCTACAATGGATGTGTTCCTTCCAACTGGAAAATAAACTCACATGTGTATACAACTGGCAAGAATGAATAATGTTTGTGGAGTTGGCGGTATTTGCAGATGTTCACTAAGGCGGTATCTGAATTGGCGGATTCAGCTATGGCTATGGCTGTTGCTAAGGGTGTTGCTAAGGACATTCTATATTTCAATGCATGAAGACGCGTAGCGGTAGCTGTAGCTGTAGCGGTAGCCGTAGCGGTAGCGGTAGCCGTAGCGGTAGCCGTAGCGGTAGCCGTAGCGGTAGCCGTAGCGGTAGCCGTAGCGGTAGCCGTAGCGGTAGCCGTAGCGGTAGCCGTAGCGGTAGCCGTAGCAGTAGCCGTAGCCGTAGCGGTAGCCGTAGCGGTATCCGTAGCAGTAGCCGTAGCCGTAGCGGTAGCCGTAGCCGTAGCGGTAGCCGTAGCGGTAGCCGTAGCCATAGCTGCCAATTCTGACACAGCCTAGAGCATTCTGATTGTTGGGGATTGTCGTGACGGAGCGGTCTAGGGTGGTAGACTCAAGTTATGTAATTTACAGAATTTGGGTTCGTGTGGGTTCGAATCCAGAGCAAGGCACTTCACCATAAATGCTCCGTAAAAAGTTGGGAAGGTTGTGCATTCTTCTCTACCAGCCAGGCTCCTAGAGGATGATACCCATGCCTACATCTTTACGGACTGTGAAGAGTACATATGTAGGTGGCAATGTGCCCCTTGTGACAGTTGATTTAAGTGTAGCCCTCACCTTGAAGTGGCTGACCTTCATTGTACATTAGAAAATTACAAAAATAAAAAAAAAGGCAAATTTTCATATTAATAAGGATGCTTTTCAGCACTGATCTAGCCAGCCGGACCACTTGGAGAGAATTTTGACTTGTTTTCAGTTGTTTTAACTGGCATTTGGCCAGTGGGATTTTGTTCACCATAAGAAAGTTTTCATCTAGTTTCTGCTGCCATCCTGTACTATTTTCGTTCATTGTAATTTTGTATTTTGGACTCCGAGTTTTGTTTGTCCATTGGTTAAATGTCGTGTCTGTCCGATAGGGAAAAACTCAAAAGCTCTGGGCTTCATTCATTTCTATGCACACTAAAGGATGTGTTTATTAATTTGATTTTCTGTACAACAGTAATATCAAATACATATAATATATAATTCAAAAAATGTGTAATGTATACCTTGTAAATGTTTATTCTGTTATTGTGAAATAAATGTCACATGTCATAGGTCATATGTCAAATGTCAAATGTCTGGAGTATGGAGCCCCTCATGGCATGGCAAACAAAGGGACTTTGAGAAGATACCTTTTTTCATATGTTTGGTTCTCTTTCTTTTTACTTTTTCAGGGGAAAATTCTCCGACAAACTTTCAGAGTTTCAAGAACAGAGGATTGAGTGCGACTCACAAAGGACAAATCGTTTGGCATCTGGACTCCGAGACTTGTTTTACAAAACGTGAGTGTTTTTTTTTTTGTCACAGTGTGGTTTCCATGGCGACTACTACTGTACAAATTAAGTTCCCGCTGAACAGGAAAACTGCTAAAATAAAAAAAATTTAGTGAAAATTTTTATTCCGTAAAATTTTTATTCCGAGTTACATTAGTTGTGGTTTATGAGAATCATCTGATCTTAAAAACAAGTTGAAATAACGAAATTTGAATCAGAATTTTCATAAAATATGCAAATTCTGTTTTTCCATGTTATAAAAGTGGTCTTCAGGAAGCATACCATGAAGGAAGTTTAGTCCCAAAATAACAAACCAATACCTTAGATATAGACCTTTGAACTATAAATAGTAATAATGATAATGATCTTACAAATTTATGAAGCGTTATCTATGACCAAACATAATTATTACAAGGTGTTGGAAAAAATTTAAAAGAAAAGAAAAAGTATCACAAAATACTTACAAATACAAACACAAAGTATACAAGGTACATAAAGAACACAATATATAGAGGGTTCTTTCTATGCACTAACAAAATAAAGTTATCATAGATTGGTGGCAAAGGTCATGGCCCTTGATGTCAAAAACTGTGTAGATTTTTATTTTTCTCTTTTTCATTTCCTCGGGAACAAAAGTACCCTTGTACAGCGAGGAATGAATTTCCAGTTTTGTCAATGTACACAAATTTTTTATGAAAAAAAGATAATTTGCTAGTGATACAGAAAGACAACATGATGATAGTACACGTAATCCAGTTTAGATAGTCATAACAGATTGTCATTTCCACATATCCTTATAAGGAACTGGAAAGTCCCAAAGTTAGGACTATGAGTTAGAATCGGTATCCCTTCCCCCCCCCCCCACCCTTCCTCCCCCTCCCCCCTCCCCCTTACACATAGCTCCCCCACGGAAATGCTGAGCTATGAATCCGGGGGGCATCCGTGGGTTCGAGTCAGGAAAAAGGGGGTATTAGCCTCAATTAGACTTTCACCTTGAACTTGTCCTTTACGTTGATGAGTTTAATGGGTGTTAGGTGTGGTGCATAAATCAATTAGCGCTGTTTTTTTTTTTCAGTTAATGAGTTTTAGGTCACTCCGGTGACACCTGGCTCTAATTTCACGGCGCTGCTTAAGCACAAAATGCAGCCAAGCACAACAAAAAAACTATGCTTACCTGAATAGGGTTACCAGCCCAACTACAATACCACATGTACAATTTGTGACTGGTATCCTGCTCATTTCTGCTTAGCAAGCAATATTTTCTGCGTAAGCAGCTCTATGAATTTGGGACCTGGGTCTAATTTCACGGTGCTGTTTACCGTAGAAGTTTGCGCTAATCAGGGTGCTGTAAGCGCAGAATTCTGTGGTGAGCAGCATTGTGAAATTTTTCTCTGTAAATGTGGTAGATGGGTCATTCCACCAAGTTGAGACACAGTGTGATTTTTGTGCAATATTTGTCCATATTATGAAAAGAAATCATTTATTTGACCCAATTATTTCATGTAACATTCTCCTTTGAGTGTGAAAATGGTTGATGAAGTATAAATTGTTTGAATGCATTTTAATGGAAATTATTATGAAAAATGTGTGATTTGGATGTAACACGGACACCGTGTCTATGTTACATCCAGAAGTTTATTTTTCAAATTTTTCAACACTCGAATACATTATTGTGCAAATTCACTTCGTGCACTAATTACAAGGAACAAATTGTACCAGGCAAAAAAACGTTTTCGTGATAGTCAGTGATTAAATACAGCAGAAATGGGGCAGGACTAAAATCATGCACAAGTCATACAACTGTCACAAAGTGTTTCCCAACTTGGTAGAATGACCCAGATACACTGTACTTTAAAGGTGTCATACAGGAGTGGTAGAGCTGACAAAACAGTCGCAGAGAGTGTTCATGTTTTATGTGATCAACCATAGATAAAATAAACCTGTGAAAATTTTGGGCGTAATCTGTTGTGTGAGTCAGGAGAAAATAGTGAAAAACCAATGCACAATTTGTAGCATAACTTCCTTAAGTTTGAAATCAGTTGTTGCAGTTATTTTTGAATAGGTTTCAGATACAGTTTTTCCGAATGTAACTTCATTTCAGAAGGAAATATTTCACAGAAAAAGTTTGTTCTACATGAACTTCATGATCGGTAAGCTTCCAGACTAAAATTAAATGATTATGTTTTTCATCCTTCCCAATCCTGTATTTGAAATTGCAAGTTTTCAACTTTTGATTAACTGCGCAGGTGTTTCAGAAAAAGAAAAAAAATCGGTCTTGGTTTTTATAAGTATAAGCAAGTTTGATTCACGCAAAGTTATACATGTACATCAGATGGCAGATTTCTAAACTCAACAGCGTGTCAAATTGTCACTGGATTTGAGTAATTAAAGGAACGCACGTTAACGCACCTGCGTGTACCTGTAAGCCGTTGCAATCAATTAGCCAGCTTGGAAGTGATGGGTTTTTAAGACGGGCGAAACACACGTGTTGATTAGTGTGCAGATCTTTAAACCTTCCAACCTGGCTGTGGTGATGAATTTAATGTCGTTACTGAAGTACATGTAACTCCGACACATTGTAGGCGTGTCCGCGTCATTATTAATCATTCTCGTTTTTTTAAGTCATGACTTTTTAAGACGCACTGATTACTTGTGAACATTGATCACATAGGTTTTAAGTCCTTGCCCACCACCAATTATGATAACTCATCATAATAATGATTTGTAGTTTGTTAAACAGCACTTTATCACACCCGAGGGCGTCTCAAAGCGCTCAGTAGTTTTTTCGACAAGGTATGCACCAAGGTTTTAGCCAGGATTTGGTAAAAGGGTGGAAATTGGAAATTTGAAAACTGAGTGTCCAAATTGTTTACTTACAATACATTCACATGTAAATGACAGATAAAACAGGGTGTCCAAATTTAAAACAGGGTGTCCACAAGACACCCATCAGACACCCCTCTGGCTAACACTATGGTATGTAGATCCCTTTACAAAATGAAAATGGCCTTGCCCTCTCCAAGATGAAATTCTAGGCCTGCGTAGGGCAAAACTACATCATACTGTAACCGGTATGTATTCATAAATTGTTTGAAAATATTTTTCATCCACACAGCTGTTACCAGAGTGTGTTTCAAGTATTACCACGGCACGACGGGGGAGCTCAGAGCAATCACGCCCACCATTACGGTCAGGAATCCTGACGCTAGCGAAGATGACGAACCCTCCCCAGACAACGGACCGTTCTTTCATATTTGCATCAGTGGTGGGTATATCTTTAAAGATTTGTGCGAGATGGCACAATATTTCAAAAAATATATATATCAGGCCCGGAATTACACGGAGGACACGGAGGCCATGGCCTCTGTGGCCCTCGTCTTGGCCTTGGTGCCCCTTCTAAAGTTTCATATAGAATTTAAGATTTTCCAATGGAAGTGCCCTTTGCAAAATGAAAATGGCCTTGCCCTCTCAAAGGTGAAAGTCCAGGCCTGATATATATTTGCAGTTTTTTTGATCGACTGAATGTTTTTGATGCAAAGCATGAAAACAAGAAGTGTCTGTTATTGGCATTATTATCTAATTTGGCCATTTATACAAGAAAACATTATACAGGCAGTCAGAATAAGATAGAGCGATAATCGTGATGCAAGGGATTTCGTCGTTGTAAGCGCCCTCGTGCCGTAACCTTTCCAAATCAAGTAATATACTACAAGGGACACTGACTTAGTGAAGTTTAAAAACAAAAATTGCGAGGTCATAGGTACATGTACATCTGGCACCATCCGGTCAGGCAGGTATCTGGCGTTATTCACGAGCCGCGAAGTGTGACGTCTGATGTTCAGGCTATAATGTACATCTTCCTTTCGACCTCTAGGCGAGGGCGCCCTACTCAAATGACATCATGTGCGTAAGGTCTATATCAATCAAAAGAGATCAATACCGAAATACAGCTTCATCAAGAACTAGATGCAAACAAATATGACAGCGCAGAGGGATCCATTTTAGAAGCAGAGCTTGTAGGCAGTGGTCCCTAAAGACGTGCATTTGCATTGAGACAGAGAAAAACGAATATTAAGTGAACCATGGAGGTCTGTGGTCGAGTCAAGCCACTAGCGAACAAGATATAATAATAGATTACGAAAAAGGAAACAGTAGACACTAATACACGAAGGATTTAAATACAAACAGTGACACTAATAAGAACAGTGCCCAATTTCGCAGAGCTGCTTAAGCACAAAAGCTAGCTGAGTACAACAAAATTATGTTTACCAGAATAAGGTTACCAGCCGAACTACCATACCACATGTACAACTTGTGACTGGTATCCTGCTGATTTCTGCTCAGCAGGGAGGCAAGTGTTCAGGAATATTTTGTGAAATTGAAAAAAGAATTGTTTGAAATGTTTAATCGGACTAGTCCTCTGTGACTGTTGTGTCCCCCCCCCCCCCAATAATAAAAAGGCAAAGAAGAAAACGTTTCAACCCGGACGAAGCGTGGTGTATCATTTTTTTGTCGCAAATTAGAATTGACGCTTTTCCCCTCGGTGGAAGCATCAAGACTCGGGACGTGATGCAATATTGACTCGGTTCACGGTCATCCGGGAGCGAGAACGGATGAGAGGGGGGAAACGTTTCATTTATTTGTGAGTAATTGAAACACAGGGATTTGTAAAGTTAGTTATCTGTTTACGTGTTAAGCCGAGGCACTCGTTTGGCATGGAGTTGAAGGAAGATAATGTACGGTGTAACGTAGGGAAGAGATTTACATGTAGAGGGAGAAGCAGGTCCCGGCCCAATTTTCATAGAGCTGCTTAAGCAGAAAATATTGCTCAACGATTGCCTGCTGAGCGGAAATGAGCAGGATACCAGTTACAAATTGTACGTTGTGATATGGCAATTTGGCTGGTAACCTTATTCTGGTAAGCATAATTTTGTTGTGCTTAGCTACTTTTTGTGCTTTTTAAAAGCAGCTCTATGAAATTGGGCCCAGGTGGCCGTGCGTTCTAGCACACCAGACTCAAGTACTGGGCCCAATGTCATGCCTCTGCTTACCATAAGTGAAGAATAGGCGCTTACGGAAGCAGGGAGTTCCGAGCTTACATCAAGGGGTTAGCAGGGAATATTTGCTTGTGTGCGTGCGTACTCCACTTTACTAGGCATTCTTCGCTTACACAGCTAGTGCAGAAATTTGGCGCTTTCACAGTGGGGGTTCGAATCCTTGTTTTTACCACCGCTTGCCCCCCCCCCCCCCCCACCAAGTGAAAATATCTGGTTATGCCACTGGAAGTTAGAAAACATCCGGCTCTTGCTTGGATGCTGTCTGGAGGGGGTAAAAGCCTTGAACCAAGACTACATGTAAGTTATCTTAAATTCATGGATGAACTTGCTGTAATTCAAATCTGGGTATCACGCCTCAAAAACAAGCATCATTTTCAAATTTCTGACTCTAAGTCAAAGGTCTCAACTTACACTTAATTTGTTTAGATTATAAATAAATTTCTGTTCCTTTTCTTATCCAATATAGTTTTTTCATAACAAATCATAATTAACCTAGTTTATATTTTCATCTCAAAACCTAAACATGTTAAAACTTTTTCTGGTTTAAATGCTTTTTTAATGACCAAATATTTTGTGTCTTCAGAGTTTTTGTTACTGTCCTTTAAAGGCAGTGGATACTTTTGATAATTTCTGAATAAATACATTGCCATAAAAATGTACTTGGTAAGGAGCACCTGAAAGCTGCTGATAGTATAAAACATTGTGAGAAACGACTCCCTCTGAAGTAATGTAGTTTTTGAGAAAGTAATTTGTCACTAAAATGTTTGAATCTTTCTTGGAGAAAGGCTACAGGCATGAAGCATTTCTCTGGCTTCTGAAAGCACACAATTCTATGCAACAAGGGATGATTTTTCTTTCGTTATTTTCGTGCAACTTAGATGACCAATTGAACCCAAATTTTTGGAAGGTTTATTTATGTAGGCCTACATGTTAGGATACACCCAAATTACCCAAAGTATATCCTGCCTTTAAAATACTTGTTCATGTAAACTAAGCACGTTCCTTGTTCACTTGATCTCCAGAGCAGCAAACTCTATATACTTGTGTCATTTGTAGTCATCTGTTTGTCAAGTGTCATTTGTAGTTTCTGCTACCCTGCTGTGTTTGATGTAACGCAAACAGGTTCAGGCGAAAAATGACCTTCTGTCTTGGGGAAAAAGAAGAGAAGGAATTAATCATTTCCTTCAGTGCTGTAATTAGCTCGAATTCTTGTTTCTGAACGAGGAAGTGAAAATGAAGAAGTTTGTTAGTCCCTGAAATTCGATTGAGGAAACCCTTTCCGCAACATCTTAAAGCCAGCTTGCACTTCCAGAAAAGTGAGCTTAGCCAAGTTTATTGAAACTTGGAAGCAAAATAAAGACTGTGCTAAAGTTAGCGGGAAACCAGTCGGATCTTAATTCTGGGCCCAATGTCATAGAGCTGCTTAAGCACAAAAACTAGCTAAGCACAACAAAATTATGCTAACCAGGAAAAAGGTTACCTGCTAAAATACCATTTCACATGTAGCATGTGTGACTGGTATCCTGCTTATTGTTGCTTAGCAGAAATGTTTTAAGCAATGTTTTCTGCTTAAAGCAGCTGTATAAAGTTTGGCCCTGGTTGGTGACCTTTTCCTGTTGAGCAATATTTTAGAGTACTCATCAGTTTTATGCAAATAGCCTGGTTTAGAAACAAGTCACCAATATATATTTTTGTTAAATTTACATTTTACAGTTTTGCTGGGAAGCGAAAATTTGAATCTTTGGCTACCAGGGTCATCCAAACTGTATCATATTTGTTCTTGAATAATTTGGGGTTGAACAAAGAAAAATTGACTAATGTCAAATCTATATTTATTTTTAGACACAGTTACCTCTTTTACAACCTTCCAAGAATTGGCGTGGTGTTTTTTTTTTCCAGTTTAATTATAAGATGTGTTGCATCAATCAAAGTTAATTTCAAAAGTGTTACTATCTCACGATATCCTTGAGAGTTTCAATGTACACTCAACACAGGTGGGTAATTGGACAGCTACTCACAGTGTGTTGACTACATGTACAAGAATAAGGCCTCATAGAGCCACTTCAGCACAACAAAATAGCTAAGCACAACAAAATAGCTAAGCACAACAAAATAGCTAAGCACAACAAAATAGCTAAGCACAACAAAATAGCTAAGCACAACAAAATAGCTAAGCACAACAAAATAGCTAAGCACAACAAAATAGCTAAGCACAACAAAATAGCTAAGCACAACAAAATAGCTAAGCACAACAAAATAGCTAAGCACAACAAAATAGCTAAGCACAACAAAATTAGGATTGCCAGAATAAGGTTACCAGCCAAAATACCGTGTCACATGTACAATCTGCGACTGGTATCCAGCTTTTTGTTTTGCGTAGCAGAAAGTTTTTTAAGCAATATTTTCTCCTTAAGGAGCTCTGTGAAATTGGGCCCTGCAGGTTTTTCGGGAAGATTTTTTCATGACTGGACATGTTGAATACAAATTTTTAACGTATCGAGGAACGAAAAAACATTAAGAAAAGTAGGATTTCTGATACCAGTGAAATTTACCATGGGAACCAGAGCCTGATTCTCGAAACAGGTTACCAGCTAAAATACCATGTAATATATATTGTTTCAAACGGTACTCTGCTGATTTTTGCTTAGCATTAAAACTCGCCAAGCAGCAATTTGTGTTTAACGGCTTGATGAAATGGGAGACTTTTGATCACTAGATGGCAGCAGACGTACTACCAGGTAAAATTCCATTGTTCACGTAGTTCTAAGCATGCGCGCATTGCCAAGAACAAGGGATTTACCTGGTAAGTCTGCTGCCACCAAGCGTTCCAAAAGTCCCCCATTGTTCCCCGGGTGAGCCGAGTGAGAGTGCGAAATATTAAAATCTGGTACTCTTTTTTTATTTATTTATTGAAAAAATTCAGATCTTAAAGGAATGGGGCTTAAGAAAGGGATGTTCTTCAATCCGGATCCTTACATCAAGTTTTCCATCCAGCCGGGGAGGAATCACAACATGCCGTTATCCGACAGTCACTACGGACAGGACCAGAGAACAACCATTGCTGAGAAGACAGTCATGCCCTCCTGGGATGATCAGGTGAGGGCGCCCTTCGCGAGGACACCACAACCCGTCAGTATGGGGTTTTAGCTTTACACTGTGATTTTGAAAAGTTTCAGCACGGCCAAAACGAGAAATGCTGTGCAGTGGATGACCTAAGGACGCAGCATGACAATTAAGCGCTCTCGGATTTGGGCGGTTTGAGTTGGCGCAGTGGTATCGTTTCCTCGCTTTCCACCTCCTGTTCCCAAGTTCGTGAAATTTTACGCGATTGCATAAGTCCACTCGCGCAACATTTGTTGTGTGAGTTGTCCACCACTATCACAAAGTGGACTTATGGAGTTGCTTAAAGTTTTGTGAAATCGACTGCAGGACCCCGGTTCGAATCCCATTGGGGGCACTATGTATGTGGATTGGGTTTTTCAGTCCCTACCTGATTGCGTGGGTTTTCCCTGGAATAATTCTCGGGGGAGTGGGGGGGGGGGGTGTTTCCCTCCCACATCTAAAACTGAAACTTCCTTCTTTGTCTTCTCCCCAGTGGGGTTCTTGGCTAGTACAGTGATTAAGTTCGCTTTTCTGAGAGTCCTTGGCTTCAACAACCAGAATGAGTAAAACGAAATGAGTTAGTAAATGACAATATCTACGATCGACACGTTTTCATGTACACGATGTGTCATGTACTTTACCTTCCCCCTCTCTTATTCATCCCGCCCTGACTTGACACATCCCATCGGAAAAAATGATTCCTGAAATCTTCCTGTTGATGAAATGTTTTTAAATTGAAACACTCTGCAACCTTGGCCGGCCTGAAGAAGCTGATCTTGTCTTCTCTCGTCATCCTTGATTGGATAGCAGTGCTAACTGTGAAGTCAAATGAAATCTTACTCTGCTCTGGATGATACCCATGTCTGCATCCTTGTAAGGACTGTGAAGGGGGTAACCCTGTTTCAGCCCCAGGAGTAGGTGACAACGTGCCCCTGGTGTCAGTTGAATTGGGTCAACAGCCCAAATCAGTTTAGTGTAGCCCTCGTCACCTTGAAGTTGCCGTTCAAATGAAATCTTACTCTGCCCTGGAAGTTGTTTTCTCTTTCTCTTTTTTTTCCCCACAATTGAGACTAATAATTGAGACCACAGTTTGATAACTGTTTAATCGATGAAATGTCTTTTTAATTAGCCTTCCGATTGTGGGACAGAGTTGAGAGTGAGGGAACCAACCGTTTGAAACCAATCGACAGCAAGGGTTGTGTATGGTGGCACAATTAGACAAAGAAATGTCTGTTTTAAAAGCGTTACGTACGAAGTCTTGAACTGAGGACAAAACAGGTCCACATAATGTGGGGACTTGAAATACTATGTGGACTTACACACATCCACACAGTGTTTTTTTTTACAGTGTTGAAGAATACGTTTTTTCTGAAATGCACAGAACAAAGGAATGTCCACACAGTGTGTGCATAACAGAGCTCTGTGGGCTTACCTTTACACAATGGAGTAATAGACCCCACAAAGGCTGTCTTTGTTCGACTTGGACCCCACGGTGGAATTCTTTTAGAAAAGGGAACAATAGAACAATAATAGCAGGACCCCACAAACCTGATATGTAAGGTTGTGTGTGCACATGTGTCAGGGTTTTCCCCATGCATCATGCCAATACGCGCGAAATGCGTATTTATACGCACAAATGTTGGTCGATCCGAAAGAACAAAACCCCATAACATATCATTTTCACAAAAGTCAAGATTAAACCATTTAGAATGCTCCAGGTTGCGCAGTAGGGTTTTTTTTTTAAACAAGATAAACACCAAGTAAAAAATATTCAGTGGACCTCGTTTTCGATTCAGTGTGCTTTGGCCAAAATTTTGGTCTAGATTGCCCTACAGCTTTGACAAAATCCTGTGGAGTACCCTGTGTGTGTACAGAGTAGTATGCATTCACCACAAACTAAATCAACATATTATCAATCAAAAGCAAAGAGGACAATGTTGAATGGTCAGACAGTAGGAGGGTTGACCGTGTACTGTGTAGGGACTATGCAGTTACTGCATGATATATTGCATGCTTGCATAGTTCACATTGTATCCATCATTCAAAACCACTGTGGATAGTATTGGAATTTTTTATAATTTTTTTTTTTTTAGGGGTGGGGGGGGGGGTTCTCTTGGGGAATACTTGTGAATGACTTTTCCTCAAAATAAAATTAAAAAATGCTTTTGACAACCAGACCGCTTTGAGCAAAAATGCTACAAATTCCTCTTAAATATTGGTTCGGATCTTCTTTATAAAAAAGTTTGTTGAGTGAAGCGCAGTTTTCCTTGTTGCCAAGAAACGCCCCCGCTGGGACGAGGAGTCAACACGAAAGAGGAGCCAGAAAAGTTTCAATTGGCTAGAAGAGACGAGATAAAAATGTGATTAATGTTAACATGGAGTGGAGGAGATTGGCAGTACGTGAGCTACAAGACAGAAATCTTGTTCGGGAACATGCTTAGAGGGATCCCCCCCCCCCTCAAAAAAAAATAAAGATCTTTGAGATTGTTTGATCAGTGACTTGTCTCCCGCATCCGCTAAGTCAGGATCCGCGGCAGGGTGTGGGGAAATAGAAGGTATCCGAAATGGGGGGGAAGTCACTCCCCAGTCTGAGGAAATGACTTCATTCCCAACAATGTCCTGCCTCTCATCTCATTTTTTAAATCTGTCATCCAGAGAGAGATGAGGGGGGGGGGGGCGGGGTTAGGGGAGAGGGGGTTAGGGGGAGAGGGGGTTAGGGGGAGAGGGGGTTAGGGGTAGGGGTAGATATATCTTTAGACTCACGAGCAGCTGTAGTAATCAATCAAGCTAAACCATCCCAGTGGTTGTTGTTGGACTTTTAAGTAGTGTAAAGACAAGGGGAAACAGCTCTGTCGAATGGAGTTCCTCTGGGGGGGTGGGGGGAAAGGGGGGGAAGGGAGGGGGACTTTCTTGACTCATTTTTTGCAGGGAGGAAAAAGGTTTGCGGATTGAATTAGTTCCAGAAACTCATTGCATGTGACGGAGGGTCCCAAAGGGTGGAAGGGGGGTGTAGAGGGCTAGAGAGGGGGGTAGGAATTAAGAGGAGGGGGGGGGTTGTGTGTGTGAGGGGGTGAGTTAGTTGGAAAGAGGGTGGGTTGGTTTTGAGGTTGGAGGGATGTACTACTATCTGTAGCCATGCTCTAAACAGTTTGTTCACAGAAATTTGCTCTACTGTTGGGTGGAAACGTGGTGATTTTTTGTGTGTGTGTTTGATACGGATGTTAAACTTTAGGAATCGGAACTCTCCAAATTAGAAAAGGACAGCAGAGGTGATCTATGCATCCGGCTTATGATGTCAATAAGTTGACACGGAGATGTAATTTCTTTGGAGCATCTTTTTCGGTCGGAGAAAATTTTTTGTCTAATTGTGTACTCGAATTGCAGGAGAAAATATTTTGTTTTGATAGGCTTCTTCCACAAAAAAAATAACAGCAAGTTTCAATTCTTGACGAACTGCCAATGTGTTCCGTTTGCAAAAACGGCCCCGACACCTGACACTGTATAACCAGCGCACCAAGAAATGCCGTAATCTAATTACCGCGTCCAATTAAGTGCATCTCCCTAATTCTTGTCTTCCTTCCTCCTCAAACATAGGAGTTCCACTTCAAAGCCACACGGACTGACGTCCTTGAGCTGGAGCTAAAGGATAAGTTTGCGCGGTCCCGTCCGATCATCAGCCGGTTCCTCGGCCGGCTTGCCATTCCGATTCAGCGTCTTGTCGAGAAGGCAGCTTTAGGGTGAGTTTTTTTTTTCTTCTCAGTTGTTCTGGATAAATTGTTTTTGTAGACTCCTTCGGTCATCTGATTAAGCCTGGGCCCAATTTCAAAGAGCTGTGTCGCTCAACACTTTTCTGCTAAGCACAAACGAGCAGGATACCAGTCACAAATTGTACATTGTGACATGGTAGTTTTGGCCGGTAACCTTATTCTAGTAAGCATAATTTTGTTGTGCTTAGCTACTTTTTTTTGTGCTAAAGCAGCTCTGTGAAATTGGGATTCCTTGCCATTTCGGATCGTATGGAGAGAGAAGTTTTTTAGTTTGAGCAGCGCCCTCCGGATCAATGTTTGTGATGTGTTATGGTTGATTTCTCGGACTGGTCAGCCACTTCTTAGGACTTGAGGGTCGGCTGTATCTCGGAAAATTATATTTGATAATTAAACCCAGTGTCTTTTGGTAAAATCCGCCAGGGACTTGACTGTCTAATCGAAACCACTCAACTGCACGTCTTGTGTATGGTGGAGCAATTCTATACAGGACCTTGTACGCGTTTACCATAGGATATCATATTGCAGGCGTGCAATGGGTAACTGTCACACAAAATTCATCCATGTGGATGGTGTTGAATGGTTAGACAGTGGGAGGGTTAATACTGACTCGAAAATTCATTGTGATTTTATTGTTGGCAGAATCTGATGCACTTGTATTCCATTTTAGTTGGCTGCTCGTAGAATCTTTGGACAGGGGCAGGCGTTTTGATTTCTCAGGGAGTAAACTCCTCCCGCAGTTCAAATCTCAAAACCCAGCCCACAGGCCCAATTTCATCAAGATAATTCAGACCCACAAATAAGCTTAGCTGAAAACAATTGTGCTTATCGGATAACAGTTAACCAGCCAAAAAAACCATGTCACCATCTGTGATCGGTTTCCCGCTTAAAGGCAGCTCTATGAAATTCGACCAAGGTGGGTTTGAAGCCAATCTTATACGATTTATCGCTCTTTGTTTCCCTCCCCCCCCCCCCCCTCTTCTTGCCATACCTTGTTCCTGTCCCAGAGAGCGGACGGTGACGTACAACTTGAACAAGCGTCACCCCTCGGACCACGTCAGCGGCTGTCTGACGTTCACCGTGGAGATAGAACAAGAGGACAGTCCCGACGGTGAGTAGGAATTCAAAACCAACTTAAGCTTCTAAGGTCAAGGTTCATCACCCTCCCCCCCCGCATCAAAGTACAATCGTGGATATTGCAAATTTTAAAAGATTAATTTGTTTGTGAAATTGAGCGCAGGATTTGTCACGAAATTACGTGCTCTCGTCGGAGTGTTTCATCCGTTTTTTAGCAAATTGGAAATTGATCAGATTATTATATAGGAAGAGGAAGCTTTGGAATAATTAACCTGATTGTGTTCTGAATACGAAACACTTCGCCATAAAAAAGGAAATGTAAAATTCATTTAGAATTGGCAACGGGTCATGTGATTCCCCGTTGTTTCAGCAGTGTGTACAGTTTTCATGAGGAAACCACAGGCAAGTGCAATGTTGACGATGTGTTACAGGAACTGTTAAAGGTCCAGAGGGTAGGTGGGAACTCAACAACACACTGTGTCTATGAGTGAAACCATTCGAATCACATGCACAGGAACCAACTTGTAATCTGGGTATAAGCAGGAATTCACTAACTTCCTGCCTCGAATGCAGTGTGTATTATTAACTACGGTAGGGCTGTCATCTTGTTTTCATTATTGTTATTATTAATATTTTTATTGTATGTATATGCACAGATATTTTCAGTCTCTTTTATTTTTTTATATTTTCCTTGTGGTTCTTACCTTGAGTGGCCTTTCGTCCTTGTGTTTGGGTGATTTTTTCTTTTTTTTAAATACTAAATAAAAGTAGCACTGTTACCAAACCAGGGGCTTTTTCCAAATCGCGGCTTAGGCTCTCTCTGGGTCTGGGCTTCATTTCGTCACCGTTTTCACGAAAAGCCACCTATCTTTTATTGACAAATTATTGACTGTTACAGGAAGGGGCCTTTATCTCAATAAATGAATTTTACGTTTTCACGAACAGCCATCGGCCCCGAAAACGCATTGCAATACGTTGTAACAGAAGAGCGTAAAATGTGTCAAAAGTTGCTTTTCACGTTTTCACGAACAGCCACATATCTTCGCGCGCGCGTGATCACGTGACACGTGCGCCCATTTCCTATGTTTAATACGTTATCCAGTGAGGTGTTTAAGTAGGTCATCTCACTTTTTAGTTTTCACGAAGAGCCACGTATCTTTGACTAATTACTACGGCAATTAGCCAATATATCTACAGAAATGAGTTAGTCAATGTAGAGGTTAAACTTATACAGAATCATATGATAGGTTTTTAACTGCAAACCGTGGCTTTAGTATTGCAGATTTTGCAGTTTTAAGCCAAGCATAGTGTAAATTGTAAATCTCAAATAAGTGTTTGGACATAAGTGGCTCTTCCTGAAAACGGTGACAATCTGATGTTAGAAACACGGTACAAAAATGCACACTGCTCCAATATTGATGACAGAGCCCAAGCCAAAGCCGGAGCCCAAGCCGGAGCCAGAGCCGAGGTTTGGAAAAGGCCGCAGGGCTATAGTAAGCACTGGCTACTTTTTTTGCATTTATCAAATAAAGACTGGCTCCTTTTTCATTTATTAAGTTTCAGTACTCTTTAACATTGGTGAATACAGGGAATAAGACTAAAAATGGCGTCTGTCTATTGGTACAATCTTTAATGAAACCAGAGTGTTGGTTGAAACTTCAATTCAGCTCTTGCTTCAGAGTCACTAGGCAGAGAATGTCAAACTGGGAAACTGGTTTCAATTGAATGATTGGGCGGTGAAACGATGAACACTTTTAAGTATTCACCAAAAACAATTGTTTATTTCTGCCGGTCACTGTAAACAACTTTGCTGTCCTTGTTTACTTGTACACAATAAGGCGCAGGAAAACTTGCACAGGATTGTACGACAAGGAGAGGTGTGCGGTGACACCATGTTAAATCTCTGCCGAGACGATCAGAGCATACTGATCGAAACGTTGAGTCGTTAACCACCGGTTCTTTTCAGAACCAACACTTACTCAAAAGAGATTTAACATGGTGTCACCGCAAACCTCTCCTAGTTATACTTCCATCATCCTGTTTGTCCGAGTTATCGTCGTTAGGAAGATTATGCACCAACGATGGCACCACCTTTAAAAATGGGACTAAAATAAACACATCCCCTGCCGAGATCATTTCTAAATATACTCTCCACCCTTACGTAATCAAAACCATCCGGGGAAAATGTCAATTTCCAGATTTCCTCTAATGTTGCACGGAGGGACAAACGTGGCCTTGAAGTGCGTTCTATGAAAGAGCTGTTACATAACCTTTACTTATCAATAGTTTGCTCAGCTCTCCAGGAAATTGGTCTTATTGACGTGATGTGATAAGCCCGGTCGTTATGTTTGCATACGTCATAAAGTTATCTGTGGTTGGACAGGAATGTCCTGAGGAAAACGCAACTCAAAATTAAGTTCTTGTAACAATTTGTTAATTTTTGTTAATTTTTTTAAATTTTTTTATTTTAAATTTTTATTTTTTTTGGGGGGGGGGGGCTCATTTCTGTCACAAGATTTAGATTTCGGTTCTGAAATGAATAACCTTTATGATCAAAGTTGGTAGTTATAATTATAATGATAATAAAAATATTGATAACGGAAACTTATGAAGCGCACATATCCACCAAAGGTGCTCAAGGCCGAGCGGGATGGTTAATAGATGTTGAGCTTGTCTAGGATGTACGTTGGTGCTTGCCCGTTGAGTGCTTTGCAAACAATCGGCTTCAGTTTGTAGATGATTCTGGATGATATTGGGACCCAGTGTAGAGCTATAAGGACGGGTGTTATATGAGAGTGTATTTTTTGTTAAAGACACTGGACACCTTTGGTAATTGTCAAAGACAAGTCTTCTCACTTGGTGTATCTCAACATATGCACAAAAAAACAAACCTGTGAAAATTTGAACTCAATTGGTCGTCGTAGTCGCGAGATAATAATGGAAGAAAAAACACCCTTGTCACACGAAGTTGTGTGCTTTTAGATGCTTGATTTCGAGACCTCACGCGTGAGGTCTCGAAATCAATTCAAATATTTTACTTCTTTCTCAAAAACTACGTTACTTCAGAGGGAGCCGTTTCTCACAATGTTTTATACTATCAACAGCTCTCCATTGCTTGTTACTAAGTAAGTTTTTATGCTAACAATTATTTTGAGTAGTTACCAATAGTGTCCAGTGCCTTTAAAGCGACCACACGAGCAGCAGTGTTTTGTTGAAGGCGAGGAAAGTGGGACATTTTGAAGGCCAAATAAAAGTAAAATTTCCAAAATCAAGAGGAGTTGTGACAAACAAGTGGACAAGCTGTTCAGTAGATGATGCCACTTATTGGTTATTTTGGACGCTAAAATGGTGTTTGATTTTGCCACTTCAAAGGGTTTTGTTCTAAGCACAAGGTATGAGAGAGTATTTAATCTATTCTTTTTTTAAAGGGTATCAACTTTTTTTTCTGGTGTAGACAAAGATTTTGTTTCCTGTTTTGTTGATTTTGCCCATGTAATTTGATTGATGATATTAATTGTAAAATGTTGTTTCTTTCATTTGCCAAGCAGCTGATTCGATCCTCAACGGAAATGCGGATCAACCTTTGGATCATGTGACACGGTCAGCGTCTGTACCCGCCATGGCAACCTTGCACGAGGACCGATCTCTCGACGGTCTGGCCGTGCCGCCTCGTGCCGCGCAGCATGTGAACTCCGCCAAGGGTGCCGTGGAGACCGCCAGCCACGCCAAGGCAGATCGGACGATATCGGCACCCGCTCACTACCACGGGGGAGTTTCCCAGGGTGTGACGGCCATCATGGCCCCGGACACCCCGACGGACGCCATATTAAACCCGATCACCCACGAGCAGCTCAGTGAAGCTGCACGAAGAACGAACACGCAGTCCATCGGAGAAATTGAGAGCATACAGTGCTCTTTAGTCTTACCTGATAAAATGACACCTAATGGTACCGGCGATGCGGGGAGGGGCGGGCCGGTGAAACGAACCTCCCCGAGCAGGCCGACAGAACTGAGATTGAATTTACCTGGTTCGAAGGCCAGCAGTCTGCACCCGGATGTTGTGGTGCCAGCGGTGGCAACCCAGACTGCCCTCTCACCGGAATTCGGGAGTCAAACCGAAGGGTTGACCATGAGTGTCACGACGAGAGTGCAAACTCCGGACATAGTGGAGGACACTATGTTCCAGTTAACTTTGGACGATTCAGAGAACAATTCTGAAGTGGTGGAGTCGTCTGTCCGAACTGAGAGGAGATCTAATGTGGAGACGGTCTCCAGTCGGGGGAGGACATCCGAGGCGGAGACGGTCTCCGGGCGCGGGATGTCCGACAGGCCCTCTTCAATAGACATGAGTAGTTTTACAGGACTCAAACGATTCTCAAGTCAGCAGAACTCTGCTCTGATGAGTTCATCTTTGCCTTCCAAACCGACCTCTACGCTTGCTGCCGATCGTCTCCTAAGTAACGAAAACCTGGTGGCGAGGGCCCTTCTCAGCTCGTCACCCTTGAGAATCCCGCCGCTTTCAAACTCGCCGAACACATCTCCCACCGCTTCCCCCGCCAGCCGACGGAGGGACATCAGCGACATCTCCCTCCAGAAGGAAATCGAAGAAGAGGTGAACAGACTACGGATGCGCTCGGGGACGTCCATGCCGTCGCGTGACCCAGAAACACCGACGAATACTCCAATCGGTACCCCACTTATAGACTCTGACATGGTCGCACGCAGTGCACCTGATGATCGATTACCGGGGAAGACGTACGTCACAAGTGTTGCTCAGAGTAAAAAGCTGCAAGTGGTTAAGCCCTCATCACGGCAGGTGGAGCCTATCAATACTTCAGCAATGTCAGAAACTGACCTCGGACCAAGGAATAATAACAACAGCCAGACTCAGCCAGTAAACAGTGAGTCACAGTCCCAAACAGCTGCCGTCCCCAATGTAAGCAACTTGGCAAGCGAGGGCGGTAGTAGTACCATCGAGCCGCTGAGCGTGAACAATAACCAGCATGCAGAGGCCGGGGGTGAATCGTCACCGGACGGTGCTGTTTCACAGGGTACGAGTAACCGCTCGACTACGGAGGAATCGGAGAGCTTTGAGTCGGGGACCAGTCAGTCCGTTGGGTCGGAGTCGTCCGACGTAAACCCCAAAGGGCTCGATGCGGGCACAGGGGCTGGCCAGTCGGGCAAAGGGGGCGCTCACCAGAGTGACAACGTCTGGCAGCGGAGGAAAAAGTACAAGTCATCAAGACCAAATCTTAGAGGTTAGTAAATAGAAATGTTCCCCTGAGACAATTTGTTTCAAAGTTTTGAGGATTTTTTTGGTTTTATTATGACAGAAACATCTGTAGCTAAATTTGTATTTCGTGGCGTCTCGTGGCCGGACAGTCAAACGGACTGGACCGAAGCTCTGGGCCCAATGTTATGGCTATGCTTACCAGAAGCAAAGAATCGGCGCTTACGTAAGCAGGGAATTCCGTGCTTCACGTCAAGCGTATTTAACGGGTTAGTAGTGAAATTTTTGCCTGTGGGCATGAGCGGCTTAATGTCCCATCTGAAGGACAAAGCAATTTTGGTAAAGTATCTTACTCAAGGACACAAGTGCCACGACCTTGACTCGAACCCACACTCTGCTGATCAGAAACACCAGAGCTTGAGTCCGGTGCTCTTAACGGCTCGGCCATGGCACGCCACCAGGGTCGATTTCACAAAACTCTTCCTAACTTAGGACTAGTCCTAGGCAATGCTAAGAGATAGGACTAGTCCTAAGTACTGATCCTAACTTAGGACTAGTCCTATCTCTTAGCATTGCCTAGGACTAGTCCTAAGTTAGGAAGAGTTTTGTGAAATCGACCCCCTGGAATATATTAATTAATAAATACTAAACCACTTCTCCGCAGTTAATATCACGGGGGTAACGACTGACGGTACAGACCTAGACGCGGAGAGGACCCCGACTACTCCAGTGCTTACACCACAACGGGTTACCTACCAACGCTACGAGTTACCAGCCGATGAGGAACCATTACCTAACAGTAAGTCTAACAGGGAACCAAGGAACTCTTCATCATGACTGTATTTATGTAATGTAAACCTGAAGTTTGTAAAAGGGTGATTTTTGCCCGAATTTAAAAAGATGTTTATGGGTGTTTATTTATATAGTATACGTGGCAAAATAAAAGATGACATGTGACGCGTATTCCACCAATCAAATGACAAGGATATGGTGTGTTTGGTATAAAAGGAACTGTTTGTCCTTAAGCAGGACATTAAACCATTATTGCTGCGTCCTTTGGATGGGACGTAAAGCCGTTGGTCCCGTGTGTTGTGTAACGACGTAAAAGAACCCAGTACACTTATCGTAAAGAGAAGGGGTTCGCCCCGGTGTTCCTGGTTTGATTGGCAGCATATTGCGCCACAGCACCTTGTAAACCATTACATTGTGCTATGTAAAGGAATAGGTCTCAAACTTCAAAAAGTAGCTCCACATATATACCTTGCAGGAAAATACTGACTGTTGAGGCGCCTTGAGCATCACTGAGTGACGGATATGAGCACTATATAAGAAGCCACTATTATTATTAAAAAGAAGGGGTTCGCCCCGGTGTTCCTGGTTTGATTGGCAGCATATTGCGCTACAGCACCTTGTAAACCATTACATGGTGCTATAAATGAATAGGCCTCATACTTCAAACCGTAGCTCCACAATACCTTGCACAATACCTCACTGTAAAACTCTGGATGTTTAGGAGGGTTTGGCTCCAGACAAACTTTTTCAGAAGTTGTAATTTTTTTTTTAAACATTAAATATGTGCAATGGGCCAAAAGACAAACCAGTCTCATAGAAATGTTTGTGATGGGAATTAGTGAAGGCTCTTTCTTTTCTGCATGCTTGATACTTTGGGGAGTTTTAAATGCCACATCTAAAACAAAATACACAATCGGAACAGAAAGATGGGACCGTTTCATTGAGTGCTTTTGCGTGTCGATGCAGATTGGGAGGCCCGAATCGACCAGTACGGCCGCGTGTTCTACATCAACCACGTCCAGCGAACGACGACGTGGACTAAACCCAAAGTGAGTCACGCTACCCAGCAGGAGCACCATGAGAGAGATTCACAGCAGAGTAGGCAGCAGCTTGATCGGAGGTGAGTGGATCCAGCTCTAAAAATACAGCGTGGTGTCTGAGTGGTTTAGTTCACCGGACCCATCATGCTCTGGTGTTGTCGGCAACACAGTGTGGGTTCGAATCCCAGTCATGACACTTGTGCCCTTGAGCAAGGCACTTAACCGTATTGAAAACATCTTTTACTATTATTAATATGTTATTATTATTTATTCAGCCAACACCACGATACAAGACAATACAAAAATACTTCCAGATGGGCTTGGAGAAAACAAAAGCAAAGTAATTACTGTGGCCCATAGACCCGCTGCCCCACATCTGGGCCCAATTTCATAGAGCTGCTTAAGCAGAAAATATTGCTTAGCAATTTTGTGCTAAGCAGAAAAGAGCAGGATACCAGTCACAAATTTTACTTGTGACATGGTAGTTTGGCTGGTAACCTTATTCTGGTAAGCATAATTTTGTTGTGCTTAGCTACTTTTTGTGCTTAAGCAGCTCTATGAAATTGGGCCCTGGTTGTAAAACAAGTAGAAATGTAAAAATAAGAGAATAAAATTTATTATAAATAAAAATTATGTGCTTACAGGCTAGATAAAATTGAGCTCAGCAGGACTATACCTTTGCAGTAACCTTGCTCAATGATCATATGATGTAAAGTTGTCTATACATTTTGTATGCACAGGTACCAGAGTATACATAGAACGCTTCAGAGGCAGGACCATGTGGCAGAAGAAAGCTCATCTGCATCAAGTAAGACATAAGTAACGATATAAATGTGAAGTTCAGGTACTAGACTGGACAATGGTGCAGGCTGTCTTAATATCTTCCATTCAAACCTGTGGGGCCAAACGAGGCTGTAGGGAAAATAGTCTGGTCTCCTTTGCTTGTTAATTGTAAAACTGGTGCCACTGTCGGCATTGTAGTCGGGGAATAAGACCAATATGGCTCCATCGCACCTGTATTTATTGGTTGAACATTTCCTATAAGGACAGATTCAAGAGAAACACTAACAACACTTTCAGAAATAGATAACCAGCCTTATTGCCATGTGATTATTTTCTGTAACTCTACCTCGCCGAAGTTTGCGTAGCAGAAACTCATCCAAAGCACCCTCAACTAAAAGAAAATTATTTTTGTAAATGTCATCAGCGTCAACAGACAGCATAGCTGAGATTCAGACCCCTAGAGGGCGCCATTCATTCCTAGAAGCACCGGCAGTCAAGTTCATCACCAGACCGGATTTCTTCACCATCCTCCATTCCAACGCTGTAAGTACCTCCAGTGTCCCCATTGTTAACGCTTTAAAGGGGCACACCTGTCTTAAAAGTGTCTGCCAGAGTCTTGCGCCATGTAGGGTTGGTTTGTCAAAAATGAAAATTGAAGCTTTGATCTGCCATAAACAAAATTGGTGAAGATGAATCGAGAAATCTTCTGATTTACATTTTGTCTGATTTTTCGCACATAAGCATCAGCCACTTGTTTAAGCAACTTTTTACTAGGGCCCAATTTCGTAGAGAACAATTTTCTGCTTAGCAAAAATAAGCAGGAACCAGTCACAGGCTGTACATTTGACATGGTATTTTAGCTGGTAACCTTATTCTGGTAAGCATAATTTTGTTGTGCTTAGCTTTTTTATGTGCTTAAGCAGCTCTATGAAATTGGGCCCAAGACTCTGTAACTTGACCTGTAATTTGACCTTCCATGACCCCAAATTGACGTCGTATAATCTTTTGTGGTGTCCAGGAAGCTAAACAGATGTTCCAGCGTAACTCCTCCGTCAAGCACATGGTCAATCGGATCCGGAGGGACCCCGGCAAATTCTCGGACTATCAGCACAATCGTGACTTGGTGGCGTTGCTGAATCTCTACGTTGATCACCAAGCCGAGCTGCCGGGGGGTTGGGAGTCCAAACAGGACAAATCTGGAAAGGTGAGGTCAAAAGGTCAAAAGTCATTTGAAGCCGGAGACGCTGTATGTAGATCTTATCGTTGTGTGTGTGGGTGTGATTTAATTTTCACTACCTTATGGAGACCGAGAACAAAACAGTAAAGGGAGATAACAAAGGGTCTCCATAGGGAAATTCTAAAGACTGGGTTGCTCCACAAGGAATTTTGTGTACAAAGTCTATGGGAGATTATTAACTACAGGGACTAAGGAAAGAACAAAAGATGTCTCCACAGGGATGCAAAAAATAAGAATGTGTGTGGTGTTATGTGTGTGGGTGGGTAGGTATCGATTTCAACCGGGGACCTATAACAAAAGAGGACAATAGGGTCCCGGTTGGGTAAAGGTCCCCCAGTTGGAGAGTGTGTACAAAATCAATAGGAGCTGTTGCAATAATTTAAAGTACAAACAAAAGAGGGACAATCGGAGGTCCTTGATTGCAGGTGTTTACACACTTTGGTGGGGCTTAACGGAAGGGCCCTTGCGGAGTCTTTTACACACAGTTATTCTTTGATCAACTTGGACCCCACAGAGGAATTCTTTACAGAAGGGAATAGTGGACCGACAACAGAAGGACCCTGCAAACCCGATCCATAAGTGGATCCATGTGTGCGTTTTAAAGTTGTCTGAATACAGAATATAGTTTCTAAAACAATTTCTTTTTGAAATTGCATCTTTTTCAGGTGTTCTTCGTTGACCACACCTCCCACAGCACCACGTTCATCGACCCACGTCTTCCAGTGGAGGTCACTGACCCCACAGTAAGTCTCTTGCAAGTCCCTACCAGGGGGAGGATGCGCAGCCGGAGTGAAGGAGAGGGCTTACTGGATGGCGTCCATGAAAACGACTTTGCTGCCGTGAGTTTTGCTTGTTTGCCTCTTAAATAAAAAAGAACAGAAAAATTTCAAAATCCTGCAACCACTTTAGAAATAGAAATAGAATAGTATTTAATTTACCCAAATGAGATATTCTTTTCGGTAAAATTGAGTGAAAAAGTGGTGGCATGATACGGAAATTGACGATGTGAGGCTTTATGGTTTAAAGTCTTGACTTGTTTTTTTTTTCTTTCAGGGGGCGACAGCGGGAGGCGGCAAGAACAAGTCAGGCCCACCTGTTCAACCCAGACCTAAGGAGACTCTAAGACCCGATCCAGCCAAAGGAAAAGATGAAGCAGTTCCACTTGGTAAAGAAAGTTCCTCCTTGACATGATTTGATGCTCTCCTTTTGACTCTCTTATCCCATGGTTGTAATGATCGAAGATTAATTTTTTGCACTCTCTGTTGTTGGGTTTGACTTTACTCTTCACCTTTTGCACCAAGTTGGTTTCTGTCTTTTCATTTCATTTCATCTATTTCATTTATTAATTCTGGTTGTGAAGCCAAGGACTCTCAGAAAGCGAAATTAATCACTATACTAGCCAACAACCCCGTGGAGAGAAGACAATGAAGGAAGTTTCAGTTTTAGGTGTGGGAGGAAAACCCCAGAGAAATATTCCAGGGAAAACCCACGCAATCAGGCAGGGACTGAAAGCTCAATCCACCTCCAAGGCTACGGTCTGAGTTTGGAGTCGAACCATGGTCCAAAAAGAGGTGAAAGGCTGGTTAAGACACCACTCAGCCAACCTGAATGATTTTTGGGGAACACATTCATACACATTAACACAAATCCTCCTACATCTTTTTTCAATCTTCTGGTCTTTCCTTTGTAGCGTACAACGAGAAGTGGTTGCGTTCTTGAGACAGCCCAACATCATCGACATCTTGAAGGAAAGGCAGGACGATCTTAGCACAAACACCAAACTCAGGTACTAACGAAAAAAACATCTCAATTGATCACTTCTTTCAAAAGAGTGCTATCTAACCACGTGGTTGTACCACAAGTGTAGCTCACTGTAATTAGTTTATCTGTCTACACCAAGCATAGCTTCAATTTCATTTACTCGGTGAATGTTTTTCTGTGAGGTTTCTAACAAAATAAATTTGCAATTATTTTCTCAGGGACAAAATCCACCTGATCAGACAGGAAGGCATCTCTGCTCTACAAAGACTAAGTAACGACGTGGAACTAATCATGCTATTAAGGTACGGTTGAACCTCCTTAAGCGACTGTTTTTATTGACATATCGTCTGGATGATTATTTACAATTTTATTGTATCTTGTCTCCTTGTTACCTAGTAAGGTTTGTGTTAACACCATGTACTTAAAATTCTTAAGGGGGTTGTGGTGGTGCTGAAATAAATTGTGAAGTAACAACCTACAGTAAGGCTTAAAATCCATGTGTTTTTACTGCATTGTGCGAAATGCGTAGTGCACAATCCTTTTATTTAAACACACACGTCAAGTGGTGCACATTGTTGTTATGGATAAGGCAGTACGCAATATGGATACATGGAGTTGTGCGCGTTGTTAGGCGTGTACTTTCCTTTTTTTATGTATTGCGCACTTCACATTAGATTGGATAAGATTGGATTTCCAGCCTAAGAGGTGTTACTCCGCCATTTCTTTTCAGAACCACTACAACTCGTGGAGAGAAATATTTCCTGTGCATTTTGTTACTGTAAACCTTACTAGATTGTGTCTCCACCATGCAAAGTTTCAAATCCTACTGATGTACGTGGTGTTACCGCCAACCCTTGTATCTCCACCATCATGCAAAGTTTTAATTCCTACTTATCTTCTTGTAGTTTGTTTGAGGACGATGTGATGAGCTACACACCCACCATGGCCCAGGCATCCTCACAGCTACGGTCTTCCCTGGTAAACATCTCCCCCCACAGCACCCCTCAGCCGTCTCCTCATTCCTCCCCAGGTAAATATACAACATTGTGTTCTATAGACCCCTTGCACAACGCGCAGCGTACTCACATGTGCCTATCCTGGGTGTCATTTTGGGTGTCAAAATCGTATACAAACATGCACAAAAGAGAGTTGACACCCAAAATTACGCGCATTGTTCGGAGGTGCGTTCTGTGTTGTGTAAAGGGTCTATATAAGTCAATAGAAACCGCCCTTGCATAACACGAAACGCTACAGGTACGCTGAGGTCACGCGCACGTTTTTACGCACAGAGAACAGCTTTCGTCCAATGATCTGCCTCCTTTTTGAGAGTGTGACGTCATATGCAATGGGTCTATAGACCCATTGCATAATGGGGCAGCGCACTTGCACGCGCGCCTCCTGTCAGCCATTTTGGGTGTCAAAACGTGCACACAAAAGGATGGTACACGTGTTTATACGCGCATTGGTGCGTAAAATGTGGACCACGTTTGTGCAGTCTGACACCCAAAATAGCGGACAGGAGACGCGCGTGTATGCGCATTGTGCAATCATGAAAGTCTATAATCATTTCTACAATTTTAAATTTCACCTCTTGAACAACTAGGTTCACTTTTTCTGAGAAAGCGTCACTTCTTGTAAAAAAAAAAAGAACTTGTTAATGGACCATTTTGAAGGGGTCAATAGTGTCAGAGAAAAAGCATTTATTGGACCATTTTTTAGGAGACGGCAACTGCCAGGCCTGGAGCTGGCTGTGTAAAGCTTTTAGTCACAAAAACGCTTGGCACAGACAATTCATGCTTAGCAGCTCTAAGAAATTGAGCCCAGTTTCTTCATATAGATAAGAAGGGTAATCGTCTGTTGATTTTGATACCTACGATCTGGGATCAATTTTTGTCTTGAAGGTATTTTTTTGTTTTTCATTCCCCTTTTATTTTCACAGTAGTCGGTCGAGCTAATGCCCGGGCACCCGCACCTTACCGCCGAGATTTCGACGCCAAGCTCCGGGGTTTCTACAGGAAGATGGAGACAAAAGGCTACGGTCAGGGACCAACCAAGTTAAAGTAAGCACCTTAATTATTAATTAGGTATTTCTGGTCACGCATTGTATTTTTAAATAGGGGTGATTTGCTTTGCAGTGCGCCCTTACAGCTAGCTCAGGAGAGGCCATTTTTGCAGTGCATTATGGGAAAGGGTCGACAAGTATTTCAGTCATCTTGCCTCGCACTCTTTCCAGCCGTTTAAAGATCCCAAACGACCCATGCAGTGCTTTGCATATGTGTGATTGTGTCACAATACAAATCACTATGGTGATATTGACAGCTCATATTAAGATGAATCTTTGTGCTTTGTGAGATCATGCAGGGAAGCCGACTCTCAGAGTGACGCAAACAAGATTTATCGTTTCTGATGACGTCAGGATTTCATACGGTGTCGCCACAAAACTATTTTGTTTTGAAGGTTGACTTCTTTTCTTTATTCCTCCAGGTTGACCATAAGGCGCGATCACCTTCTTGAAGATGCGTTCGGGAAGATTATGGCCATCAGCAGAAAAGACATCCAGAAATGTAAATTGTTCATCAGCTTCCCTGGAGAAGAAGGGTAAGAACATCTTAGCGGGGAAAGAAACTAGAACTTGTTGTCGCTTTAGGAACAATGTGGAATTTTTGTTTTCCTGATTCAAGTTTACATTCGATATTTCTTTGCAAAACTCTGCTAGGGAGAAATTACCCATGATACCAATGCTTACATCCTTACGGACTGTGAAGGGGGTAACACTGTTTCAGCCCCAGGAGTAGGTGGCAACGTGCCTCTGGTGACTGTCAATTTGGGTCAACAGCCCAAATCAGTTAAGTGTAGCTCTCACTTTGAAGTGGCCGTCCGGCCTTGTGAGTTAGGCGATATTTCATATTAAAAAATAATTAAAAACAATGAAAAATAGTCATGCCCGTTTGGGACCAAACAACAAATCAATACTGCAGTTTCTACTGGTGGAGAAATCTTAAATATTTAATTTCTTCTTTTCTTCTTCTGGACAGTCTGGATTATGGAGGTCCATCTCGTGAGTTCTTCTTCCTCTTATCGAGGGAACTCTTTAATCCTTACTACGGGCTGTTTGAGTACTCGGCCATCGACACCTACACTGTTCAGATCAGCCCCATGTCAGCATTCGTCGATAACTACCTTGACTGGTAAGAGCTAAGAATGAAGTCTTTACCTAAATCATCAGACAAGAAAGGAAGGGCAAATATTTGCTTAGCAGGAAAAAAAAATTGTTTTGGGCAGAAGTAGGTTACCTGCCATGTGGTTTACATGTTGTGACTGGTACCCAAGTCATTTTTCGCTTAAAAAAAAAAAATTTGCTGAGCAGTGTTTTCCTGCTTAACAGCTTGATGAGAAAAGTCTCTTCCATGCTGCTGTACAACTACTAAATGAGATCGATGAGTAAAGCTCAGTTCGTACTTCCTGCGAATGTGAATGCGAAGCGAATTTTGACGTCACAGGGCTGTTTTTGCTGCGAATTTGTCGCAGAAGTTGAGCACAGCTCAACTGTTGCGAATTGTTCGTTGCGAATTTGTGACGTCAAAATTTGCTTCCCATTCGCATTTGCAGGAAGTAATAAACCGGGCTTATGTCAGAGTCTTTTATGCAGACCTTTTTTGAGGGATTTTACTTGGGAGTTTTCTTGTTTTTTTTGTCCAGGTTCCGTTTCTGCGGTCGTGTGATCGGTCTAGCCATCATCCATCACTTCCTGCTGGATGCCTTCTTCACTAGGCCCTTCTACAAGGCTCTCCTGCGCTCCGCCAGCCACTTATCGGATCTGGAATCCTTGGACAGCGAGTTCTACCAGAGCTTACTCTGGACCAAAGAGAACGACATCACGGACGTCTTGGATTTGACGTTCACTGTGGACGAAGAAACGTTCGGCCAGGTATTGGTTCATCTATATTATTATTTGTACATTTTTCAAACGCTGCTCCTACCTAAGCCCATTAGAGCTTATTACTGCATTGCAATAAACGTTTATTATTACCGCTTTGTTGGATTTTGACAGTATTTTAAAAGGACATTATCGTCGACTCGGTGCTTTAAGGTCGTTAACTGCAATTTTAAATCCGTCATGATCAAAAAGTCGTTAATTGAAAAATGCAAATAAGTTTGAAAAGTTTAATCAAAATCCACAAGTAAGTTTGTTCTTAAAACTGAATGTTTCTTTCTGCCAAACGATTTTTGGAGACCACTCTTGATCAATAAACTACATTTACCAGGAGCTCCAAAACATGCAAAACCATTTTATGAAATGCATACAAACTGCACTAAGGCCTATTGTAAGTCCTGAGCCGACAATATACGAACTTGATAATTATTGAGCTTCAGATTGAAACGAACGCACTTTGTCTTCAAAATAATTGGTGTTTTTTTTTACGAAATATTTCGAAATTTACCCAGTCAGTTTCCCTTGTGGTTTATTGAAATTTGTTGTCTAATGGCAATACAATTATGTAAGACATTGTGTTGTGATTTGTCTGCAGTTGGTAGAGCGAGAATTGAAACCAAACGGGAAGAACATTCCGGTGACAGAGAAGAACAAGAAGGAGTACATCGAGAGGATGGTCAAGTGGAGAATAGAAAGAGGAGTGATGGAGCAGACAGAGAGTCTTGTAAGAGGATTCTATGAGGTAAGAAGCGGGGGTCTATGAGGGGTCACTGAGGGGTCACGGAGGAGTGGTATCCAGAAGTAAGAGGCTGAATGGGTAATGGTTGAGTCCGGGCTTGAATGGGTGGGTTCGGGCTTGAATGGTTGAGTCCGAGCTTGAATGGGTGGGTCCGGGCTTGAAAGTGGGTGGGTTCAGTCTTAAATGAGGGGGGTTCAGATCTGAATGGGTGCGTGTGGGCTTGAATGGGAATGGGTTCAGGCTTGAATGGGTGGGTCCGGGCTTGAATGGGTGGGTCCGGGCTTAAATGGGTGAGTCTGGGCTTGAATGGATGGGTTCAGGCTTGAATGGGTGGGTCCAGGCTTGAATGGGTGGGTCCGGGCTTAAATGGGTGAGTCTGGGCTTGAATGGATGGGTTCAGGCTTGAATGGGTGGGTCTGGGCTTGAATGGGTGTGGTCCAGGCTTAAATGGGTGAGTCTGGGCTTGAATGGGTGGGTCCGGGCTTGAATGGTTAGGTTCAGGCTTGAATGGGTAAGTTCAGTTTTGAATGGGAGGATCCAGGCTTGAATTGACGGGTCCAGGCTTGATTTGTTGAGTTAAAACTTGGTCCCCAAAAAACAAACAGAAAGTTGCAGATTGGTGTATAAGAATTGCAATTTATTACTATTTGTTGTTGTTCTAAATGTCCTACAGGTTGTAGACACAAGGTTGATCTCTGTGTTTGATGCTCGGGAACTGGAGCTGGTCATCGCTGGCACGGCTGAGATTGACATCCATGACTGGCGGAAAAATACTGAATATAGAGGAGGTAATATTAGAACCAAAATAGATATTTTTTTCCATCAAGGGGCCCTTTTTTTAATGGCAAATTTCATCAGTTTTTAAACAGATGCAGTCAGTGTTTTGTTTTGTTTTTTTCCTTAGCACAATGTTCAAGTGGTTATGAATTTGCAGTTGCAAGGTTGCTGGTTCGAATCCCAAGCTGACCACTTCAGTGCACTTTCCTCATTGCATGGAAATAACGTCTTGTTGGAAGGATATTTTCGGGCAAACAAGACTGCCTTGTTTGGATGATTAAATTTATCGTTTCCATTATTGTTATTTTTATTATTATGAATTATTCCCAATAGGGTACCAAGACAAGCACCACGTCATCAACTGGTTCTGGACGGCTGTAGAGTGCTTCGACAATGAGAGACGTCTTCGTCTTCTGCAGTTTGTGACCGGCACGTCCAGTATCCCTTACGAGGGCTTCGCAGCGCTGAGGGGGAGCAACGGGCCCCGTAAATTCTGTATCGAGAAATGGGGCAAAGTTACCAGTTTACCACGGTGAGTGTCAAACAAAAACTTAAAGGCACATTACAGAATTGGTAATTGTAAAATATACTTTTGATCACAGATTTACATAAAACTAACACGGTCTAATGATGATGATAGTAGAAAACATCCCTAGAAATATTTCTGGCTGAAATGCCATATTTGATGAGAAATAAATCAAACTAATTTCCGATTGGAGTTTATCGCTCATGAGCGTTTTATTCATGCATTGTATAACACATGCAAATTTGTAATCGGTTTTGCACTATTTTCTTGTGACCCAGATGGCCGATCGATCTCAAACTTCTACAGGTTTGTCAGTTTATGTATATGGTGGATTATATAAAGTGCTTACACTGCCAGCAACTGTTTTGTTAGCAAAAACCAATTCTGTAATGTTCCTTTAAAAAAACTTCCGTTCCTACAAAAAATAGTGGCTACTGGCAGATAGGCTACTTCCTGCCGGGTTTATACAAGAAATTGCACCACAAAGCGTCAAGTATTGCAACAATTAACAACTAGACGAGATTGGAAATGCGTACCACAAAACTGCATGTTTTTCATTTTTTGTTTGCACGTTTGCATAAATGGGGCCCTCGTTTGCACGTTTCAATAAATGGCAACCTCGTTTGCAAGGGTACATAAATGGCGCCCTGAAGTGTTTCAGCTTTTGAAGTGTTATACAGGTGTAATACTTTGGTGAAGTTTTATGTGAACCCTTAAAAAAAAAGGGAGTACAAAGTTTCTACAAAAAACATCCGCTACAGGCAGGCTTGCGACTCCCTGCCTAGTTTATACAAAAAAATTGTAACACAAAGTATGAAGTGTTGGGAAATAACAGAACAAGATTGGAAATGAGTACCCCAAAGCTGCGTGTTGTTCAGTTGTGTTTGCAAGAATACAGAAATGACGCCCTCGTTGGCAAGGGTACATAGATGGCGCCCTCATGTGTTTCAGCTGAATTTCTTTTGAAATGTTGTGCAATTGTAATATTTGATGAAGATTTTGTGTGACTTCCTCTTTTCTTGCAGGGCTCATACGTGTTTCAATCGTCTTGATCTTCCATCCTACTCGTCCTATGCAATGCTACTGGAGAAGCTTGTGATTGCCGTAGAAGAAACAAGTACCTTTGGAATTGACTAGATGCTGCACGCCCCAAAAGTCAACATTTTGGGGGAAAAATGCCCTCAGAATTCATGTTAAGATACAGGGTCTAATTACAGTAAAGCTGGGCAGAACGATCTATTGCTTAGCTCTGAAAAAAAATCTTACTTGGCAGAAACGGGTTACCAGCTACAATGCATTGGGATGTGTATTGTTTGTGACTGGTTCCCTGCTCGTGTTTGCTTAGTAGGAGAATTTTGCTAAGCACTAATTGGGCCCTGTGTCTCCACTGTCGTACAGTGTCAACTTTTGTCTGGTTCCGAGACTGCCAATGGAAATTCCTATAGACGATAACACTGTTTAAAAGGCACCAGTCTTTCATGTTAATTTTAATCACATAATTCAGTATTGAATTCTTTTACCACATTTTGATAATGTTTGCGACCACAGAAATGGCAATGTTTACATAATTTTTCAAACTTCAGTTGAGTTGAACTTTCCGACGAGAAACATTTTGAAACCTCCTCTTATATACTAGCTAGGCCAATCAAATTGCATATTGCAGGTCACATGCCCACTCCCCATCTCAAACCATGCGTTTTGATTGGTGAATACGTTTGTCTGTTCAACTCTTTGTGATTTTTTTTTCCAAGTCTCGGCGATATTTATATTTATATTTGTAAAACTATGCATCGGTCAATCTGGTTATATTTTTGTGGAATTTTTAATTTGACAATTCCGATAATTTACTCATTTGCATGGTGCTGGGTATTTCACTTTACAAGTAAAAACAAGATCATGTATAAAATTCTTAGTGTATTCTGCTTTATCTACGCTGTATATCCACTCCAGATTTTGTTAAATTTAGTTATTTAAAGATCTTTTTTCTTTGATAGTAAATACTGGAAGAAAATAAAAAATAGATGTATTTGGATAATATAAAAAGGAGGCGTTTTTGTTTAAGATGAGTTTAATCAAATTACTCACAGTTGTACTTCATAAGAGTTATTGAACATAATTTGTACACCATTAATTTTTTGTATTGCTTGGTAAATTTATTTTATTGTAAGATATATAAATATATAAATCGGCAAAAAAACTATTTCAATGTGATAAACCATGTCAAGTCATATTTTTTTGTTTGTCCCTGAACTGGTTGCTTCAGAGAAATAATGTGTTATTTTGCATGTGATCGTTACAAATTATTTCACTTTAAACTATTGTACCGTAATGAGATAGGCAGGATCAATCAATACTGGTTATGCAAACATGTATATTTTTCAACAAGAAACGAAATCACAAAACATGTAGTTCTTAAACTCTTAACTAATGCAACTGACTATCCTTAAATCATTTTCATTTTGTAAGTCATACGTAAAAACAAATGAGTATCATGTTTTTATCTATGCAAATTTATCTCTCAAGTGTTTATATTAAGCCCCTGTTCACACTGATGGGTCAAATCCCCAGGGAATAAAACCCCAGGAAACTCCCGGGGGAATTGTAACCCCCACCGCCACCCCCATGTTCGTTTCACACTTGATGTGACTTTCCCGAGGGAGACTGAACACTCAGCATGCTAACCCCGGGGGTTAGGTCGCTCAACTCTACTCCCGAGCAGGGTTAGATATTTTCCAGCTGGGAGAACTGATTAAGCACAAAATATTGCTTAACAATTGTCTGCTCAGCACAAATGAGCGGGATACCAGTCACAAATTGTACATTGTGACATGATAGTTTGGCTGGTAACCCTTATTCTGGTAAACATAACTTTGTTGTGCTTAGCTACTTATTGTGCTTAAGCAGCTCTATGAAATTGGGCCATGAGTTTGCCAGGGGAAAGCAATTCAAGTGTGAAACGATCAAGCAAATTTTCCTTGGAATTTTACCTGGGGAGTTTCTTCAAGTGTGATAGGGGCTTTAGAGTAGTTACGTGTCGTTTGTGGTCCTGTTGTTAAATCTTTCTCTAAAAAGAAATTTAGTCACAATTATCTGCCATTATTGATACAGAATCATCTGAACTTCTTCACCTTGGTAAACTTCAAAGTCGTATTTTACAGCTCCATGTTTTTGTGCATCAGTTTATGAAGTTGTCACGAAAAAAAATATGTAGGACATAGAGGGCGTACGAAACCATGCGACACTTGGCCCGGCCATGAAGCATTTCTGCCCATTGAGACCATAATGTTGCTGACCCAATATTTAATACAAGTCACGCATCGGGGCCTGATTTCATGAAGCTGTTTACCAGTTAGCACACTTTTTGTGCTAACTGTAGCCATAGCCGTAGCCTCTCAACTCAGAAGCGGCATATGCCATTCACAAGATAAAGTAGTCAGTGTCTGTTACCTGGACTTCTCAGTCTTGAGTGAACATCAGTTATGATTTTCCCCCTGACTAATGACGGTGTATATTTCTGTATCCCAAAGATTGTTTAAAGGCCCTGTACACTATTGGTAAGATCGAAAAACACAATGTTCACAGATTCACACATAACTTACATGATTTAAAGTAAGTAATGGTAGAAAGGGTTCCTTAAAATATTTCTGCCTAAAATGCTATCGTTTCTGAGAAATGAGTAAAACAATAGTAATTATCGCGCGCGATAATTTGAAAAAACAGAAAACACATAAGATCTCTTTTCACTATTTTCTCGTGACCTCGATGACCAATTGAGCTCAAACTTTCACAGGTTTGTTTGTTCATGCATATGTTAAATCAAACAAAATGTGGACACTGATTTTGAGCTGTTACCAAAAGTGTACAATACCTTTAAAGCACTAATGCAATGGTACTTGCATACATAGATTTATTTGCTATCAATGTGAGGACTTTCCTTTGTCCCTCTAACTTAACACTCTGTAGACCAAGCGCACAAAAAAAAATGCAAGAACACAACAATACAATGGACTTCAATGTGAGGACAACATCGTTCCTTTGTTGTGCTGTTTCCTCTCTTCTGATAATGCAATGCCAACATTTCTGGCAAACGCCTGCCCATACACAGACATGGTTTTTTACCTGATTTGTTCATCTTCTCTAGAGAGATAGTAATGAATTTGTTGGTTTTAATTTTTTCCCAGTCGGTTGTCTTTGTGATTATATCGTGTGAAGAAATTACAGAAACAGTTTTTCATTGACGTTAGTAGAAACAAAAAGGAGTCTTAAAAACAGATTTTGAAGAAAAAAAGTAAGAGACACAGGGCTAGGTAGTTCGGACACTGCCCTGGTCTGGTGACCTGAAGACAGGTGCTTCATTTCCCACTAGTAATTCTAAACGTGCCGGCACTTTAAACCCTTGTGGGGTTTTTACTTGATATTTGAAACTAAAAATTTGCATCCCTTAAGGTGATCCCTCTGCTGCCGCTTCCCAGGTTGTAGCGTAAACTTGGGTGTGATCCTGCTACACGGCAGTTACAGGTTAAATGGCCTCTGACTGGCACCCCCCCCCCTGAACAAAGATATTGACAAAATAGGGAGACCACCAACATTAGGGCTATAGTAGTTGGTTGAGTGCCGGCACGTTAATCCGAGGTCGCAGGTTCAAGTCCTGCTCTAGTAATTCTTTTCTTTGTTCAACCCCAAATTAACCTAAAGTGTATCATTAGCTTCATGTATAGGAATGTATACGGATCAATGTACAGTTTTTAGAACTTGTCGAATAGAACACCAACACACAGCGCCCCCCCCCCTCAACCAACACACAGCCCCCCCCCCTCCACCATCACACAGCCCCCCCTCTATCTTTATTGTTTTAATTTTTAATATACGGAAATCCTTTGTTGAAATAAGTTATCCAAATAGTCAATTTACCCATCGTCATTACTGTACATAATATCTTATAATTGAAAACCAAAACAGTATTCTTTAATTCCGATTGAAAACCCCCCACGATGTTCCAACATTCCCTTGGTTTGAGAGTGTTTGAGTTTTTGTAACCTGCTCCAAAAGGTGTCAAATATTCACAAGTATCTCAAATTATAGCAATTTTTTTGTCGTTGATTTATTTTGTTGGATCGTTATCTCGTACTTTGTCAATAGAAAAAAGTATAACAGTTGTACCGATATATTTTCTCCGACAGCGTTATGTGACTACCGATACTTACAGACCCTTTTAGCATTAAGGTAGGGCAAGGTATCTCAAAATAATAGAAATTTTTTGTTGTTGATTTATTTTGTTGGATTGTTATCTCGTACTTTGTCAATAAAGAAAGTACAACAGTTGTACCGATATATTTTCTCCGACAGCGTTATGTGACTACCGATACTTACAGACCCATTTTAGCATTGAGGTAGGGCAAGAATGACATATTCGACTAAAATAAATGCATGTTAAATCCGTGAGATATATATTGCATAAACATCTTGTTAAATGATCTTACAAAATTGTATTGTGAGAATATGAACTTGAGTCAAATAAAAAAGTCAAAAGTCATTGTTTGATTTTGTATCTGTTTTTTTTTTAAAGGAATATTACAGAATTGGTTTTTGCTAACAAAACAGTTGCTGGCAGTGTAAGCACTTTATGTAATCCACCATATACATAAACTGACAAACCTGTAGAAGTTTGAGATCGATCGGCCATCTGGGTCACGAGAAAATAGTGAAAAAACGATTACACATTTGCATGAAATCATATTGATTCAACAACTGATTAAAACGCTCACTGAGCAATAAACTCCAATCGGAAAATTAGTTCATTAATTTCTCATCAAATATGGCATTTCAGACAGAAATATTTCAAGGGATGTTTTCTACTATCATCATCATTGGACCGTGTAAGTTTTATGTAAATTTGTGATAAAAAAGTATATTTTACAAGTTTTTTCTTACCAATTCTGTAATGTTCCTTTAAGATAAGGGGGCCATTCAGAATGGCAAATTTGTATAATTTTTGTGTGTGACACAACCACCCTAATTTAAAAAGGTAAGAAGTTTTTCCAATTTAAAATTTTTTGAAATTGGAAATCAAATTTGTATTGTGAAATAATTTCTTGCACTCGCCCATATTTTTGGAGAAAGATTTGTTTTAAAATGCCTTAGACCTAAAAAGTGACACACTTTTGATAGAAACATTGATGGTTAGATTTATTTGGTACATTTTTATTCAAAAGTTTATTTTGTGTCTAAATTGTAATAATATATACGCTCACTTTAAGAAACATCTTTGCTGACCTAACAATTTGTAAATCAAAACTTCGAAAAACTTAACTGATGATTCCAGGCATATTGACCATTTGGGAAAAGTTAATTAAATTATCGCACTAATCGATACTGCCGCGACATCGGGGAATCCCTCTGCTAATCTGAGGGGTAACCGGTTGTTACGTCGGTGACTAGCCTGGGGGAGACACTCAAACGATGATGCTGATTGGCTAACTTGAATTATTCATTTCTTACGGTTTGGGGGGAACTAGAAAATACATACAGCTAGTTTAACCATTTCTGATATTTTAAAACTAATATGAAGGTTTATAATCTAAAAATTTGAATTGGAATATTGGATTCCTTCACAGTAAGAGTTGTTTTTAAACGAATTTAATGATATTCGAGAAACCCTCTTTACAAATGGACAAGGGAAAAAAGAAACCGTCCAAAAACCACTAACACGATTTTTACGTCATGCCGTCAAATTGGCAGTTTGCCTGCATCATCCCGTCCGCAACACACACACATGGAGTTCCGGGTGATGAATTTGACTTGGGGTTTAAATCACAAATTTAGAGAATAACTTTAATAACCATATTAATTAGTTTATCCATGGTTTATCGTATGATCTACAATTTAGTTTGTGAAATCTCGCTTTCCATCCAGCTGTATGTACTTCAAAGCAGAGAACCTTGTGTCAAGATTTCATTCTTCGATTTGATGCACCGCGCGACGACCGAACTGCAATAACCGTTGTTGTCCTGGCACCGTCTGGCTCACGGAATCTAGTAGAATGAGACGGACTTAATCCAAAACATTGACCACTTTCAGCTGTTTTTGGTGAAGGCACACCGATAACAAAACCTTGGAGGAATCACACATCAATTCCACCACCTGGACATTTGATGTGTTTATGAACCGACGTCTGGAAAGGATTTTTGAGCGTGCGAACAAGTCTTATGCCACTCCGAAAACTCACCATGAATTCGCGTGTTGTGACACGGGCAGTTACGAGCCGATTTAAGGATGGAGATTTCCACGAATCTTACACTGTGCAAAACGAACTCGGAAGGTAAGGTGTTACTGTTGTTTGTTATCTTTCTTGATAAGGGTAAAACTACATGGTTGAATATGTGTATTATGTTTGTTTCTATGTGTATTATGTTTTATGCCAACTTAGATTTAATAATAAATGAGAAATTCAGCTAAAAATTTAATAAAAAGAAAATTAATTGAATGGGTTAAAATTTTAAAAGTGAAATTCCGTATTCGACTGCCACTTTACACCAGGTTAAATTATATCCTTACCCGTTTGACAGAATGCATACAGCCAGGAACAGGCAGTTTGAAAGGTTTAAAAAGGTGTAAAAACTGTCAAGAAATTTTATTGGTGAGCAACAACAAATTGGAAAGTGAAATTTTAACCTCATTTAGTAGACGGTAGAGGTTTACAATTAATTAATACTTATGCAAACAAGGTTTCTTTTCTGACAGAAATTTGGTTTTGTTTTATAATATTGTGTAAAGCCTTTTTATTTTTAGATTCAGAATTGGGTACCAAAGAGATACAAACAAATTTGAATTTCATGTTTTCAATTTTCTCCATTTACAAATTGACTGCCACTTCTGTCCAATTTTTAACGTTGATTTTTTATTTTATTTTTTATTTTATTTTTTAAAGACAACTCTCATTACATTATTATTTAGGCCCTACCCTATTGCTGTGGATGACGTTGGTGAATTTGATGTTGAGTGGTTTTTTGTTACGCGCTCATGTTTCTAAAATAATATCACAAACTCAAAAAAAAAAGTTAATCTAAGTGAAACTGATCTGGCATGGGCAAACAAATTCATTTATTAAACAGTAAATAAATTTAAAAGAAAGGATTTATAGAGATCATAATATTTGACATGTTCGAAGTAGACGTACCCATTATGACAGATGTTTTTGTGCGCAAACAACAAGGAGGTGATCCTTGAGGCAATGCTCGCTCATATTGATTGAAACTTGAAAGTGTGACGTCAACAAGGCCAAAAAGTGAATTCTGTGAGGTTTGATCGTCGGGCAAATATTTGTTTGCTGATTAAAGGTTGCTTGGCGTCGTCGGGTAGTTATTCCAACTGCTCCTAAAAAGTGAAAATATAGGTTGTATCATAATAAACAAGAAACATGAAATATTTGGGTATAATGTAAACACTGAAACTGTATCTTGTTGATTGTTTATGTTAGGACATTGTTTAAATCAACATAAACAAAACAAACAAATAAAGTTGTCCTTTTCTTAACTGGTTCGAAAAGAATATAAACCATAAAAACATTTTTTTTAAATACTAAGTAAGTACTTACATGGTCTTTTAGTTTGTATGATAACATTGGCTTTGTGCCTTAAATTCGCCCATTTCATTTAAATTTGTATTGAATTTTCTGTATTGTCTTCCTTTTTACATAAAGCGCTTTGAGGCTTGCCAAAGGCGCTTTACTAAGAATCCATTATTATTATTATTACTACCGTATTTTGTGTGTCTATTGTTTTTTTTTAGTAGAGCCCCTACAATAAACATGAAGAAAATTGACTGAAATTTGTTTAATGCAGTTAGTGTCACAGACCTTTTTTGTGAAGAACTATAAACTAAATAGTCAATATTTTATTGATCATCAACTGGATCTGGAACTGGTTTTAACCTTTGTCACAGAGTTCAAGTGATTGTTATCCTTAGAAGGTTTTTTTTACCTCACACACCACACGTAGCCCGTGGAAACGTTTTTGTCCAAAGTGACCTTAGTTTTGACCCAAATTTGCTGTGCCTTTTGAAGTTTTGAACAAAAACTTTCAGTTAAATTAATCTAAAGGTGTTGGGGGGAGCTGGGCTGGGTTAATGTAAAGGTACGTGTGTACAACTGGTCCTTTCTCTACGGTACAACTAAGACTTGTAATTGTATGAGGTTTTTTTTGTACAAGTTGGGACACACCTATTTTAATTTACTGTTTAACTGCACATTTTGTTGTTGAAAATATGAGGAAAAAAATACATGCATGTTGCTAACTGCTATAGTATAAGAACCAAAATATTGGGATGCAGCAAGTGGTACAGACTAGCCTCAACCATAGCAGAGTCTTTCAGATTGGCTGAACAATTAAATAAGTACTTGTATTATTAAGTATTAATCAATACAACTTATATTTGTGTCATCAAGAAGTTGATTAACAAGTTGACATCAGGCCTGATGCTTTACGAAAAACAATTGAGGCAATTGCCTCAATGCCCCCGGGTCATTGCCTTTGTGCCCCCTTGAAATGTCCTATTAAAAGAAATTTAAAATGTCCTACAAGAGGTGCCCTTATACATCCACAGGAAAACTGCCCTGCCCTTCCCTCTCACCTTCAGAAAATGGAGTTGTTTGTAGCATCACACTGCACTGTAACAAAATGTAAAGTATCAATGTAACAGATTGTGTCAAAATGAAAATGATTGATACACAAAATTGTATTACTAATAGTAATAGTAATGATAATGACATTCAAGAGAAGTGAAAGTAATGTGGTTGTTAGTGTTTAACTGACACTGTTTAGGGTGAAAGGTACACTGACATTTTGATTATTATTTTTTTCTTGTAAATGTAACAACAATACATCCTCATAAATTCCACTTGCACAATTTACAATTTCAGAAAATGTTTTCTTTTTTTCCCAACAAAAGTCAAGACCATCGATGTGGTTTAACAAGGAAATGATAATTTGTGACATGTTTTCATTTTTTATGATAAACAAGATCTTGTTGAAAGACTCTGATCTGGAACTAGTCACTAATTTTGGCATAAAAACACCATAACTGCCTACACAGGTCACATCAAAGATCACTTTTCATTCAAAAGTTGTTTACGCCAAAACTCTTTCCACACTCGATGTAGTCATGGTCTAGCCTACCACGTCATCATTGTTAGCCTAGATGGTATGCGCTGGCGTGTTTATTTTATTGTCACCCTCCCCGAAACTGTTGCTTTTATTTATGCACTTTTTTAAATGACCCTCTCACAATGAAGTTTGTGATCTGAACAAAATGCAAGCCCCTGCACTGAACTATCATAATCAGGCAGCCGCTCCAGGCTTCTCTAACATATTAAAGGGGAGCACTGTTGGCACGATCGCAGCAGGCCTTTGGCTTCAATGGAATTATGAACTCTAAACCCAGTTGCTGCATTGCGTGTGCCCTGTGCATGCTGGCCGTCACATCATGGAGGGCTCTGTCATTATTCTATGGACAATTGCATATGACGTCACACTCTCAAAAACCTTACAGCAGGTAAAAGGAGGCAGATCATTGGACGACAGCTGCTCTTGGTGCTTTAAAAACGTGTGCCTGACCTCGGCGTAACAACAGCGTTGTGCGTCATGCCAGGGGGTCTATTGTGATGTGACGGCCAGCGTGCGCGCGCGTGCAGTAACTGGGTTTGAGTTTATAATTCCATGTACTGCCACAGGCCTGCAATAATCAAGGCGAGAGTGCCCCTTTAAATTCACTTCTGATGACGTTGTCGTTGACAATACACCTGTAGATTCCGTGCAACAACATTTAGAACTCAACACAAATAAAATTGCTTGTAAACAGTTCTATTATATTTTTTTGAATGCCCACAAAAACACTGTTTATATCGTCCTTAGTAATAGTATTAGTAATTGGTTAGGGAAGTTTGAGGGTAAATCTGTCATTGACTGAGCGGTTTGGACCCACAAGATTACAACAAATTAACATTTTGGGTGCAAAACTTTCATTTCTTTGAAATTGTTAATAAAAGACGTTTTTCTGATTTTCTTTTTACAATAAGTCTCAAAATTCCACTTTCTCTTTGCTGTAATGGACGCTACTCTTAGAATGTTCTAGTCTGTAGACCAGTGCAATAAGAAATGGGTCCACACAAAAAGACTGATTGTGATGAGGCCGTCTGGCCGAGTGTTAGTCAGGTGGCCGTCCACGCTTTACTCTAGTACCTTAATGGGAGCACCAAGGACTTTGAGAATTGTAATATGTATGCGAGGATTGTACGTTGGTTAAATATGTACAAAGGCTTTTAATTTTCGATTCTTTTTTATAGACCGAAATTAAATGCCGTGGATTCCAAACAAACATGCTGCCTGCAACGTGACTGCTTTCACTCCACCATCATCTTGATGGGTCCTAGGGTCCATCAAGGACTTTTATGAGCGGGCCTAAAGGGTCAACACCCCAACAAACATGCTGCCTGCAACGTGACTGCCCCCTGGTGTGTTCCCTCATATGGTCCGCCCATGCTCTATGCTTTACCTTGATGGTTGCATCAAGGACTCTAAGACTATAGAGCCATAACTTGTAAGGCTTTACATCTTTCATTTACTGTCAACAAAAGCCAAACCAGATTTAAAAGTTGTCTGTGACCAACAACCCCCCCCCCCACCACCATTTATACTCTTGCAGTCCCTAAGGTAACGAGCCTTTATATGATCTTAATGGAAATATCATCTGAAGAGAGGACTTAAGAAAGACTATTAGCTTGATGTTGGCTCACTCTGCATAAATGATTAGTCAGATCAGCTTAATAACTGGATGGGGGGATGGCATTGACATTCTTCTAAGGCCATAAAAGTAAATTTGACAACTAGCAGATGAAAATCCTACAGGTCTAAAAAAAAAAAAGTCCGTGTTTAGTTTCCTTCTCCATCAGTGCAGTTCTACGTGTGCGTCTTGGTTGCTATGGGTGCTAGACTTAGTCTGACACCATGCTGGTTCCAACCACTTGTTTGCATAGCAATAGCAGTATCACCTTGCACACCATATCCAGAGTCCCAGACTTGAGTCAACCATTCCAAGGATGTCCCCCCCCCCCCTGAGACTGACTCTTAATTTTTTGTTCAAATATTTTAACCAGATTATTATGTTAGTTTCAAATCCTAACTCGGACTCTCCTCTACTAAACCAACTGGGACAAACATTTTTAAAATGCAGACAAACACCCTCAAGGACAATCGTAAAACCTTTAATTCATCAAGGTACCATTTCTTCAAAAGGACCTCAAAGGAAAGACATTCTAGCGACCAATAAAGTTTGTTTAAGGCGAGAAGAAGAAGAAGAAGTTGTTTTGATTCCATGAGGGCTACACATCTGGCTGACTTAAACTCTAAACGCATGGCTAATTACCAGGGCAGGGGGTAATTTTTTACAACACCTCAGTACACACAACTTCTGAAGCCACAGCATGGAACCCAGGAACCATATAGTCATAAGTGGATGTAGATTTGGTTTTTACTATGAAGGAGCCAGACTATTTGTCTTTCCAGCCTCCGTTTAGAACAAGGTGGCTCTGCAACATGATGGATGTTTTCTTGCCCAGCTCTATCATAAACCTCACTGTTTCACCTTGCTGCCATGGTCACATTGGAACGTGATGGTTTTCTGTATTTATTAGCTTGTAGGTGTAAACAAGTTGTTGTCCAAAGAGAAAATTTAAATGTCCCATGGTCGGACTCCCTGTTGGTCTAAATGGACTTAAATTGTGAGAATTAGGATTTTCTTTTTTTTGGGGGGGGGGGGGCAAGACCCTGTACCCCAAGGATGCACTGGGAGTTCCTGTCATTGCCACTAGGGTCATTGAAGAATTCAAAAGAGCAAGGGAGCTTGGGACATCCCATTAAACTTGTTGAAATGCTTTCTACAGAGTTCCGGTTCACAACCTTAGTATTAAATGGACGTCAAATATATTGAAAAGATTTTCGGTCATTGTGTCAGTAGTTTCAAAGAAAGTACTTTCTGAGAGTAGTATAAAAGTTTTTTTGTTTAAGTTCGCAGAATTAAGAAGAGAAAAACCCACAGCATTGTAGGGGCTGAGATTATCTTCCTGTGTCTGTCCATTCATGTCTTAATGACTCTTGAAATATGCGCACAGCCTGAAAAGTGTCTGTAAAAATAAAATCTTTTTTTTGTATCCTCTGGTTCTGTTTACATTTCCAACACAAAGAAAAACATTTTTTTGTATTTGTCTGATAAGCCACCAGTATGCAGCAATGAATAATCTTTGTAGTTTTGTTATTATTTTGCTGTCAGAGTATTGTGAAATTGACGTGCTTTAACCATAGAGTAAGCTTTAACAAATACTGACTGTGTTTTCATTTCTTTTTTGCGCATGACTTGTAGTCAGGCATGCGTTAAACCCAACTGTAACCAGGGTGACTGTTTTAATTACCCAAATTTACTGTAATTCTGTATTGTATTTATTGAATGCAAGGACACAGCGACCACACAAGGGATGGGTAGGATTGAGCACACTGCACCAGGAATTTTGAAAAGGTCTTTGTTGGGTGTTACAATTTCAGGCCTGTGGTCAGGTTTTTTTATATTTTTCTCTTCAGATTTTCTTGTAATGTAAGAGGGGGTCTCACCATCGCAGAGATGATAGACTTCACTCTTGTGAAGCTGTCAAGGAAATTGTGTAAATCGTTGAGAAAAGTTTAAAAGATGATGTTTGTCCTTGTCTTTGTGCAGAAAACCTTGCGCCGCCAGCGTGCAAGCAATGGGGGCGAGCGGCGCAAGGTACCGGCTAAAAAAGATCGGTCTGTAGATTTCTACTAGTGATTTCTACTAGTGGCACTGAACGATTTCCCTGGTGTAGAGTAGAAAAATGCTACACAAAAGTCAAAATGTATCAGTTGCGACTCAAAAAATCAACTTTTTGCTACTAAATACTATTAGCGTTCAGTGTGCACAAAACCTGTTCAGTCTGAAATATTTGAATGAAATCCTAGTTACACTGTGTGGAGTGTGTGATGTAAAACAAAAAACAGGAAGTTGTAGAATGTTAAGGTCAGGTGATCCTTCTAAAATTTCAACAATTTTACACAGACACTGATATGTATCAATCACCTTGAGTAGTTGTCCTCGCCCCAGATGAGATAACAGGGCTATTAATATTGTGGAGCCAGGGATAGTGTTTTTCTATTCTTGTTTTGAGTGATAAGTGGTTTGTAAGAAGTCATCCAAGGATGGTAGAGTGCTGGGTCAATGTGGTTTTGAAGTGCAGGATAGAAATGCTCCTTTTTTTCCTCTTTTCCTACATTGTATGTCACTCCACACCAAATTGTTTGGACTTAACTGAGATGGGTACGCCTGTGGTCGATTTCACAAAGAGCTAAAGATTGATCTCAACTGTGAATCAATCTTAATTGCTGAGCAAAAGTGTGATGTCAAAGCACAAAAAGAATAAGGTTACCAGCCAAACTACCATGTCTCAAGTTCAATTTGTGACTGGTATCCTGCTCATTTCTGCTTAGCAGAAATTTGTTAAGTATTATTTTCTGCTGAAGCGGCTCTATGAAATTGGGCCCTGCAGGTCTTACAATTCAAACATACAGGTAGTTCTGCATACCTGTGTTAAAAATAATAACGCACTTTGAGACGCCGATTGGGTGTGAAGAAGAAATTTATCTTGAAGCATTGGATTTCCTTCTGAATCCTTCGCTTTGTCAATTGGATATGGAAGGATCTGAGACTTTAAGGGTTAAGTGGATTCTACACAGCAAAGTAGATAATATACACATGGTGTTACTGCAAACTAGATAATTATATAAAGTGGATTCTACTTAAATTAAAATGTTAATGGTTTGCTCTCAGGCCAGTGTTTGGATCCACAGCAATTAAATCCAGAGCTGTATTGATTGGCAGGTGTATAATCCATAATACACCTGTCTGTCATCAGCAGGTATGCGTATTGACTACGCACGTAAATGTCGCCATTATCGATCTGTACGCACATCAGAACCAGGGCATTTTATTTGCTCACAATGACTCCATGCTGGGGTTCGGACAAAACCTGTCTTTCAGACAAAGACTAAAGATCTATGACCTTCCGTTGGTGTCGGTAGTCGGCCTCAGGTTGTGGGGCGTCTTCCAACCCTCAAAAAAGAAACATCTTTCGGTGAACTTTTGTTCTCATGTAGTGGGCTCAATTTCGCAAAAAAGGCTAAGATTAATCTTAAAAATTAGTATCAGTCCCAATTTCTAAGCAATGTTTGATGTCACTATTTCCAAGTCACTATGGGGATAATGACAACTTATCTAAAAATGTGAATCCTAAAGATTTGTGAAAAATCAAGCCCAGACCTGTCTAAAAATTTGACCCCCCCCCCCTCGGTACAATTTTTGTTGAACATGTATTAGTGATAATATGTACAAAACTACAAGACTGTGCATTGTGCAATGAGTTTTATGATCTTTGTTTGTTTGCACTGGACATGTACATGTACATTGCTGAGTTATTTTTGTGTACATTTACATTACGAGTCTGATTTTGGTTTGTGGATTGAAGTACACATGTACCGAAATTGACACAATGGAGTGCGAATGCAGGGGTACAAGTACGTGAAGTTTTTAAGCCCTCCTCCCCTCTCTTTTCTCACACCTTCAATCCACTACCATAGACCCTGACAAATTTGCAAGTCATTTTCAGTTAGTTTACAAACATTGCATGTTCCCTGTTCTATTGGCAGTGTGCCAGCTTCCTCATTGCACCCTGGATTAGCCTCCAGTCACACAGAGACCATGTTAAATTAATCCATGCTCTGCAAATTGTCATTGGTGAATTCCCCTCTATGGGGTAACAGATTAATCGTCCAAAATCAATCCTTTATCAAAGCATTTCATTGTGTCCTTGCTGAAAGTGGTTTAAAAACGCACAAAGGTATTTGGGTTAATTATTAATCAAAATGGGCACTGATGGATTAACGACAAAACGCATCAGCTCAGGCTGGATTAATCGATAAATCCGGAATGGAATTTGAGATTAAAGTCTAGGCTCTGCTGACATTATGAACTTTTGCGAAAGAGGATTTGCAAAACATTCAAAGCAAACACGAACGTAAAAAGTTTCATTCTACCACTTTGAAGTATCGGAATTTGTGACTTCCTCATCTCTCAGATTACCTTCGCTGAATTTGTTTATGGAAAGTTGTTTGCCTACTGAAGTCACTGTAGTTGTGGCTTCAAAAAAGTAAATTGAACTCTTGTTTTGTGTGGGTTGTTTTTGTTGTTGTTTTTTTAGGGGGGGGTGGGGTTGATTGGTTTGGTCGGAAAGTTAAAATAAATAAATAAAGTTCCCTGACAAAGAATCCAAGAGCAAAACTTAAACTGCTCAGAAAGAATCGATAAATTAAACAATTAAAATCATTCAAATAGATCCATTTCAAGACACAATGACTTTTTGTTCAGGGCTCTGAGCTGAAATGTTACAAACAATTAGTTGCACTTTTTATTTAGGTGGTTTTTTTTTTCTACCGGATTCCAACTAAGCTGTAAAAGAGCATTCCTTGCTTTTACTAGAGAATTTGTTTGACAAGATGGACACTTGTGAAGGTTTTCATTTGTCCGTCTGTTGGATCAAATGTTTTAACAACTTATCACAAATAAGTTAAAAGCACATGCCTCATTAATCGCAAACATATCAGGCTCCCCTGCCCATTTGCACCCGGTTAATGCTTCCAGCATCACATCATTAAATCTGTAGAATTTAAATTCATCGCCCCGGGAAAATGTTGTTATGAGGTGTTTTTCTGCTTTTCATGCTGGCAGCGCCCTTTTTGTTTGGGGATTAAACCGATATGAACAAACATCGAGGGAGACAAAACGGGAACATTGACACCGTGAAAAAACAAGCGTCATCAACGGAGATGGTGAAACAGTGTCAGAATCTTCATTATCTGGGTTAGGGGGGTTGTTATTTGTCTATTCTGTCTGGGTCACTCATGCGGGCGGAGGCCGAGAAACCTAGGTCTGAAATGGGGCTGGTATGCGTGAAAATACAACAATGGGATAGGGTAACAAAAGCACACAGTGGCGACGGCATTGCTGGAATTCCTTGGGGGAAGAAAAAAGGACTTACTGGCGGGCGGGCGGGTCTGGGAAGGACAAACATGGACGCTGCTTTTGAAAGTTCTGTCTTGATGTCTTTTCTGACTTTGCGTTTCCTAGTTAGTCGAAGCTGCATTTGCATGCCATGCTGTACAAGTGCATCCTAGGAACATATAATATGCAATTAAAATCTGTTGACAAACCGTTTGAGGGTTTTTTTTACAAAGAGAAGAATAACTGTGATTTTAACAAAGCGGACAGCCGCCATTTTCACAAAACTTTACGCAACTGCGTACAATGTAAGTCCACTTGCGCAACATATATTACGTAATATATTTCCACAAGAAATCTTTCACAAGTGGACTCATGCAATCGCGTAAAGTTTTGTAAAATCGGCTGCAGAGCTTGTTACATTTACCTGTACATGTATGTATTGTACACATGTGTACAAGAATTCACATGCTATATCTTTAGTACACGGACTGTATGTAACTCATGATTTTATTTACATTGTACATGTATTGATTTGAACACGGTAACTTTATTTTATTAGCAGCATTCTGTGCACACAATTATGTACATAAAATGTAAAGTTATGCTTGGAACGTTATCAACAAGTTGCAGGTATGATGCAGGCAATTTGTATGCATGCAAAAAATGTGCTAGCGTTGTTCGACCTGTAAATGGTTTGCAACAGTTTACAGGCCTAGTACTTCATGGAGGCAATGGAGGCGATTGCCCCCGTTTGCCCTGGGTCATTGCCCTGGGTCATTGCCTTGGTGCCCCATGAAGATCTGAGTTAACCTTTAAAAAACTTTACAAGTCAACTGAGCCTGTTAACTGAACATGTTTTTTTTTTTTTTTAATGTAATCACAAAATTGATAACCACACACTAAACAGCACTATTGGTCATTGCCTTGGTGCCCCATGAAGATCTGAGTTAACCTTTAAAAAACTTTACAAGTCAACTGAGCCTGTTACTGAACATGTTTTTTTTTTGTTTAAATGTAATCACAAAATTGATAACCAAACACTTAACAGCACTATTGGTCATTGCCTTGGTGCCCATGAAATGTTCCAATAGAAATTTACAATTTCCTTATAGAGAAAATGCCTTGGTGCCTTTGTTCGGTGAACATGTTTTTGAAAAAATGTTATCACAAAATTGGTAATCAAACACTAAACAGCTCTATTGTATGTCAAAGTATGAAATGTATTTTGCCAGATGGTTTGATTTATTTTGAATTGTTCACTGTACTTTTTTTTGTTCTGATTAATCATCCATCTTTCTTGTTTTCCCCCTCTTTCTCTCTCAATGACAGAGGGCGCTTTGCAGTCGTCCGTAAGTGCACCCACAAGGACGGCTCCAAGAACTACGCGGCCAAGTTTGTGCGGAAGCGTAAGATGGGGCGCTCGTGCCACGACGACATCCTGAAGGAGATCCGCATCCTGGAGATGTCGACAAATCATCCCAGGATGATCAGACTCCACGAGGTGTTTGAGACGTCCAGTGAGGTTATCCTGGTGCTAGAATTGTAAGTAGAACAACGGCTCATTGAATTCTAGATTGATCAGAACAGACTGCGGAGCCTTGTTCATCATTGGATGTGTCTAGCGTTGGACAGTTCTTGTCGCCACTGATGATGAAGGGCTAGAAATCTTGAATGATAATAATAATTTGCATTTATACAGAGCACCTACATGTAACAATGGGAGGGAAACAAACGAACACAAAACCAATACAAAACAAACCAACGACTGAAGAAGCAAGTTGGGTGGTTCGAGGAACAGAAGTGTCTTTAATAGTATTATTAAACAGGTGAAATTTTTAGTTCCTCAAAGCACTCCGGCACCAAGGCTTTGTAAAGGGCACCTCTAGGTGGAAATTGAAACGTATCAAGGGGCACCAAGGCAATGACCAGGGGCAATGGCGACAATTGCCTCTGTTGCCTCCGTTAAGCATCAGGCCTGTTTGAATTAGTACAGATTTTTTCGAAGCTTCGCTTTGCTTTCCTGATGAAGTCTTATACCTGATTCTTTTCCATGAGATATCAACACTAACCATCAAAAATGAACTGCGTGATTCTGTTTGATTCTGTTGACTTCCTTCCTTCATCCATTGTTGGACTGGGGACTGCACTCAACCAGCTGAAAGCTTGACGTTGGATCAGGCATACCACCTTTATTAGAGTCCAACAGATGAGGTGTCACGTGTGACAGTATGGCGTTGGATTTTGTTAGTCTTAAGAGTGAGGAAGAATCCTAGTAAATCGGTCAAGGGAGTGAGTTCGAATGGCTCTCATTGAGCGCAGTCACACAACTAAGATAAAAACTCCCGGAAATGAGCAGAGTATACTGTTGGAAACGTCGAGACCACACCGGCTCTTTTCAGAGCCAACACTTCCACAAAAGAAATTTACACATGGTTGTACCCGCAAGTTTACTATTTATTTATAGTTTCTTCTTATGTTCTTTTAAAGATAAAGACTATCTTTCAATGGCTCATTTTACTTGTCCGTCCCATAAAATGCAAGCTAAAAAAGGATACGAGTGTGTAAATTGTCTCTTCCCATGACCATTACCATGGAAACATTAACAGTTTCCTTTGTGGAAACCACGCAATTTCCGGAATGATCCATGCTGAACACAATGAATTCTTTATGGTCCTTAAAGAAAGGGCACCAGCCCCATTACAGTTCCCGCATTTATCAATGGAAGTTCAGCCTGTACTTTTCAATGGGTTACCCATTCCGAGGGTGGCTGACACAAACGCTTCCTTTTTTTTCGTCTCCACAAAACCCACAGAACGACCCCATTTGGAGGTCGTCAAACCCAACCAACCCTACCCCAAGTCAGAATAGGGTCTTAATCACCTGGTGGATTGCTTATTTATGCTAGTCTAGGACTCAGGGCAAATAAACACAGGAGTGGGTTATGGTCTGGCCCTCAAGCCCTGATGGTGAAGGTGTTATGCGTGGGGGCAGCTGCGGGGAGAGAGAGACCATGCCTAGACCGGTGTTGGGTCTGGGATTTGCTGGAACTGATTGGTAATTAGTGGGTGTTTGACTGATTCCTGTGGGAGTTTGTTTTTTGTTGGACTGTGGAAGAAGGACTGAAATTAGCCCTTTTATGCCATGGAGGGTTGAGTCCTTTCTCTGTGACCAAACCAAGCGGGGAAGAAGAAAAAAAGAATACTTAATGTTGGCTACAGTGAAAGAAATCCCCGTTGGTCTTTTTAAGGGGTTTCCGCCGGTGGGAAAAACCAATTTGGTTTTGATGGGCCATTGGGTAATCTACATGGAGTTGCTAACACTATCCCCTATTTTGGGGAGTGACACTGTTACACCTATATAGAGAGATCTGATGACAATGTTGGTTATTGGTTGTGGGTACTATCTGTTGTCCTTGATTGGGTGGTGGGACAGGTGTATGGGCCCCATGGTGCAGGCTGGTCACATCTAGTACGTCATGGTTATCGTAGAAATGAAAAAAAGTTCCACCCTAACAAAAGTCGTATTCTCTTGCCTGGTGTTGAAATTTATTATCTGTTGGGGTCAAACAAACTAATTGTTCAGGCGTTTTTAGTCAAGGAATAGACAGTGGTGTGCTCATGCCAATGGATTTTGTAAGAGGATGAGGTGCATGAGAAATACGATGTAAAAAGGGACCATCTAATAATCAAGAAGTGGAGATTTGACCCCGTTTACACTAGATCGAGAAAGGTGATTCAGACCCAGATTTGATCCACCAATGTGGATTAACAGCCAGTGTAAATGCTAAAAAAGCAGGATTAGACCTGGTTCAAGATACTGCAATTTTAATCCACCTTTTGAGGAGGGTTTGAACCCTGCAATTGGTGGATCAGATCCGGCAAAGTGGATTCCAGAAACGAGTGTAAACACAAAGGTGGATCAGACACTGCAATTCACTGTGGGCATTTTCCAGTTTTGCTAAGAATGGCAGGCTTTTTTTGCTTGTGTTTTTTATGTGACTGACAGCTGTGATCAAAAGTGGGATCAGAGCTGGATCAGGCACCGGTGTAAACACGGTGTAAACACGACGCCAGATCTTGATCTGTGGTCATGATAAAAATGCTGGATCTCAATCTCCCTTTCTGGATTGAGTGTAAACGCGGTGTTGATGACATCTTGCTCTTTAAACTACTGTAGATTGAAATCAGATTTGAAAACCAAAATACACACCCGGGCCATGGAGGTAATTTGGTCATGCATGTACCAAGTGAAACATTCCGACACTCTCCACAAGTTAGTCTTTCTGAATCTAGGGCAGGAAAAAAACCTTAAAGTCTCCCACCCATGCCCAACCCCAGCTGGGCTTATAATGGGATCAGCTTTTTTCCCTCAAACAGTGGGGGTGTGCTCTCGCAGGCCGGCTGTTTAGAATGTGGCTTGCACATGGCTCCCAGTCGACATGTACCTGGGCCACGGAGAGAGACCGCCTCGACTTCAAAATGAGTAAAAGGGCTCTAAGGGTTCTTGGAATTTCCCTTGTGTTTATTTGCGGGGTTCCAGCAGAGTTGCTAGTCTTCCGTGACGCAACATGTGTCTTTGACTTGAGGCGTGGGATTGAGGTCGGAACGAGTGGCTCTGAACCCGTAACATAATCAAAGCATCTTTCATGTCCTGGTGTTTGTTTTCATGTAGTAACTGATGTTACAATCGTACATCTGGTTTTTGAACACTGAATTCCCCTGTAAAAATAAATTTTCGCAAGCAGAACAGACAACTTGTTTAGTTAGGAACAGGGCCCAATTTCATTGAGCTGCTAAGCACAACAATTTGCCTAGCATTAAATTTCTTCATTGATAAAAACAGGATTACCCACCAAATTTCCACGTGATTTTCAGGATAAGCAAACAACAGCTGAATACCAGTAACAAGCAATATGCAACACATGGAAATTTGGTTGGTAACCCTGTTTTTATCAAGGAAGAAATTTCATGCTAAGCAAATTGTTGTGCTTAGCAGCTCTATGAAATTGGGCCCAGTTGTCATGGAAGTGTACCAATTTACTTGGCATGTACGCTGGGTAATGCTCAAGGACATTTTAATGGCTACTTGGTAAGACATTCATCAGACCTGGAATTTCTTTTTTGGAAGGGAGAAGGCCGTTTTCATTTGTTGAAATTGGAAAATCTTCATGTCAATGGGAAGCTTTTGAAGGGGCACCAAGGCCAAACCTGGAATTATACAGAGGCCGTGGCCTCTTGTATAATTCCAGGCCTGATTGATCCCGACTAACATGTTATAGACTTAAAATGTTGTCTGATCTTAGTTCAACCCCACGCAGCCCTGCCACCTACTGGTATGAATCTTCTACGTACCTGACCCCATATATGAAAACTCTTCAACCTGTACATGTTGTCTGAAGGCAGACACTGTCCTTTACATACCTGTATTATTATATGCAGCCAAACCCCCCATGGTCTTCCCCAGCTGGTAAACCATAAATAACCACAGAAAAATGTCAACTATCTCTGACTTCTCATGAGGTTCTGCTTAAAATGCAGTTGGTACCCTGTAATAAATATACTGAAACACGTTGAGTCCACATATATCGTAGCGGGTTCAAGGGTTTCAGTTTTTGATGGCCGGAGAACCGAAACCCTCTCCTGATCGTGGAAATAAATAGAAGAGTTCTATTCAACACAAAAATGAAACCTGCTCTTGATGTTGTCGACAATTCTCCCCCAAGCATAGCCAAGTTCGATTGAGTTGTCAAATGCAAAACATCAATAAATTTACTCGCGACATTTACAATTCATGCAGAGGGTCATGTAACAAATTATTCTCATGTACTGTATAGCTCTGTGACATTGACATGTTATTTGTGTCTCCATGAAAGTTGGCCATGAATTTAAAACTTGTTTTCTGAACTTGCAAAAACTGAAGAGATCTTGAAAAATGTGTCAAGGATTTTGTCAGTACAGTTTTGTAGATTGAGGAAGCAAATTCCTTGAAAACAAAATAGGGGAAAGGTGACTCTGTGTCATGCTACGTTATTTATTGACAAGCATTTTTAAAGGTAATCCACAAGGCTTTGGGACTTAATTTCTGCTCGGGCAAGACTAAATTTTCCTCTAGTCCAATCACGGCAACATGTGCAATGGGGTTCGGCCTGTGAATTTCATCACCTAGACACCAAAATGAATCAAAAAGAAGTTGTAGTCTGGTTGGAGTCTGTCAGAGAATGGAGGTAGAAATATTTCTACCTCAATGGTCAGAGTAATTCATGTTTCAAGTTTGTTGAAAACTTTAAAAAAAAAAAAAAAAAAAAAAAAAAAAAAAAATTTAATGCACACAAGAGGAAATTTTTGAAATTGAAATTTGAGATTGGTGGGTCAAAATTAAAATAAACTAACATACACTGAAGTTTTAAAAACATGAAAGATTAACAGTTTACATGATTTACTAAAAGAGTTTATTTCTTGCTGACTCCCAACCCCCAGACTTCTGAAAGTGAGAACCATTTTTAAATCATTTTTACATGCTCAAATAGACTATTTTCACCCCCCCCCCCCCCGGCCACAAGGGATTGCCGGCTAAACCAAAATCATCTGGGGTGGGACTGAACATGTCAGAGAGAGAGAGAGAGAGAAACGGATCTCTATGGACTTGGCAAACGCATCGGGTTTTGGTGTTGGATTGTCGGCAGTGATTTCCCGGTTCAGTACCTGGGTCGTTCTGTTCATATCATGGTTGTTAAACAACTTTGTTGAATCGGTCGAAGGTAATTTACGAGGGCGCTGTGTGAGATAGGAAAAAAAAGGATATTAAACTTCCTCAGGAATTGTTCAAGGGATGTTTCGGGATCAATCATGCAACTTTTAGACTCTTTAAAAAACAACAAATTAATGATTCCACTGAATTATTATTTTTTTAAATTGTTTAACGACTTTTCGCTTGAAGGCACAAAATTTCCCCTACGAATAACCACGAGGCGATGTTATTTTTACATCCAGTACTGAAACTGCTCTGTAGCCGTTGCACCACTTCAAACAGATCATTAATCAAACAAAACAAGCCAACCATTTTTTTTGAAAAGTTGCCGTGAGTGCAGCTTGTGTGTACAGCACAGGTGTAATAAACATTGATGCAAACATCACAAGACTTTCCACAAAACACTTCCCTGTACAGTAACTGCTCTAGTCATTTTACAGAACATGTCTGCCTACACTATCCTGCAGATAGTCTGTTTATCAACAGTTTCAGCTATTTAGAATTCATAAAAGAACCTTTCCAAAGGTCGTAGTACTTGTTTGTCTTCACAGACAGATTAGACATTAAGTCTACATTGAAGCCACCGGGTCTGTTTGATCATTGTAAAATGGCCGTGTAGAATCACCACAGGTCTCCTCATTTTATGTCAAAACGTTGGTGTCGGCTCAAAGAGATATTTATTTGGTTGTTTATTTGCATATTTAGTCAACAGGTCGCCAAAGCAATAACTCATGATTGCAGTATTACGCATAATATGAACTACATGACAGATGCATATCAGTATCAGGTTAAACTTTAAAGGAAAGAGCGTTTTTTTTCACTTCAGGGGCCGTTCAGAATTGTCTATTTTTTTTGGGGGGGGGGAATTGTTTTGTCTGTTGCACTGAACCTCGGACTTGGTCCCCCCTTCAAAAGTTTCCCCGCAGACTTAAGATTTTTTAATGGAAGTGCCCTTTGCAAAATGAAAATGGCCTTGCACCTTTAAAATATAAAATCCTAGGCCTGTTCCTCCCCCCCAAAAATGTACACATGGTTACCAAAGTTTACCAAAACATAGTTACTTCTTATTATCCACACCATGCAAAGCTTCAAAAATGGTTCACTTATGTTGCTCAATATATAACAGGTCAATGGCCAGAGTTTATTTCACCAAATTGTTCTTTGGAAAGTTTGGCACAGTCTGTAAAAGAGGGTAGGAATGACAGGCGAATAGAAAGGATTCTCAAGTGATATTTAAAATTTTAATTCCCAAAATATCCTCTAAAAAACTCATTAATAACGTTTTGTCTTTTCCCCTTGTTCACCTCCAGTGCTGCTGGGGGAGAGCTCCACCCTTACTGTGTTGCAGAGAAAGAGGACGCCTTCACCGAGAAGGAGGTTGTACGGCTAGTCCGCCAGATCTTAGAAGGTGTACAGTATCTCCATCAAAATAACATCGTCCACCTTGATCTCAAGGTAAATCCCCATATTTTTTGTTATACACTGTTTGGCTACCTTTTGTGGTCTATGAAATGGTGCCCTGGAATTAAGAGTGGCGCTGGTGGTGGCCTCGGTGCCCCTTCCAAAGTTTCCCAAACACGCAGACTTTAAGATTCACAGATCGAACGGAAGTTTCCTTTGGCCTTGCGGGGGAACGTCCATTGTCAAGAGAAAGTGGACATCCTCTGGTCCCCAGCAGGGAAGCCAAGTCATCTGTTAATTTAGGAAGCTGATCATGTAACAACAGGAAAGCTTGGATATCCCGAACTAATTGAATAATACTTTTGGGGGTACCCTGGCTGGGTCTGGTGAAGCCTGACGCTGTGACTCATCCCTGCTTTTAATGTGATCATGTACGTGTTGGCGTGAGTCAATTATGATACAAGAAGAAAAAAAAAGTGCATGTTCAAGTCATTTAGATTCTTGTCACCGATACATTACAGATTCAATTAGCGTAGGTTTTCAAGCCACCAGTGTCTACAACATTGTAGCCTGTTAAAGTTAAGAGTGTTTTTGATGTGTAATGTGTATCTGGGCGTGGAATTTCACAAAGAGGCAACCGCCATTGTTGGTCTTGATTCCCTTTGAAATTGTTTCTAGACATTTTGTTGTGATCTACTAATTGAGCTATGCATGAGTACCCTTTTCTTCAGATAAAGTGGGTATTGTCCATACAGGAATAACATTCCATAGTGCTGTGTACAATATGCTGCAACCTTCTGTTTTTATTAGTACCTATTAAGAGTTTTTTTTGCTCTTTAAGCTTGTTGTAGCATCTTAACAGTTTGATCAAAATGCTTTCTCTCTCTCTCTGCTCTCCTCTCTGCAAGCATGCAGGCTTCCTTCCTCCATGCTGCAAGTGTCTCTACATTGTACATGTATATCTTGCAACATGTAGCTTAGGCCATGTTTCTCACAGCTGGCCACCCATTGTCACCTTCCATTGTGATGGTAAAAACCATGGCAAAGGAGGGGCCTAGGTATTAACAACCCCTGGAGTGTTGGGGGGAACAATTACCATTTCTCTAGCCCCCCTGAACCCGATTAGGGGCAGGCACACAATGGATGTGCCAGCCATATTGTGCTGGAGAGATTATCAAATGTTAATGATGCTTTGTGTGGTATAAGCTGATGGGGCCTATAAACTTTAGGGATTGTCATGTGGCTACTTCCTTGTGAATGAATATTCTATCCTGGTCTTGCGTGAGAACGGGACAAAGGTGATGTCCCAAACATTTTATCTTCTGGGAAAATGTTTGATACATGTGTACACACGTACATGTCCCACAGCTCTGGCTTTTGCTACAACTGTACTACTGTACAAACCAATTGCAAAGTGAATAATTCCAGAAGCCAGAACCCCTTTCCGGTGGTTCCTAATTTAAAACACCTGTGTAGAGCACATCATAACTTGTCCATTGCCAGACACAACACAAGCATCAATCACAGACTGCCTGTGCAAATTGTCCTCATGGTGGCCGGGAGAGCAACGCAGGGGGCAGCCACGGAATGTGCAAGCCTATCAAGTGGTTAGCAGTGCTGCTCTGGCCCCAGCATGATGCTGTGAGGAAGTTACCCTTGGGGCCAAGTGTAGTGCCCTGAGGAACTACACTACACATGTACTGTAGGCCAAGTATGGCACCCTGTGGGTCCCATAATGACTGTGGCTGAATAATGGTTTTGTTCTGGTTTCATTCACGAAATCTGAGCATAGATCAACTCTCTTTGTATTTGTGGTCTGTGGTTTGAACTTGGGAAATATCTATTTATCATCCCCCCCCCCAGTCCAAATTATTGGAAATACCTGAAAGCATTATCAGGGCAGGGTCAGGGCATGAATCTGTGGTGAGGGTACAATGAAAGTTGTGTCTGCTGTTTAGCTCAGCTTTTTCACTTTGAAGAATAAATACAAAAAATACTGAAATGACGCCTCCACCACAAGCCGAGTGACCAGAGGCAAGAGAAAGTAAACAGAATTTCCTGTTTTCCGGGAAAAGACGGCATCAAATAAAATTATAATTTGGAAGAGTTTATCTGATTGTTCAATGTAAATGTTTGTTTAATGATGCAATCATTAAGTAGAATTTAAATATTCATGAGAAGCTCAAGTTACAGTGTATAGACTTTGTATTCCATGAAATAAGATTATGATTTGGAGGAGTTTATTAACTGCTGTACATGTAGTATCTCTATAGTCTCTGTTTATATTGATGGTTAATAATATGTTTTAATAATAATAAATATAACATTAACTACAATTATACCAGAGTCTTATTATTGTGTATACCAAGGCGCTTGAGCATTGAGAAATATTTTTAAGCGAGTATAAACAATTTTGAGTTTTCAACTTTCAAGGCAGTGTATACTTTTGGTAATTACTCAAGAACTACATTACCATAAAAACTGACTTGGTAAGGAGCATTGTGAGAAACAACTCCCTCTGAACATGTTCTGAAGTAATGTAGTTTTTGAGAAAGAGAAATTTCTCACTGAAATATTTGAATCTGAGAAAGACTTCAGGCATGAAATTTGGAATTGCTTCATGATTTTGCAACTCAAAAATGAAGCGCAACACTTGAGGCAAACTATTTTTTTTAGTGATGACGTTGTTTATAAGGTGCAACGAGAGTTCATCCCGATGCCTAAACAATTGTTGATTCTTCTTGCAAGTTCAATATGGGCGTTCACACTGTGCACTTGACGGGGAGAGTTCTATGTATGTGAACCGTGCCAGGGGGCTTAGGGTGAAAGATTTCATCACTTAGAAATCCCCCCCCGCCAAATGCATCCGTAAATGACAATGTTTTCATTTATAGGGAAACATTTGTGACAGAAACATCTCTCAGTTGTGCAATAAGTGGACAGATAGGCCTAATTGAATGACATCACTGAAGTTTCATGTGGGATTTTTTTTTTTTTTTTTTTTTAAATATGAATGTAGGATTACTGCAAATTTGTTGTTTACAACTTACTTGCATTTTGACTGGGTTGTTTGTGTCAGAAAGGCCTAAGGGGTAGTTAGCACCAATGTGTGATTTATCAAGTTTGATTCGTACAAGGCCCACTATACATTGTCTCGCCCTTTTAAAAATTGTTTGGGACGAAGATGAAGAAAGCTTCAAACAATTCAGAGTAATAACGATTGAGAACGTCTCTTTAAAGTGTTTTTTCGAAAGTATTGATGTTTTTATCATCAGAAATGTTTGTTGAAAAATCAAGGAGTATAGAAATTTTTGAACACTGACAGTTAGATAACAATTTATTTTTGATACCATAATGAAGTGAACTTTCCACGACCAGATTCTTTTGAATTTCCTTCCCCCCCCCCCCACAAGCTCGACAATGCAGTGGCCTCCAAACAACCCTACTCAGTCAAATTTCTTACCACCTTTCACCAAAAAAAAAAAACATTTCAAAGTCATTTTGGGGTACTAGCCCCAGGACAGTTTCCACTGTTGACAGGCGGACTCCGTGGACCATAAATTTAGGGGCAGCTCGCCCTTGGGAGTGTCACAACCCGAAAAATTGTCTGATAATGAAAACCAATTCTTATGTGTTTGGCAAGACAGATGGTCCGCCAGGCTCTGTGTATGATTGAATATTTCCATAGACCAGGACGGACCCCATGCTGAGATATTTTTGATATCAACCCTTAAAAACAAAATAAATCTAGTGCAAATATCGAGGTGAAAACCAAAATTCTGTTGTTGTAAACACGGACAATAGCAGAAGCTGTTTTGGAGATTTTTACAAACTCTTTTGAAAACGAGATTGCCAATTTTAGAAAAGCGTTTTCCTGACTCTGTTGAATTCTGTTAATTTCTGGTTTAAACTCGAAGTGCAGAAATGATAAAACGTGTAATTTATGTTTTGGAAAAAAGTGTAACGGAAAATGTGTCTTCTCACTGCAAGGTAGTGACGATGAAAACAAACAAGGAAGTGATGTGACAAAAATTGTTAACATTCTTTGTTCCCTTTAAATTTACATGCGTGCATGTGTGTATACTTTCCAACTTTAGATGCATGGCAGGGGCACAACCCTAAAATGCAAATAATAAACAAAAGGGTTGTTTACGATTGTCCTTAGAACGACACCATCCCTTCTCCAAACGGGGAATTTTTGAACCCATGAACAAATATTGTGAAATATCTTGGGTGGGGGTTATTTGTAGGGAATTTGTTTTTCTTCAAGAAATGCGAGGTCAATACCTTGACTGTCTCCTTCTACCTCCATGGTCCAAAGAACATGCACGCATTCTGTGTGGAGAAACAACCTCACAAGAAGGAAAAAAAAATCACAGGGTCTAGGGGTGAGACACCTGCTCTAGAATGGCAAAGGTCGTGGGTTCGAATCTCACCCAAGTAATATGCATTTATGTGGATTTTCTTTTCCACAGGATTTCGGGGAAAGTATTGAGCATACAGTGCTTTACACATAGCTGTGTGGGTAAAACCATCCTCGATGCAAATTTAACAACTACATATACACAGGAAACTATTTTGCAATTAGTCACAAAATCTTAATTTAATAAACTGGTGATTTGACCGGCGCCCATGGTAACTGGCGCCCGAATCCAAGGACCCTAGTTTGCCTTTGTTGTTTGATTCGTATAAAATCTCTACCATTCCATAGGTCTACCTACCTGCGTATTCTCGATAATGTTGACTGTTATTCGGGTTTGTCTTGGAGCCCTTTGCCAGGTGGGAGGTCCGGTGTGTTTACTGATGATGTTGACCAGGAGTCAACTTTATTTTTTTGGTCAGTGTTTGATGAGCAGCTTGGTGTTCTGAATCGTAACTTAATTGAGAAGTTTCCATTTTATGTTCAGGGTTTTTTTTATCGCAGGGTTGGATTAAGGTTTTACAAGCTGCTGTTGTAAAAGGATGCATTTTAGTAGAACTGTTTTCAAACGAGTGCAGGGTAGTAACTCAACTTAACTCCGGCGACCCAAGGTGGGGGGGGGGGTGCAGGGTACAGGGTAGGTTTGGTACGTTATATGGGTATAACTATAAGCAATCCATTCAACCTGCTTTTTATATTTATTCTCATTTACACATCCAACAGTGCAAGCACCGATAACAGGGTGGTGAGTAGGAAATGAGAAGAAATGTCCCCAAAGGGGAATTAATTTTACAAGTACTGGTCCTAATCCAAACAGAGATTTTTCTTCCTCTATGGACCAAGTTCCTTCCCTCTAGACTAAAGTCAAACTGTAGGTGCCTAGCCCAGTCTCTCTTTAGACATATCCACTCCCCCCCCCCCCCCCCCCACCAACTCAAGGTCTCTTTATCTCAGCATTTAAGCAAGACTGCTATGGTGTAACCCACCCGCAGGCCCCACTGGGGAAAAAGACTTCAGAAAAATTTGGACAATCTTCTGGCCAGTGCCATACAAAGGAAACCCGATAATTAGCTGGGTTTTTGTTCCCAAGGTGCCCTGGGCATGTGAGGGTATATTTAGCAAGCAGTGGTGTGATAATTCCCGGGGTTGGAATGTGGTGTGGGGTAGTCGCTAGCTAGGTATCCCATGGCATAAGGTGCCCAGGCTTTGTGTTTTCCCGGTCAGATTATGGAGAAAAGAACTACGCTCAGATCATAGAGTCTCTGTCCTTGCTCAGATTAAAGAAAGTTATAGAAGTAGTTCTGAGTTAAGTTTGGTGTGTAGGGACCAATGTTCATCAGTTTCGTGGCAGACTGAAAATGGGGGTTTCCTAATCTTTGCAAGAGATTGTGATTATTACTTAGCAATGTCGATCGAAGCGTTGTCCAAGTTTGATCATGGAGGAAAATACTTGTTTGATCATCTTGAGAGATTTTCAAGGGCAGTCGAGTTGGCTTAGTGGTAGAGAATGTCCTCGCCTTCCACCTCCAGGACCTTGGTTCGAAATCACGCCGGTGGCACTATGTTGAGTGGGTTTTCAGTCCCTACCTGTTTGCGTGGGTTTTCCCTGGAATAAGTTTTCTGCGGTTTTCGTCCCACATCTACTACTGAGACTGCCTTTCCCCTCCATTAGGGTTCTTGGCATAGTGTTAGCCAGAGGGGTGTCTGGGTGTCTTTTGGACACCCGTTTAAAATTTGGACACCCTGTTTATCTGTCATTTACATGTAAGTTGTATTGTAAGTGAACAATTTGGACACCCACTTTTTCAAATTTCTAGCAAATTTGGACACCCTTTAACCAAATCCTGGCTAAAACCTTGGTTTCGTGGCTAGGTATAGTAATTAGTCCACTTGTATTAGAGTCCTTGGCTTCACAATTAGAATTAAGAAATGAAATGAAACTGTTGCGCTGCATTTTTATTTATCTTTGTGTCTGTTCGATACAGCCTGCGAAGTGATTGACATTATCGATCAATCCATGACGCTGATATTTGTTTGAATAATAATTCGACCCTGCAAAAAAAAGTTTTTTCAATGGCTTGAGATTATTCCAAATCAGCAACCATTGGGGATCTTTGCGGGAGATAACCGGACTGATAATTCATGAAAAGAAAGAGAGGGGGAAGTGAAAAATTGCCTCAAGTCACTGAATGACTATATTTACAAGCTTTGGTCATGGGAGAAGGTCTCACAAAAGAATAATCCAACCGGTAAATTTGTTTCACGGTCTGTTCACTTTCTGTTTTTTTTTTTTTATTGTCCCACCTTGTCAACAAGTCATAAATGCTATGAGTATGCACAAATAAATTTTAACGAGACATTTAAAAGTTTGCACTGTGGAAAGATGGTGGTTGTTCCGATGACATTCTTAGGTACTGTTGAAACGGCCAGTGTAAGAAGTTGATTTTACACGTTCCTGGCCACAGAGAGTGACCTCTTCAATGTTGTTTTTCTTGGCTTGACCACAGAGGAAGTTAATCCCATGTCCCCCCCCCCCCACCTTGAACTCTGGAGAAATATGTCTCACATTTTCACCTCATAAAATCTCAATTGTCACCCATTCACCAGGAATGCTTGTTTTTTACCTTTTGGTTTGAACGCCGGAAATCACTTGTTAACGAGGAGTGACAGATGAGTGTGAAGGGTCCAAACAGGGTGCTCTTCTGACTGGTTTTTCTCATTGATTTGTTGTTGTTGTTGTTGTTTCTTGTTTTTTGTTAGAAACCAACATGTACTACCATGTCACACGAGGCAATTTACGGGCAACCAGTTCCAGGCAATCTCCGATAAGAAAACTCATTCATATTTCAGTTTTCTCATCATTTTCTTGGGGATAATGAGTTACTTGTATATGGAAGAATGTCTCTTATGGTGTCAATGTGTTCCTGTGCAAGCAGTGCAGTTCGTTTCCCCCAAGTTGCCAGTAAATCTTGCTCTGTGTGACATGGCCTTTAGAGAGAGGACCACAGACTAGGTACTACCCTCCTCCTCTTCCTCCCCCCCCCCTCTCCTTCCTCACTCCTCCCCTCCCTCCCCTCCCATTCTTGTTTGCCCATCTTGCCTTCCGTCAATCTGTCACAGCCTCAAGAAACAGCTCAGCTGGTCAACAAGCACTCTTGCGGTTTCTCCCCCCCTGATGAAAAGCTGTTTGTTGAGAGGACCGTAGTCCGTCCACTGGAGCGGAATAGACTCTATCGGACCCTTTCCTTGTAATGAGAAGAATAAGCAAGGTTGAAGGAGCGTAAGCCGGGGGTCTTCTCTTTGGTGTGCCTTTTCGGCACGAGACTCTTACAGACGCCAAGATGCCCTTTATTTGCCTCCCGTCTTAAACATGAAAAGCTCTGGGCTACTTGTTGATCCTTGAGATGAGAGAATTAAATGATAAGGGCTTCTTGTTGAGAGACTGTTAAGAGGTAGAGATCTACTGTAGGGATTGCTGAACAATCACATTTTTCGGAGAAAAAGTTACCTAACTTGTGAAAAGGTTAATAGGTGCATGTTTCTGGAAAACTTTTTGTTGTAGAAGTTATTTGTGCGCATTCAAACTGACTTGCGGTATTCATCTTGGAAAGTACAATTGAGCAATTTTCAAAGATTTTTTTTTTTTTTTAAGTCTTGGGGCTGGTTTTATTGATAGGAGGCATCTAAGATGTTCATGTCTTTCATCTGTAAGTTTCCTACAGCTTCCTGTTTCTCCTCTCAATAGATCCTCCATCTCAAATGAAACAGAATATCTGTGATTTTTGCTCCATGGCTTGGCTGGCCATCTTGCTTTCTGCTTTCACCACAGGGGAACCAAAATGAGGTTTGAGGGTCTACATGTATTACTGTAGTCTGGTTTCTTTTGATGTAATGAGAGTTAAACCCGTGTGAACATAAGGAACCCGACAAAGTTCATGGTAATAAAAGTTCTACTGCCCCACTAGTCTGCTAATTTGTATTTTTTAATTCGCGGATGCATGAATTGAAATGAGTTTACAATGTATGCAACTTTTCAACTGATCGGCTGGATTCCTCTTTCTAAGAAAATGTATACATGTAAAGTGCGGTTTTCTGTGGCTGACCTTTTCACTCCCTGCTACTGCTTCCCCACCCATCACACTCAAGACATCCACCAAACCCATAGAGCTCTATGACCCAACACACCCAAGGCACCCCACACAGCAAAAATTAGCCAAAAAGTATGCAAATACATGAAGTAATGAATGTATAACTACACCTGGTGGCCGGCAGTGAACACCACATGTAATTACTGAACTAGATGTGCACATCATCCTTGCCTATAGTCACACACGAGAGAAAGTAATTAACTGTTATCAGTGGTCTGTGAGGAAGTGTCTTTGAAAAGCACAGTTATAATCGCTTCCTGCTGGCTTAGCCACAAATAACCTGTTGTTTTGATCTTTATTGTGTTACTGGGTGATTATTTGAGGTCTTTTTGTTGTGATCGAATGTGCATATGTTGAGAAAATTGGACCACCATAGAGGAAGGACGAGTTGTAGTTGTCTCTTAATCTGAATGAAATCATACACAAGAACAACCCTCCTACTGTTGGACCATTCAATATCATCCACTGTGGTCTTGAATGATAGATAAACTATGCCAGCCTGCAATATGATATCATGGGAATGCACCTACATCTAGTATACAGTCAACCCTCTTACTGTCTGACCATTCAATATCATCCACTGTGGTTTTGAAAGCTATGCCAGCATGCAATGATATCATGTGGTGAATGGACCTACACAGTATACAGTCAACCCTCCTTCTGTGTGACCATTCAATATCATCCACTGTGGTTCTGAAAGCTATGCCAGCCTACAATACGATACCACGTGGTGAAGGCACACAGTATACAGTCAACCCTCTTACTGTGTGATCATTTAATATCATGGATGATGGATAAACTATTTCAACCTGCAGTATGATATAATGTGGTCAGGTGAATGCATCTAAACAGTACACAGTCATCCACAAAACTTACAAACAAAGGTTATGAGTTGGGGTGGGGTGCTTTAAATCACTAGTGTACATTTACAATTACATGTTACATAGATTATATCATACCACATCAAGTCTTGGTGTTTACTCTGGTTCCGGAAAAAGGAAAAGCAACTTCCTTTTTGAAGTCAAAGGCACTTTCCTGAGAAATATAAAATGTGTGTCACATGGGAAGAATTTTAAAGAGACACCAAGGAAATTCCCCTTACTTTGTAACTAATTATTTGTAACGCAAACCGAGATCTTAGAAAATAAAATTGAAAGGCTGAATCTGCAGAGCCTTATTGTGAGAGGATGAATAAGAAGAGAATAGAGATTGTTTTAACGCTACATACAAAGTGTGGACTTGAGAACAAAAGAGGTCCACATAATGTAGGGACTTGAAACACTATGTGGACTTACACACGTCCACACAGTGTTTTTTTACAGTGTTTTGAGGAATATGATTTACCTTTAAGTAAACAGAACAAAGGAAAGTCCACAGAGTGACCGCAACCCAGAGCTGTGTGCACTGTGTGGGCGTGATACACTACTAGACAGGCAGCGCTTCAGGTAGGCGGGAGGCAACCTCCATGGGTAGCCTAGAGAATCTCTGTCTCTCTCCCCGACTGGTCCCCTCAGATTGTCAATTGATTGATCAACCTGTTTTTAATGTCACGTGCAGAACATGCACTATTTCTATCCGCGGCACCATAGAGCTATAAAAAGCTCCGCGATGGCACGTATTAGTGTCCTGCCCACATGCATACTGTGTGTACCGTTACACAATCCCCACTACGTCTGGATAGCATTGTGCTGAGGTACAATGTAAACCCCCGCGACACGCTATTCATGTGCAGCTCATCTCCAGATACATGTACTCCCTAGGAAACACAAGCGGATCAAAACAGGAAGTTGTGCCATTGATAATAAATATATATAAAAAAAAACTAACATGGGCTTTTCTCTGACGCACACACAGAGGACTAAAGCCGTGGTCATCCCCCCCCCCCACCCACACTCCACCCACCTCTGCCTCTAGGGGCTGCTCTTACAAAACCTCCGCTTTGCCTCCATGTCTTGACAACATGTTTTGCAAGAAGATTAGTTTACCACAAGTTGGCAAACAAACAGGGTTTAAGAGTCTTAAAAAACAAGGTACACGCTTGTAGTGGTTAAAATAAGTCCATTTGCAAGTTCTACATTACTATTGAAATGTACATGTGTACCAACACCTACGCACATCACTCGGGCAGGGAACTTTTCAGTGGGTTTCCCAATTCTAGGTTTCTCAACTGTACCATTGAAGTTTTGAAAAAATACAGCAGGCCTGGAAGTTCATTTTCGAGAGGGCAAGGCCATTTTCATTTTGCTAAGGGCAGCTCTATTGGAAAATCTTAAAGTCTACAGTTAACTTGTTAAGGGGCACCAGGACCAAATTCCAGGGGCAACCATAAAGGTTCAATCATTGTTCAGCCATCACCATTGTTCGACACGCCTGCACTCATCGTCCTAGCAACTGCGCCGACGACGATGTCCGATTTCCTATGTGTCACAGTCCCTGGTTGTTATTGTAACGACCTCCCCCGGAGTTGCCGGTCAAGGGAACTTCCACCCTGGAATGAACCGAAAAAAACAAGACGGTGACAACCCGACTAACCAAAAAGAAAAACACTCTGCAATTGTTTGATTCTCATTACTACAGACGTACTTGAACCCTGTCGCTGGCGTGAGGTGAAGTGGTCAACGGCGGAGTTCAATACAATTGTTGTCATGTGATCCTTTGTCACCTCAAAGAACAATGATTTCTAGAGTGCTCTGACACTTTACATTGTATCATCTCCGAAATTCACCATTTTATCCTTGGACGGCTATAGCCTAGATGACAAGATTTGGTCCAACAATGTAGTTTGTGGATATTTAATTCCTGTTGGGTCTAATTATAGAGAAAGGTGTCCTTTTTTCTATGGTCTAATGATCATTTAAGTCTGTATTTATTTGAGGGGTTTTACAGTACAGAGACAAACTTGATATTAAATCAAAACACTGATGTTCGTTTGATTTTTCATGATTAATCTCGGAATTAAATGGTTTTGGGATTCATTATTTATTTATTTTTCCCCTGAATTTGTCAGTTATTCATGTAACAGTCTTAAATAATACGCTGGGAGGAGTTGACTCATTGGAAGGGGTTGTGGGTTCGAATCCCATCTGAGCAGCCTGTGGATTGTTTCTTTCCTACAGGACTAGGAGAGCCCCGAGCATAGTGTTAGCCAGAGGGGTGTCTGGGTGTCTTTTGGACACCTTGTTTTAAATTTGGACACTCTTTTCTATCTGTCATTTACATGTGAACGTATTGTAAGTGAACAATTTGGACACCCAGTTTTTAAAGTTTCCAGCAAATTTGGACGTCCCTTTCACCAAATTCTGGCTTAAATCTTGGCCTTTGAGTATTACGCTGTGCCCTTCTCACATTGGTGTTAGGATGGAACAAAAAATAATAGCCACTTTTTAAGTGCGTGTACGGTTTTATTTTGTACTGAAGGTGGTTGTGGAAGTGAGAAAAGGAATTTTGTCATGCGTGTTGGTATTATGGTTTTTGAGGCATTGCATAGTGAGGTATAAATGTATATTCGGTTTGCGGTTACACCATGTGTATTATATCTACTTCGCTGTGTAGGTTTTGTTCTTTAGAGAACTTGTCTTGCTATTTGTTCTACTACCGCGAAGTAGATTTCAGGCCTGGAATTTTGTCCCTGAGAGGGCAAGGCCGTTTTCATCTTGTAATAGGGCACTTCCATTGGAAAATGTTAAAGTCTATTGGAGACTTTGGAAGGGGCACCAAGCTGGGCAAGACCAGGGCAATGAAGGCCATGGCCTCTGTGGCCTTCGTGTAATTCCAGACCTGAGATTTATTTTCGGAATTCAGGAGACTTCTTAGTTCTGGAAAAAAAGTGTCCTGCGTATTTCAACCTCTATATGGTGCCTGGTAGTGTGAAACCCCTGTAGCTTTTAATGGCCATTGTACTTGTGCATCCAGTATGCAAAATAGTTGTGTCTGATTGAGATTGGCACCTGTCGTTAGCACCTTCAAAATGCCTCGGAGGTGTCAGGTGTTATGTACAGGTATCAATCAATTAGCTGCGTGTAATGTTGCCTGGAACACCCCCTCTCCACAGCTTAATAACAAACAAATGACTTGACTTCTCTAGTCTCTACTTCCAGCCATAGACTAGTAGAGCATGGTCCTTGCTCTATGTTCCAGCTATGACACATTTCAAATCAGTGCAGTTGATATCAATGCTATTGCAGAATCCGAGAATCCGAGATTTGAGAATCCGTCACAATTCTTCCCCTCCTGATAAATTACGTCATATCGGAAACTCTCCTTCTACTCAAAACACACTCTGATTTATTTATCTTGTGAATGGCATCCTTTTCTTTAATAAGATGTTGAAAGCTGATTTGAAATCAGTTTTTAGAATTTGAATCTGAATAAATTCATCAACGATGAGGAAGTGGTGTGGTGATTTTGCAAAATGCTAAGGCGGAATTTGGGTTTTAAATTTCATAACTTCTCTTTTAAATCTGCTTGATCCTGCTGTGAATGTAAGCAGGAAGGAGAAGTGTCAAGTCATAAAAAGAAAAAGAGAGAACACAAATCCTCTAAGGTTTGAATGTCACTTGTGCGGTCCCATCTGATTGGAAAAAAAACTGCCCCAGGGAAATTCCCCCCCAAAAACCTTTCATGTTCAAAGTGTTCTACATAAGCCAAACAAGCCGTGTTATAAGAAAGCAGAAAGAAAAGGTTGAAAGGGGGGGGGGGGAAACCACCCCCAGGCAAGACGCTATGGAAGCAAAGGTCTAATCCTGAGGCTTTTTGAAGGAGATAAATATAAAGGTTTGCTTTTCCAAGAGGCCAAATGGTCGCCCCTGAGGAATTCCTGCAGGATCCTGTTGGAAATGTCACGGGGAAGTCATGAAGGTTTTTGTTTTTGTTTACTGGGGTTTTGGCATGGTTGTAAATCACGGCCAACATGTATCCAGTTTTTTTGTTTTTAAGTCTGGGTATTAAGTCACAAGACCTTTGTCTAGGGGCTGCCATGTTTTCTTCCCAATTCGTGGGCATGTATAACCAAATTGAGGCTGGAAGGTCATTTAGTGTCTGACCCTGTTTTTGGAATGAATGTAAATATTCACTATACAGGAAATATATAATGGCCCTCATCTCAGATAAAAAAAACCGATAGCATTGTTGATCCACCGGGTTAATTTTAGATATAGAAATAAGCCGCACAAATCCGTTGACGTTTACAAGTAAAGCTATGGCTGGTGGCCAACTGTAACATATCGCGCTCGGTGCACCAGTACTTGAGTGTATGCCACGATCTCTGTCAATCAGAACATTTTTGTTCCTCTTTAGTCGCCCCTCAAAGTTCCAGTTTCTGAAGAACAGCAGGTTTTTTTTTTAACCCTAACGTGTTTTCCCAACCAAAGCAACGCCTTGAGTCTTGCCAAACCAAGCAAGGTAACCAACTTGTAACAACATGGCTTTTGTTGTCGGCTTTTACCTCGGGCTGGCTGAAAGAGGGCCCGTTGGTGACCTTTGACTTGTTTAATGAAAGCGTCCATAGATTCGGGTTTTCCATCTAGAAAGTGTTAACTGTGAGATTAAATTCCTTTGAGAGCAGAATGAGTACGGCCCAAGAATGTTTAGCATCCTGTGAGTGACCTCGGGTGACCTTAAACATACATTTGGAAAAGCAAAAGATCTTCAGAAGGCCGTCCAGTTTCTGTGTTGATTTTTTACAAACAAATGAACCTCACATCCCAAATAATAGCAACGACACTCAGAGTTTGATGAACCTTTCTTGGCCATAGCCCCACGCCAACGCAGGCCTGGATTTACACAGAGTCCATGGCATCTGTTGCCCTGTTCATGGTCTCAGTGCCCTTTAAAAGTTTCTTGTCCTCTGCAAACTAAAAATGGCCTTGCCCTCTCAAAGATGACATTCTAGTGTGCTATCGTTTTCTTATTGTCACTTCTCAAGAGTGCAGTACAATGAACTTTCAAAACTGAGGTTACTTATGATTACACAGAAACAAGGTTTTAATCTGTATTACCCCTAACGCTATTCATCGCTAACTCGATTGCCTCTATCATAAACTTTCTCTTTCATCCTTGGTAAAGTAAACTATAACCCCTGGAGAAACATCCACTGATTCTCTAAAATCAAGCCAAATTTGATTGTTTTTTCAGGGCTAACTTTGCCATATATCAACAACGAAACTGCTATGAAGTATAATTTTGTAATCATATTTATTTATTCTTTTTTTTTTTTTACCCTTCTCTTTCTTTCTCTTCTACAGCCTCAGAACATTCTTCTGACCTCCGGCCTTCCGTTTCCCGGAGATATTAAACTCATCGACTTTGGCATTGCAAGATTAGTCCAGAATGGTGACGACATTCGGGAACTTGTTGGAACGACTGAATTTGTCGGTAAGTTTTTTTGGGTTTTTTTAATTTATATTTTATAACGCATCCAATAGAGTGCCAGGCTCCAACAACAGGATGAGTTGGAGACAATGAAGAAATGTTCATATTTAGGTTGGAGGAAAAAAAATTAAAAATGTGGAAGACCCACGGAAGTTGAACCCGGGTCCACAGAGGTGAAAGAAACATCTAAACAACCTGAAGTTGATTGACGATCGGTTTTGCTAGTTTTTGTTTTGTTTTGTGTGTTTACTTCTTGTTATCATGGGTGTTCGAATCCCACCCGAGTAACATGCCTGTGGATTTTTTCCACAGAACTCTGGAAAGTACTGAGTATACAGTGCTTTACATACATCGGTGTTAGGGTAAAAACCAAATAATATTAACAAACCTGACTGCCATTTTTTTCCAGCCTATATTATTTGAAGGACTTTTTTAAATGACAATCAATTAGTAAAACCTTGCCCCAAAATATGTGGTAAATCGTGTTGCCTGTATGGAAACTTTCTGTCATCAATTGGGGAAAAAAACCAAAAAAAGAGTAATGTAGGCAAAATAAGTCAGTCAACTGAATAAAAATGTTAATCATCTATATAAAAAAAATAATGTGCTGAAAGTGGAATTCTTGTCATCCCTTGAGTCGTCACCTCTTTCCTTTATCTGATGAGTAATTGCTTCCATCTGTCCCTCTCTCCGCACAGCCCCGGAGGTGTTGAACTTTGAACCCATCACACTAGCCACCGACATGTGGAGTATAGGCGTGGTCATCTACATCATGCTCACTGGAGTCTCACCGTTTGCCGCCGACGATAAACAGGAGACCTACCTGAACATCTCCCAGGTGGATCTTGACTTCCCCGAGGAGTACTTCGCCGACATCTCCGAGGACGCGATCGACATGATTCAGAGACTGTGCGTCAAAGAGCCCGAGTAAGTGCGAGCTTGATGTGTAACCATGAATTGCTTCTCTTCACCCGGGAGTCTAAAATTGAGACTTTTTTGGGGAGGTGTATTTGTGTTCCGATAAATAATGATAGTTATAATAACGAAGTCCTATATAGAGTACTTATGCACCAAAGGTGCTCAAGGCGCTGTAACAATGAAAAGAAAAAAGGGGAAAAAACTAAGAAAATTCAGTTAAGAAGAACTTAACATGCTTTTGACTTGAGGTGTGTATTCAGAGATTTTGTGAATGAGTGAATAGAAATTGAGGTTTCAATGTGAAGGGGCAGCTGATTCCAGAGATGTGGTACTGAAAGGGAGAATGATCTGTCCCCCCAGGTGCGATCAGATTTTACTTCTTGAAGAAGATGTTTATTTCCAGATCAAAGGTTGCGGGATGGTTGCGGGATGATGTCCAGGATGTATGTTGAGATGGGATAGATTCTGGATTGAACCTTAATGTGACTTAACATGTGACCTCATTTAAAGCATACTTCTTTAACGTTTCTGTCCAACAGGAGTCGACTGACAGCCACGCAGTGCCTCAACCATCCCTGGCTTCAAGAAAGGCAGGCGGAAACGGGGTCAAGCTCACGGCTGATCGAGACGGATAACAACAACACCTTAAATTCAAACTCTTTCCTGGAAGACGGGATTCAAAACGGAGAAGAAGGCAGCAGCAGCCATTGTATTGTCATATCGGAAACAAAATCCCACGCACACGAACTAGTGGAGACCTACGTCTCCAACTTTGAGAAGCCCTCCGAGGTGATCTCGACATCGTGCAATCATTCCATCGGGGTCTCCACAACCTGTGCTACCACCACGGTCACCGTCAGGACAGACCTGAGCGAGGACTGCGCGGACGGAGCCAAGGACTCGGAGAAGAGAATCTTGGATTCGGACTCCGAAGACTCTTTAACAGTCGAGTCGACTGAAGCAACTTTAGGTCCGAGCGAGCAGAGCGGAAGTTGCAGGTCACCGTTTCACAGTCCGACGGTCGCAAGACGGACTCTACTCAAGAATAAAGAGAACTTACCCAAAGATCTGAATCACGCTAAGCGGATTTGTATCCAGGTTTCATAATGAAACAAGTAGTTGGTGTTTTTTTCCGCTAAGATATATCAGGCAGTGGAGCTACATGCAGCTGTTGCCGTTTACTGTCAGCACAAAAGTATCGGGGATCGAGATGGGATCGCTCTGAGGTGTTTTTTGTAATTTTTAAAACGCAACAAAGGTCCCTTTTGCTTCTTCAACTGTCTTACTTTTAGACAGAACCTTACTCAGGCCTGGAATAACACAGAGGCCACAGAGCCTCCATTGCCCTGGTCTTGGCCTTAGTGCCCCTTCAAAAGTTTTCCAAAGACTTATAGATTTTCCAATGGAAGTGCCCTTCAAAAATAAAATGAAAATGAATGTTTGATCAAGCTATGGATACAGATCAAATAAAAAAAATCTGTCACAATGTTTTAAAGCGCATAATTTCACTCCATCTACGCATACATCTTTTGTATGAAATTACAAGCTTAAAAAATATCATTAAGACACAAGAAATATTTTACTAAAACAAACAAAAACTGGGCCAGAACCTTAATTTTAGTACAACTTTGATTGTCCTGCTCCCTGACTGCAACAGCATTGACCAATACTGACTTGTGTCATACTAATACATGGCCAGTCTATTTTCCCTTCTAGCCTCCGTTTGGTTTTGATTTGTTCCAAGGGATGTGGAACAAGATGGCTGCATTCTGGTAAAGATCAAAAGTAAAAAATCCCCCATGTCACTTTTTACTTAAAGGAACATTACAGAATTGGTTTTTGCTAACAAAACAGTTGCTGGCAGTGTAAGCACTTTATGTAATCCACCATACACATATTTCAAGGGATGCTTTCTACTACCATCAACATTAGACCTTGTAAGTTTTATGTAAATCTGTGATCAAAAAGTATATTTTACAAGTTTTTTTCTTACCAATTCTGTAATGTTCCTTTAAATTTAAAAACAAAAAAAAAAAAACAGGCGTCAAAAAACTCAAGCAAGTTAGAGGGAAACCTGTGAAAACATGTCAACTCATGAATAATGATATTTTTGTGATCAGAAAGTTCCATCCTGAAGTATTTTAGTAAATAAGTACTCCGAAGCTTCCTATAGTGTTCTTGTTTAAATTAATTTCTGTTGCTCTGCTCAATGAACACTTGTAGTTTTTTTTTTTGGGGGGGGGAGGGGGTTGGTTTTTTGTTCAGTATTTAAAAATATTATGCAATATAGTTTTCTATGCAATGCTTTTATCTGTTGTCATTTTTGGTGGGGAACCTACATGTAGTGAAATCTTGCGCAAGTGCCTAAAAAACGTCATATTTTATGGGTAGTTTTAAAAAACAAAAAATTACTAGAATATCAGATTTTGATATCCAAAGAGTACAATAACAATTTATGAATGCTCCCTTGCATTTTAGATAATGATTGGTGAAGCTTATTTATTAAACTTTATTTTGTTAATTGTTTTCTTTTTGGGGATGGGGGGGGGGGCTTCGGGATTTTGGGGGTGGTACTTTTACCTCGTTCATTAATGATAGCTTAAGATATATAATTGATCTATTTAATGTATTGTTGACGATGGGTCATCTTAAAGTTAAAGAGGAAAACTTATTCATTTCCTGAAGATTTTATCCCTTTTTGTGCACCAATTGTTTGTGGCAGTTTATTTATAAGTAGCTTTAAAAAAGTCTTGACAACTGTGAAACACAGGCTGCCATTGGCCGATGTGTATGGTGGTGGGATTGTAGTGACCAATAACATGTCTTGTTATGAAAGTTTAAAGTTAGGAATATAATTTATGAGCTTTTTAGGTTTATGACAGTTGTTACATTATGTTTCAATATTATCCATGTGTTCATATTATGACAACTTATTCGTTTTGTTATGTTTTAGAAACTGCATATTATTTTTTACGATACTTTGATTGTATTAATCATTATTTGTGTGAATTTACTTTTTTTTTGTATATTTTGGGTTTTTTTTTTCTTTATTTGATAACTGATATAGCACTGTCGGGGCGCGATTTTGTTGGGGAAAATCTACAAGACCACAATTTCTTTACTGAAACAGAAATTACAAGACCAGAAATAAGATTTTATTTATTAACTTTTTATTTTATTTGAACAAGCACTCAGAGAAGATTTATCTCATTTGTCTTATTGAATGATACTTATTAGACTCAAGTCAGCTTTTGAGCATAATTTATTTTTGTTCAAGGTATTACACATTAGGGCATTATTAATCAATTGAAGAAGAAGATAAATGACCCCCGGACTTGTCCGATTCTGAGTTTACTGGACCGACGACAAAATCACTGGCGTTTGGGCCTAGGGTCCAGTGGAAATGTTGTACTTCATCCACACCTGGTTTCCATGGGAACCAAAACTAAATAAATACACCTAAGATGTATTACTAAGAAGAGAAGACTCGATAACTAATGCAGAGTCAATCTTAACCATCCGCCATTCAGTTTTAAAAGAAATGTTTGAATGCTTATTCAATTCATTCAAAACAACGTTTCTTGACTTGTGAATGTTCAGAGCCTTTCTCGATGCGCAGAGTTTCTTTCTGTCATTGAGCAGCTGGATATGTTTGTGGGGGAAAAAGAGCTTTTTTACATGAAATTCAGCAGGTAATGTAGCCCGAACACCTGACCTCACATTTGGGGCGCGTGAAGAATGCCAGATATCAGCATGTTTCCTTTAAGAAAGCCACCAAGTTCAGAGGAAAATTTACAAAATAAATTCAGGCTCGCACTGTTATTAAGTTATTTAAATTGACTTGCAAAAGTGCCTTGAATTTTTTGTTTCATGGTACTGTTGTAGATGTGTCTGTTTTGTATCATTTAATGTGAATTTTTGTGTCTTGTCTGTTTATAACTGTCTGTTTGTCAACAGTTGCTGTCCTGTAGCATAAGATTAATTTAAATCACTATAAAAAATGTAAAATAGAGATTCTGTGAGCAAACTATATTACATTAAAACTGAGTGCTCATATATTGTTAAAACAAACAGATTTGTCTCTGATTCTTTATTCACATTATTTGTTCCCACTGAGCTGCCCTTCAAACCAGCCCCCTCCCCTTCAAGCCAATCCCCTCCCCTTCAAGCCAGTCCCATCCCCTTCAAGCCAATCCCCTCCCCTTCAAGCCAGCCCCCTCCCCTTCAAGCCAGCCCCCTCCCCTTCAAGCCAGCCCCCCCTTCAAGCCAGCGCCCCTCCCCTGCCCCTACATACAAAGTCAGTATCAGTGCATCAGTTGACGACCAAATGAACACCTCCTTTATTTTAGCAAACGTTTATCTCAGTCCACTGCGCTCCCTTTTGGGTTGGCTTTAGGTCTAGCTTTTTGTAACAGAAGCAAAGGGGACGGCAAAGTGTGCCCTAAAAATGGAATCAAACAATAGATTATTTAAATTAGCCATCCAATTAAAAATAAACTCGCTGGTCCGCAAACCCCGCCCCCTAAAATAATAATAACAAACTGTCGTCATTTGAACTAGAGAGGGCGCACAACCAAATAAAAGCGAATCTAAAAAGGGCATGACAGTGTAATTTTATGTAATCAATGGACTTTGTTCTCACTGCGATAGCGTTACAAAGTGTTGACGTTGCTGGACACTAAATAGGCATTTAGATCATAATTCTTCCAAAATGAATCGCTTACAAGCAGTTAGCGGTCACCTTACCGTGTCGAAACAGTCTGCAACTCCATCAGCAGTGCCGTGGGAGACGGCTGCAGCTGGAGTGGGTAGTGCTGGAGCAGCCGCCGGGACTTCGTGGGTGCCGGCCCGTGCACCCTTGCAGGACGACGTAGTGGTGGTCTGTGCTAAGCGTACTCCCATTTGTAAAGCCAAACGTGGCTCGTTCAAGGTTAGAAATGTACAGCTAGCTATCAATACTATGGATTATTGTTATCAAAAATGCAATGATTTTATTTGGTCATAAAATAGTGCCCTTTATCAATATAAGAGGTTTAAGACATAACTCCATGACTCAACAATATCATAAGCAAAAACTAAACGGTTTACACACATACCTACATTGTATGTTCCAACACCCCTAGTATAGATAGTGTAGTGTATTTTAACCCCAACCCTAAACCCAAACCCTTACCGTAGCGTGTAAATCAAAGAGGGCATATTCTATTCTTAAATTGCCCTCATCCACCTACTGCCATTACTGTATGCACTGTGTTATATGTTTTATCCCTAAAATGACACAGACGTATGCAGAAGTACGTGTCTAAACATTTAGGCCTATTGTCCAAACTTCAATGCTCCAATCTGGAACTAACTCCATTAATCATTCTAATTACAACTGAACTTGTTTTTTAAAACGCTCGACAACTTAAAGTGGCAGACGCGACTTAAAGTGACTACACTACACATTGGAACAGTGGGGACGAGTTGTGGGACGAGTTGTAGAACGAGTTATGGGACTGGTTGTGAGTAGAGTCACAGGGGCGACTAGTCAGGACGTACAGGAGAGTAACGATCATGTCAACAACTACATGTATTTAGTTTGAAATCCTGATTAACATACACAACCTCTCCTCTTTAATTGCTACACGTCACAGGACACTAAAGCTGATGAGCTCTTGTCTGCAGCATTCAGGGGAGTCCTTGATGAAACCAAAGTATCCCCCGGTGACATCGGAGACATCATTGTGGGAAATGTTCTTGCTCCAGGAGGTGGAGCTTTCTTGGCTCGGGTCGCCCAGCTGCTCAGGTTTGTAAAAACGTATTAGTCTGAGATGTTTTTCGATACAGGTATTTTTTTGAGGGTTGGTAGTTATGATAGTTATTAAGGTCAATACATGTCTCCCTGCTTTTGGGCCAATCACCTGGATTTCCTTAATACCCTCGTGGAGGAGGTCCAGTGAATTGGTACGAGTAACAGGCCTGGAATTACACGGAAGCCACAGAGGCCATGGCCTCTGTTGTCCTAGTCTTGGCCTTGGTGCCCCTTCAAAAGTTTCCCATAGACTGTCCAAATTGTCAATTAAGTGCCCTTTACAAAATGAAGATGGCCTTGCCCTTTCCAAGATGAAATTCCAGGCCTGGAGTAAGGAGCTAGAAGAGGGGCAGCAGGACTGGATTTACATGGAGGCCTTGGCCTTGGTGCCCTTCAAAAGTTATTCACAGATTTAAAGGCTTTCCAATATAAATACCTTTTGCAAAATAAAAAAACGCCTCTGGAGTCAAATATGATTCCAGGCCTGGGGTAGCTGCTCTGACGGTAGCTCTTGGGTCTTGTAAGCTGTTCCTGTTCCTTGTTTATAAATATTGACTGTATTATTATTATTTTCTTGATGACGATATGTGGAAATAAACGTTGCTGTGAATGTCATTTTACGTTCCTCTCTAGTGGCATTCCAGAAACGGTTCCAGTCAACACGGTGAATCGACAGTGCTCCTCTGGGCTACAAGCCTTTATGAATGCCGCAGGAGGAATTAAGAACGGAGTCTACGACATGGCTATCGCAGCTGGGTGAGTACCCTGTCAAACTTGGTCAAGCTTTAATAGCGACATCAAAACAGTGACAACCTTTATCTCAAACTCAAAGAAACTAGATCATACTGGCATCTCCAGCGTCAAACTAACTTTCTTAGCTCCATTTGCATTCAATGAAATTCTCAGGAAACTCCTGGAAAAATTTGGTTGACTTTTTCCCTTGATACGTGATACTTGATACTTGAAGGAGTAATCCCTTTGCAGCTGGACAGCTAAACTGGGATGATGTGCTGTGCGTGACGCCATGACCAGTGGTGCAACTTGAATTGTTACGGCTCGCAAACTCGTGGGGAATATTTTGCAGGGAATAGTTACCCCTGCTTGGGAGTAAGGATTGGGCGGCTTAACCCTGGGGTTAGCTTGCTGAGTGTTCATTCTTCGAAGGAAAGTCGCATCAAGTTGGGGTGGGGGTGGGGTGAAATATCCCCAGGACTTGTTGGGGTTTCTGATTGCTTGGCTTGGTAGTTTGAGAACAGCTTTTGACTAATTGTTTTCAAGCAGTGCGCAGCATAACTCCATAACAAGATAACTCAAGCAAGTGGATGGCTGCAAAGCAGCCTGTACAAGTTCATTGAGTAGGAATGTAGTTTATACCTGTACATGTACAGTTCCTTAGACCATAGCACTGTTATAATGGTCGGTTTATGTCAACACTTAATTTAGTGAGAGCTTTCAATAACTTTTGATTAGCTTGTTGATACGGGTATGAATGTACTTCTTCAAGAACTAATTTGGGGTTGAACAGGTTTTTATTACTTGATCTTCAAGAACTAGTCATGTGTGATCCTGCTGATTTATTTCTTGTCTTTCTTGTATCTTTAGAGTTGAGTCGATGTCCAGGATGCAACAAGGCCGTGAAGGAGATGATATTAACCCTAAGATATTTGAGCATGAGGTGGCAAGAGATTGCCTCATCCCAATGGGGTAAGACAGATACACATTTTCTTCTATCGTTTCTTTTAAGGCCTTCTACTGTCTGACCATTCAATATCATCCACTGTGGTTTTGAATGATAGATAAACTATGCCAGCCTGCAATATGATATCATGTGGTGAATGCATCTACACAGTACACAGTTGCGTCACTGTACACAACTCGTGCCGTTGAATGGGTTCAAATAGTTGGTCAACTCGCTGGAAAATGTTACACTAATTTGGGGGATTGTGTTCTTTTGTGTCCAGAATGACATCAGAAAATGTAGCGGAGCGTTTTGGCGTAACGAGAGAGCAGCAAGATCAGATGGGATATGAGTCTCAAATCAAGTAAGTTAACAACTTCTGAAGAAATCCTTTCTGTATACATCATCAAATTACTGATGGCTAAAATTATTATCATTTTTATTATGTATTTTCTGGTAATGAAACCAAGGATGCCTCATAAGTGAACTTAATCACTGTAGCTCACAAGCCTGAGGAAACCTGTAAACAAGGGTGCTTGCTATGTGAACCAGGGTTAACCCCTACTCTTCCACAATAAGTGTTCTGGGTTCTATTACGTTCTTTTGACTCTGTAAATTTTAAATTAATTTTAATTTTAAAAGTTTTCTTTGTATCTGCTTTTTGGTTAGAAGGTGACATTCATTATTTATCTTTGACAGAGCTGCGAGGGCCAGGGCAGAGGGGCTGTTTAAAGATGAGATCATCCCGGTCCATACAATCATTGAAGATAAAGACGGAAACGAGAGAGAAATCACCGTAGGTCCATTGTCCTCATCATCTCCCACTCTCACTCACCATGTTTGAATACATTGATTTCTAATCATAATGGCCATAATAAATATAGATTTATTATGCTCTTTTAAACATTGTATCAAAGCGCCTTACAGTATTACTACCTCCTGTTCATTGGGCCTTCAGCATTCCTAAAACCATCTCAACTCCTTTGGAGTATGCAGCACCGGCAGCCAAATTGGGGCACACGTTGCTAATCATTCACATCAAACAATCTCTGCCCCTCGCAGGTACACATTTACTCCTGGGTGATGAGAAGCAATTATGGTTAAGTTTCTTGCTCAGTGTCTCGCTCAAGTGTAACAACCGCGATTAGAACCCATACTCTGATGAATCCGCCATCAGAATTTGAGTTGGATGCTGTAGACCGATCTGACAAGACATGCTACGAACCAACCGAAGAGAACCATTAATTAAGGTCAAAGGTTGTTGTTTTTTTTTTTGTTTTTTTTTGCATAGTTATGATTCTTAGTAAGTTTTTATAATCTGATTTGATTCATTGGTTTCCAAGGTAACTGAAGATGATGGAATCCGTCCTCAGACAACTTTAGCTGGACTTGCTAAACTTAGGACTGCCTTCAAGAAAGGGGGAACCACTACTGCAGGTAGTTGAGAAATTCAATCACGCCCCCCCCTCCCCAATCCCCACCAGGATTTCTGTTCAGGATCCACCTGTATCCCCTCTAAAGTCCAATGGGTGACTTGACAGGACACTAGGTGGCAGCAGACTTACCAGGTAAATCCATTTGTTCTTGGAAATGTGCGCATGCTTAGAACTGCGTTAAGAATGGGTATTTACCTGGTATGTCTGCTGCCACCTAGAGTTTCAAAGGCTCAGTCCAATTGGTGTCTGCCACATGCTAAAAACACTGGCCTTGGGCCTGTCCAGTCATGAGTTTACTGGCCAGATGCTAAAAAAACACTAGCCTTGGGCCTGCAGTTAAATGCAAAGTGTCCAGCCCTTGTTTTGACGTTTGTTTTTCACCAACAGGAAACTCAAGTCAAGTGAGTGACGGGGCAGCTGCCGTATTGGTTGCTAAGCGATCAGCAGCTGAGAGGGCGGGGCTACCCATCCTCGGTTGGCTCGTTTCATTTGCAGTCGTAGGGGTGCCTCCAGCAGTGATGGGCATCGGTCCAGCGTATGCCATTCCTGAAGCCTTGAAGAAAGCTGGTTTAACCATCGATGATATTGAAGTGTTTGAGATAAATGAAGCCTTTGCTAGTCAGGTAATTGATGGGTTATAGTTTGGCTTGAGTTGATAGTTTAAAATGAGTTGAATGATTATGTCAACAAAGAATTCTATTTTTCAATGCATTTGACAAAAACTTGTGTTTGATAAACTGAGAATTTTTACAATTTGACAGAAACTGATAGGGGTAGGTCATGTGTCGTTTTGTGAGAATTGTTGGCAAAATTGATGAAAACTGCAAGGGGTAAGCCTTGTGTCTTTTAAACTGAGAATTTAAGGCAAAATTGACGAAAACTGCAAGGGGTAAGCCTTGTGTTTTTTCCACTACGAATTTGAGGCAAAATTGACGAAAACTGCAAGGGGTAAGCCTTGTGTCTTTTATACTGAGAATTTACGGCAAAATTGACGAAAACTGCAAGGGGTAAGCCTTGTGTCTTTTATACTGAGAATTTAAGGCAAAATTGATGAAAACTGCAAGGGGTAAACCTTGTGTCTTTTATACTGAGAATTTACGGCAAAATTGACGAAAACTGCAAGGGGTAAGCCTTGTGTCTTTTATACTGAGAATTTACGGCAAAATTGACGAAAAACTGCAAGGGGTAAGCCTTGTGTCTTTTATACTGAGAATTTAAGGTAAAATTGACGAAAACTACAAGGGGTAAGCCTTGTGTTTTTTCCACTAAGAAATAAGGCAAAATTGACGAAAACTGCAAGGGGTAAGCCTTGTGTCTTTTATACTGAGAATTTAAGGCAAAATTGCTGAAAACTGCAAGGGGTAAGCCTTGTGTCTTTTATACTGAGAATTTAAGGCAAAATTGATGAAAACTGCAAGGGGTAAGCCTTGTGTCTTTTATACTGAGAATTTAAGGCAAAATTGACGAAAACTGCAAGGGGTAAGCCTTGTGTCTTTTAAACTGAGAATTTACGGCAAAATTGACAAAAACTGCAAGGGGTAAGCCTTGTGTCTTTTATACTGAGAATTTAAGGCAAAATTGATGAAATCTGCAAGGGGTTAGCTTTGTGTCTTGTGTCTTTTATACTGAGAATTTAAGGCAAAATTGCTGAAAACTGCAAGGGGTAAGCCTTGTGTCTTTTATACTTAGAATTTAAGGTAAAATTGACGAAAACTGCAAGGGGTAAGCCTTGTGTCTTTTATACTGAGAATTTAAGGCAAAATTGATGAAAACTGCAAGGGGTAAGCCTTGTGTCTTTTATACTGAGAATTTAAGGTAAAATGTATGAAATCTGCAAGGGGTTAGCTTTGTGTCTTTTATATTGAGAATTTTGGGCAAAATTAACAAAAACTGCAAGGGGTAAGTCTTGTGTCTTTTAAACTAAAAATGGATGTCAAATGTTGTTCGTCTCTGTCCTCTTACAACAGGCAACATATTGTGTACAGAAGCTTGGTATACCGATGGAGAAAGTCAATCCCCTGGGTGGGGCAATAGCTCTGGGGCACCCCTTGGGATGTACCGGGGCTCGGCAGATTGCTACACTACTTCATGAGCTCAAACGACGAGGCAAGAGGTGAACATCATACAATAATCTTTGCTTGTTTTTAAGGTTGTTTTTCTTTGAATGTTTCTTGCTTGGAGATATCAGAAAGTCCTTGGGCAGGTTTCTTACCCAAGCGCTAACGAGCAGCTTGAACAAAAATGCAACTTAAAAGATGACCTGACAAATGGCATGTCCTGACAAAGGTCATGTCCTAACAAAGGTCATGTCCTGACAAAGAGTCATGTCCTGACAAAGGTCATGTCCTGACAAAGGTTATGTCCTGACAAAGGTCATGTCCTGACAAAGGGTCATGTCCTGTCAAAGTGTCATGTCCTGACAAAGGTCATGTCCTGACAAAGGTCATGTCCTGACAAAGGGTCATGTCCTGACAAAGGGTCATGTCCTGACAAAGGGTCAAGTCCCGAATTGACATGGTCAAATGTTTCCCATGTGATCTACATTTCTAAAGAAAAATAAGCTTACTGTTTGCATTAGTTGTCTAGCCATCTTTACTGAAAAATGTGGGTCAAAATGTGAACAATATTAGCCATGCCTTGGCCATGTCGATACAGAAATTAATGTTCTCTAGAGGGTTAACAAGTATCAAGTAAGACTAGGACAACAAAGCAAATTCCACGCCTTACGTTTTGGCTTGAATACACAGAAATTCAACGTCAACAGCCAATTAATCTACTACTTTCAGGAGTTACATGTATACACTTCATGGAAAACAGGTGTCAATTTCACCTGTCATCTAAAGATTTGTAGTAATAATCATTGAACGAACATTCTAGTTCTAACCGATTGTGGATTTTGATGTTTTCAGAGCGTATGGTGTTGTATCCATGTGTATTGGAACCGGTATGGGAGCAGCAGCTGTGTTCTACCACCCTGGACCTCAATAAGACGTCACTTATCGGCGGCAATCCTCAAGGCGCTACGGCTACAGCTACGGCTAGATTTCTGCGTCATCGTGCATTGTAGGAATTCCTTAGCAGCAGTCGGGAGTCGTAGCTGTAGCCACCAATTCGGATTACAGCCTACGTGAACTACACCAGTGAAACTAAACGTCATATGATCGGCAAACAAAAGCATCAGTTGATTAGGATTTGAGAAACATGGAACGTTTTTGTCCAGCAGAGCATGTTTTTGTGCACACTTAATGCTATTATTGAGTAGCAACTGATAAATTTTGTCTTGCCGTTTGCTATGCTATACAAAAGAAATCATTCACTGACACAGAAATAAGCACATCCAATGTTCTAATTAATTGATGTTTACATGTACAAGTATTTGGATTTTAAACCTTTTCAAGTAGAGGGGGTGATGGGCCAAAACAAAGGTCGATAAAAACTGATAAAAGTCATGATTTTGTGCTGTAGTTCCCCATGTAAACATCAAGTAGGAATTAATCATACAATTGACATGGTAATACGACATGTTACAATTGTCATGGTTCAGATTATTTGTCAATTAATAGGAGAATTTAATTTCATTTGATCCAACTCTGGGCTTAAGTGTATAAAATCTTCATTTTTTGCCTGTTGATATTATGTATGTATTGATTGCTAAATAAAGATTGATTGACCATTTGAGATATGGTGGACTCTAACAGTATTAGAATTGCACCGTTTGGTTTTGGTGTATAGACAAATTTACCTAAACATAATACTGTAGTGGCATCATATTGACCCCCTCGATAACGCGCAATGCTGGTACGCCGAGGTCATGCACACGGTTTTTACGCACCAAGAGCAGCTGTCGTCCAGTGATCTGCCTCCTTTTGCCTCAGTGAGGGCGCTGTTTAAGAGTGTGGCATCACATGCAAGCGGTCTTTTGTGTACCACCATATCTCAAAAATGTCTTGTAACAGAGGAATCTTTGGTAATTTTGCTTCTATAAACCATACGCACAAAATAGGCTATCGTATTTAAACTTGATTCATACCGTGTCAAACTCACCACTAAACTACCCTTTGACCTTTTGACAGCTCCATCATCAACCAATGGGAAGGGAGACTATTGACCTATTTCACGATGCACAGCGTAACCTCAACCTGCCGGTCCTCTCCGCCATTTTGAGAGTCAAAATGTACACAAAGAAATTGACTCCCAACATGGTGGAAATGGTTGACTCGCATTTTGGGGAAGGTGCGTTCCGCGTCGTGCAAGCGATAAATACAGGTGAATGGGGGGGGGGGGGGGGTTTACATTATATTTCCATCAATTTCAGTTTATATAAAAAATAATATACAAGTAATATCAAATAATATTTTTATATTTTGTATCATAATATTGCAAGTGTGTAATCACTTCATGATTATTATTGAATAACAACAGAGAATTAAAAAAACGTAATCTGTGGTCAGAGCTTGCTGTGCAATACGTCATTGTCCTTGGGCAGAGATTAATACATGCTTCGTTTACACAATGATACATTGTATGCGCTAATGGATTACAATACGTTGCGTACATAGCAACATAGACTAAGTGGTTACTCTTAAACAGGTGATACCTTGGCCTAGTGACACCACACCCCCCTTACACAACCAGGGCTTGGAATCCAACCTGGACCACTGGCCAGAGTCCAGTAATTTTAGCACTGGACCAGTAACACACAGGGCATAAGTACCCACTAAACCAGTAGCCAGAGTACAGTAATTTTAGCACTGGACCAGTAACACACAGGGCATAAGTACCCACTAAACCAGTAGCCAGAGTCCAGTAATTTTAGCACTGGACCAGTAACACACAGGGCATAAGTACCCACTAAACCAGTAGCCAGAGTCCAGTAATTTTAGCACTGGACCAGTAACACACAGGGCATAAGTACCCACTAAACCAGTAGCCAGAGTCCAGTAATTTTAGCACTGGACCAGTACCCACTAGACCACTAGCCAGAGTCCAGTAATTTTAGCACTGGACCAGTAACCCACAGGGCATAAGTACCCACTAGACCACTGGCCAGAGTCCAGTTGTTTTAGCACTTGGCCAGTAACCCACAGGGCATAAGTACCCACTAGACCACTGGCCAGAGTCCAGTAATTTTAGCATTTGGCCAGTAACCCACAGGGCATAAGTACCCACTAGACCACTAGCCAGAGTCCAGTAATTTTAGCACTGGACCAGTAACACACAGGGCATAAGTACCCACTAGACCACTAGCCAGAGTCCAGTAATTTTAGCATTGGGCCAGTAACCCACAGGGCATAAGTACCCACTAGACCACTAGCCAGAGTCCAGTAATTTTAGCACTGGGCCAGTAACCCACAGGGCATAAGTACCCACTAGACCACTAGCCAGAGTCCAGTAAGTTTAGCATTGGGCCAGTAACCCACAGGGCATAAGTACCCACTAGACCACTAGCCAGAGTCCACTAAGTTTAGCACTGGGCCAGTAACCCAAAAACCCATGCAGTCTTAGTGTTTGTCCAAACACATACATTTCAAGAATGTATACTTACGCTTTCACTTCCAAAACCCTAAAAGTTTAGTAAATGTAAAAAAGAAAACGCATTTTAGGTCTTGGGAAAACAATTCCTATAAAAGGTCTGGCCTATTACTCAATAAAATGTTCCATTTCTCCAAAAGGGTCAACTAACATGCCTGGATTCTACCTTATACATGTATGTATCACAAACTAACTGGGCCCAATTTCATAGAGCTGCTTAAGCACAAAAAGTAGCTAAGCACACCAAAATTATGCTTACCAGAATAAGGTTACCAGCCAAACTACAATATCACATGTACAATTTGTGTATGGTATCCTGCCCATTTCTGCTTAGCAGACGATCGTTAAGCAATATTTTCTGCTTAAGCAGCTCTATGAAATTGGGCCCTGGTCTTTTCTCAAAGACAAGATGGATGAATCAAGTAATAAAGGTACAAGGAAGGGTGATGATCGGATCTTTCCGTGATGGAAAAACTTCCTCCATCACAGGGCTCGAATTTGACACTGGACCGCAGGCCCGAGGCCAGTGATTTTAGCATTGGGCCAGTAAACTCATGACCAGACAAGTCCGACAGTCTTGTGGTTTCAATTCAATAACAATTCATGTACAGTACATGTACCTCACTCTATAATGTTTTGAACAGAAACAAGTTATGTTCAAATGTTGACTTTGAGTAATGATTTCAAATATACGTAATACCCTTAATCTATAAAGACAAATGAGGCAAATCTTCTCTTATATGTCTTAGCGCTTGTTCAATTAAATGCAAGTTAAACTGTGCAAGGAAGTCTTTTCTCAGTATGAATCTGGTCTTGTAAAAATTTTTCTGGTCCAGTAAACATTTTGAGATACAAGTCCTGTGGTCTTGTGGATTTTTCCCCCAAATTCGAGCCCTGCATCATCAACCTTTCAATACCTCAGAAGGTACCATCGAGAATCGTTACTGTCTTTTGAGTTTGAAACTTTTCTGGATTCATTTTCCATCACGGAAAGATCCGATCTCCGATTACCACAACAAAATTACTGGTGGAGGCGTTCCATAGAGCTAATAATTACATTACATCACGATTAACACTTGCATACGCAGCGACCATCATGGTCTGATGCCCACTGTGCACGCATGATAACTGTGTTGATAGTTAACACAGGAGACCAGACTACTGCATATCAGCCTCAGTTTTGAGTTGTGTGTATTGGAATGTACAAAACGCATACCTTCTGCAGTCTACAACTGGCTTACCACTAGCTATTATAACAGACAACTGATTACAACTGATCACTGGATTAAATATTTACATACCCTTTTTATTAAAAATGGAACAGTCCTTGATGATATCATTTACATATCTCTTATGAAAATTGATTTCTTGTCTCCCCACGGATGTAATATTTCTCTTTTACGTTCCTTTGACAACATTCTGCGTAGCCTGTTTTTTTTCACCATTACCAAGAAGCAGATTGAGGGCAGTCTTCAGGGTGACCTCATGATGGCATTTCACCTTCCTCGGGTGCGCTCTAATTCTTCAACGATGCCCGTCAGACGCTGCCGGGCTTTCTTGGAGCTTATGGCGCAGTTGACGAGACTTAGTAACTGCTTAGCTGAATACTCCTAGGAGAGAGACAAAGAAAAGAACTCAATAATCTTGTGACTAACATTTTCCTCTCTTTGTCTATTTACCCTTCCCCCCTCCGGGGGGCGGGGTCAAATCTGTCATAGTACTAAGACTGGTACGCCTAGCTTCTTCTTCCTTTTGAGTGCAGCCTTCAATGGTTGAAGACAAACGCACTGCCAGACACACCGGGGCGAACCCCTTCTCTTAGCGATAAGTGTGTACTGGGGTCTCTTCGTGCATTGATGATAGTTTTTAATACAACACACAGGACCTATGGCTTTACGTTCCATCCGGTGTGGGGTGTGGGGGTGTTGGGTGTGAGGGGAGGAGGGGGAAGGAGGGGGGCAAGACTGACATACCCTATGATCTTTAATCCACTGCTCCATGTCTGACTCTGATAAGTAGTAAGCCTTCACGTACGTCTCAACAAACTCCTTGTCTGGAATGGGTCTGTAAATCACAAACACAGCAAACAAAAGGGTTGATCATAACAGGGCTAGAATTTGGGGGAAAAAAACATAATCCGCAGGGCTTGTAGCTCAAAATATTTACTGCACCGGAAGTACAAGACCAGAATTGAAGTGAGAAGAAGAAATGCCTACAAAGGTTAATAATTGAACTGGTTGAATTCGAAAAAGCACTAAGAGAAGAATTATCTCATTTGTGTATTATGGGTAATAGTCTTCGATAATCAACAGAATCGTATTTATCAGACTGAAAGTCAACATTTGAACACAAACACAGGACCGCCGGACTTGTCCGGACATGAGTTTACCGGCCCGGTGCTAAAATCACTGGCCTCAGGCCAGCTGTCCAGTGTAAAATTTGAGCCCTGATCATATATTATCCTCCCTCGATTCTAAGGAATCTGTCCTTTGAAATGTTTCACTTCCTTGCCCTTCCACGAACCAAGTATCACTCCCTGACTGCTAATCTGACTGCTAATCTGACTGCTAATCTGACTGAAGGTTACACAATCCAACGTTGATTTCCTCAATGGATTAGTGACTCACCTGACCTCGGTGAGCTTGTCCAACTTGAGTAGAAATTGTTGGAAGTCTAGCTGCATCAGCGCCCTTCCCTCATTGCTACACTTCTTAGCACTGGCAAACCTGCAAGTCAAAATCAGATTCTTTTGAATCTTAACTGGTTCAAATTCGCCCTTTGCACGGTCAGCCATTTGCGTGTAGAGTCTCGAATCGGGGACAGGGGTGAATAGAAGCATATGGAACCAAAAGTGATACTCAATGCGCCGTATTTTTGACCGCGTGAGGGCGCTCTCAAAAATATTTTTATCACTTCCAGGGGTATAACTTATCGTCTGCTCAGCTATCCGAGTACAGTTTAGCATCGGCGTTCTGTCACTTCTGTGCGCAAGAGACACTAGTCAGTGCTTCTAGAATCTAAGGTAATAACGGCTCCTTTAAAGGTTTTATTGTCCTTGGTGGATATGACGTCTGGTAGTAATGTGTTTCAGTCCTTAACTGTCTGGAGGAAGTATTTGAAGCAGTTTTTGTTTGCAGAGAACAGTTGTTTCTATAAGTATAAAGAAGAAAGGATGAGCCACGCTAAAACTGCCAGTTCTGATATTTTTTAAGATTAGATGCAGGGCTCTTTATTTCTTTAAAGGAGCCGTTATTAATCCACCTTAGATTCTAGAAGCACTGACTAAACTCTCTTGCGCACAGAAGTGACAGAACGCCGATGTTAAAACTGTACACAGCTAGCTGAGCAGACGATAATCGCATAAGTTATACCCCCGGAAGTGATACAATTATTTTTGAGAGTGCCCTCACGCGGGCAAAAATACGGCGCATTGCAGAAAAAAATTGCCAAAACATTTGTCGTTCTCTCTTACCCTTCAACGTATGTTCGGTTAGCTAGCCGTACAAGATGACCCCACAAGATGTTGTAGACTGGACTCGGAATGGCAACCCGCCTTAATAAGAAAGAAGGAACTTCACTCAATTTTGCTTCAAAATTTTGGTTCACAAAAAAAAGATACAACAAAAATACAAAGAATTGAACCCACACCCCCGATGGCTCGACCACCGGAACTTGAGTTCGATGCTCTAAACCACTCGGCCATGACACCCTACCTTATCATTCAACGAACGTTACGCGGAACTCACCTGCCCACTTCATCCAGTCTTGCATTGAATATGGCAAAATCCTGGCAAGAGAAAAAGAAAGTGTGATTTGAGCACGGTGGTACCACTAAATCAGGTTATTTCAAACCATAATTGCTTCCCTGTATCTTGGAGTACATGCACAGGCAACGGGTGGTGATCAATCTAAAACAGCATGGCATGTGGATTATAAGTAACACGTCATTCTTGAAAAAGGGATTAGAAATAAACACTGGTGGTTGTTACTGGACTTTGAAGGTATACCCTTTTTTTCGGGGGAGGGGTGGGGTAGGGAAGAGGGTCATGGAGAAAGGAAGGTCAGGGTTCAAAGGTTACCTGGAGGAGCACATCCACATAGGTGCTGTGTTGCGACATGATGTCCTTGATATCCCACTTGACTGTGGCCATGAGTTGAAGCATCCGCTCGAATAAGATGCATCTTGAGGCGACACCTCGGTAGACAGGTCGTCTCAGCTCACTGGCTACGCTCACAGTCTGTGGGTAACAGATAAGAAGAATGTACACAAAAAAAGTCATCAAAAGGTTGTATCCACATTGAGGGTGTTTGGCTACGGCTGTGGCTACTGGCTTTGGTAACAGCTACAGCCAAAGCCTAAGCCCTGACACAGATTAGATAGCTTGATAACGGTAAGTTACAATTACTCTCTAATTGAAAGAACTAATGATTTATCATTTCTATTTTGAAGGGTGGTCGTTTTTCTTTACAAACAAAACCTGAGATTTTTGAAATAATTAACCTGAGAGTAAAACTGCTGAAGGAAGGGTTTCTTGGAGGCAGGAATAACCGACTCAAGATGAGGCTGGAGAAGCTGAAACTGCTCTGCTAGGAAAACTCTGCCACAAGAAGAAAGTGTAATATGAAATGAATTTTGGGTAATGCATTGAAGACATTTATTTTCAACAAGATTTTTTTAAGGTGGTCTGCAAGGGGGGAGGGGTACTGTGTGTGTGGGGAAGGAAGGGCTATGGGTGTGGTTAGGGGTAGGTGGGGTCGGGTACTACATGTGTAGGGAATGAAGGGCTAGAGGGTGCGGTTAAGGGCAGGTGGGATGGGGTACTGTGTGTGTGGAGAAGGATGGTCTAAAGGGTGCGGTCAGGGGCAGGTGGTGTGGGGTTAGGGGAGGTAGGGGTTAAAGGGAAGTTATTTGATTGGTTCCTTACAATGACTCTGTGCCAACGATCCTCTCGGCTAGACCATGGAGCTGCTCGATCCCCGTCAACTCAACAATCGGTGAAACATGAGGGAAGCCTATCCTCTCCTGCAAAAATCACAAACAAAAATGTTACTTTGGTACGGAGACCCAAGAGTTACCCCTTCCAAGTATCCCACGGGGTCTTTTCACTGCACTAATGAATGTAGTGTGTGAATCCTTGTGCATCCAATTCAATGAATTAAAATGTATCTTGTACAGGGACTTTAGTGTCTTGAATGACCAGGCCAGGATTTGAATCCACACCCTGCCTCTAGTTGAGCAAGTCCAGTAGACTGGTCAGTGTTACCTCTTACCTCATGTAAAATGGTCCCGTATAATATTTGGTTAGCATTGGGGTTGATAGAGAGAGTGACGTTGAGGGCGGGGTTGAGTGTCTCCGAGTAGCCAGACAAGGGTGTCAAATCTCACCCTATTTTGATGTTGAGGGTGGGGTAAGGTTAAACTGGGGCGGGGTTGGGGGTCTATGGGGTGTCAAATCTCACCCTGTTCTCCATGGGGTTGGGCAGCATGCCCGGTGGAGGTTCCTGCTGGATCATGTTATCGCTGATTCTCTTCAGGGTGGTGCGGATCTTGTTACTCAAACTCAACCCAAACGAATCATTCTGGAAGTTCAGAACAAGAGGCGAGCGGTAAGATTCATGCAAAATGCAACAAAATACTACTCAAAATAATGCAATTCTTAAAAGCTACTACAATAAACTGAGCCTTGATGATTCCTTGAAAAGGAAGCCTCATTGAAGTCACTAGGAAGCCTTGATGATTCCTGGAAAAGGAAGCCTAAAGGAAGTCACTAGGAAGCCTTGATGATTCCTGAAAAAGGAAGCCTAAAGGAAGTCAGGAAGCCTTGATGATTCCTGGAAAAGGAAGCCTAAAGGAAGTCAGGAAGCCTTGATGATTCCTGGAAAAGGAAGCCTAAAGGAAGTCACTAGGAAGCGTTTGGGGAACCTGTAAAGATGGGAAGGGCTTCAAGAACTTCAAACAATCAAGTCAACTCATGTCTTATAAACTTAGTCTCCATTACAAATGTCTTAAAGGATACTTCCTAGAGCCAATTGAAGAAGAAAGACTTACTTCTTAATACCCTATCTAAGAAATGAAGCAATTACGCATAGGTGTCTTATTGTAGACAAAGACAAAGGTATTGCAAATTGCAGACAAAAAGAAAAGTGTTGCAACTTTTGTTATCAAAGTGATGAGTAAGACTTCTGTGAAAACATCTTAAGCCGTGTCCGAATAGGAGGCTACAGTTATGGCTACGGCTGTTGCTAAGGGTGTTGATGGGGACGACCTCTACTTCAACGCATGGTGATGCGGAAATGTAGCCAGAATAGGAGGCTACAGTTATGGCTACGGCTGTTGCTAAGGGTGTTGCTAAGGATGACCTCTACTTCAACGCATGGTGACGCAGAAACGTAGCCAGAACCATAGCTGTAGCCGCCAATTTGGACACAGCCTTATCTCTTTCAACTCACCATGTCCGTAGCGAAGAAGGTGTAGACCGAGAACAGGTAGTAGTCAAAGAGTTGAGACATGCACAAGACGACGTCAAACGCAATGGGCTTCAGGACGGCCATCATCTGCATGTACTTCCCTGTAATATGCAAAGCAAAAGTGATGAACTAGAGCAAGATGGTACAATATTGGAATTTTGAACGACAGATCGAGTTCTAAACTCAATGAAAGACTGCGAGCACTAGGTGGCAGCAGATATACCAGGGTTCAATTCCACAAAGAGCTAAAGGCCGTATCCGATGTTGCTGTAGGTTTTTTCCTCAGTTTGACGGTTTTTGCTCTGGAAGTCATTATTCGGCTGTTTCATTAAGGGAATCAATGTGTGGTGAAGAGGTTTTAAACTAGTGGTTTAAACCCGCCGAGGCCTGGTTCTTGATAATATCACCGAGACGAAGTCGAGGTGATATTATCAAGAACCAGGCCTCGGCGGGTTTAAACACTAGTTTAAAACCGATTCAACACACTTTGATTCCCATTCATAAATACCTTTCTCCTAAAAATATCCCAAAACCCTGTAAAAGTTGAGAACAAATCTGACAGTTTAGCCTTAGCTCACCTCGACTCGGCGTTGAATTTCTATGCGTGTAGAAAAACCGCGTCGCGCAATTTTCGAACTTGCGCGCTTAAGTTTCAAGCTATCGCACGCAAGTTTCCAACTTGCGCGAAATAAACTATGCGGCTTACCAAATTTGCGCGCTCCGCGCAAACGTGATAGCGCCCTCTTTGACAAAAAGTTGCCAGGCCATGTTTAAACACTTCTAGCCGGTGTTATATCGTCCGTTTAAACACCCCCCCACGTGACGTGCTCTCGTCCAATCAGAACGGATAAACTGTCCCGGGTATTTATGAATAAATAATCAATCAGGAGATTGAACGGAAACGTTCCATACCAAAGAGGCGTAGCACATTGAGGGTAGTGTTGGCAAGAACCGGCACAGGACCCTTGGTTGATTGGGAACGTCGCTTCCTTGAACTGAAAGAAAAAAGAGAAGAAATAATTGATATTTTTAGTCGTGTGCAGTTAAAAAACCATCGGAGAATGTCACTTAACATTCAACTTTCTTGTTCTAAAATACATTATTTATTACGGGAATAAAAGAGCGGCGACTCAGTCTTAAACGGCTGTTAAAACTGCCAGGATCGTGGCCAGGATCGCATGCAAGCTTCAAACTTGCACAGGCCAAATAGGCAACCTACCAACTTAAATTGGGCCATGAAAATTTGCGCACTCTGTGCGATCATCTAATAGCGCCCTCCTTTGACTCAATTTCTTCAGGCCATTTTTAAACACTCTTCCTCATGTTTATAGTGATCTCCTCTCTACTAAACAGAATGAATATTAATTAACTGTCCTGAATATTAATGAATAAATTTTGCAATGGGATACAATTTTAAATCCCCGAGTAGACTGATTACCTTTTTAATGGTTTTCCTTCTGTGAGTTCATCAATGAAATCTTGTTTGAGCTCATCGGGTACATCGCTGTCGTCGGATTCCTCGTTGCCACGGGAAGTATCGTCACCCTCGTCAACCTACAGCAACGAGGACAATTATCTAGATGTACATCTGTCTCAAACTCCATCCAATTGATTAGAGCTTTAAGATCAATTTATATGGGCACGCTGGGATTAATTGTTAATGCTGATACATCACACAGCTACTCTGCTTGCCATTTGGGGAGTAAAATGTCCCAGAAGCTACTATGTGCACATCTTGAGGTTCAAACAGAACTGGGCTGTTTGAAATTGACGCAGCTTTGCACTGACATGACTTTCTTGACCCCCTCCCCCAGCCTCGCTACCATTGGCAACGCGGCGTATCAATACATCTCATCACTAACCCCTGGTAGGGATGTACCAACAAACGATGCTGATTGGCTCCAGAAAGTGGCTGATTTGTGTGCGCACTAGTAAAACAAAGTTTGAGCGCTTGTATGGCGCTTACAAGGATCCTAAGCGTGCGCGTGTCAAAATGCAACTATTTGACGCGATCCCATTTAAAATTACCACCAAAAGTATGCCAGTTTTGAAGAGGGTGATTTTGGGTAAAATTACCCCAAACAGCGAAAACGTTGGGCGTGTGACGCGATGACTTACTGACAGGATAGTCGGATAGATGGATTGCAATACGTATCATTGACCACCATCTTTGATAAGTTGTGCTTGCGTGAAGAGCTATCATTGGCTGAGAGTCGTGCGTAGCGTGTACGCGCCTGCACTTTTCCATCGTTTTACATCAAAGATGGCGGTCAATGACGCCTATTGCAATCCATCTATTGATGAACTTACTCCATTGGTTCCAATAACATCTTCATTTTCATCTTCATCCATCCTCCGGTCAAACGGACTCCCCTCGTCCCAGAAGCGATTGAAGAAGCCGCTCTTCTCGCCGATCCTGATCGAGGGACTGGACTGGTTGGCTTGGTCCCCGCTCCGGGTCAGGCCGGTCAGCCGGATGAAGCGGAACTCGTGGAGGTTGGTGATGTTGAAGTTGCCTTTGACTGGACACAGCTCCCAGCCTTCATTCTCCAAGAACATCTGTAGCTCGTCCAGACGGGATCTAAGATGTTTACATTTTAAAAAAGAATGATTCACATCTTCATTCTGATCATACAAAGTTCAATAACCCCAAAACATATCGTTCCACACAAGTGGATCAGGTTGGCTCAGTGGTTTCTTTCACCGCCTTTCACCTCTGTGGACCCCAGTTCGAATGTCACCTCAGACCGGAGCTCTGCATGTGGGTTTTTAGTCCCTACCTGATCGCATGGGTTTTAGTGATTTAGTGATTTAAAAACAAATATTCTAGAAGTGCAGAGAAGGATTAGCTTAAAGGGAGTGTATACCTTTGGTTATTACCTTAGAAATTGATTACCATAAAAACTGACTTGGTAGGAAGCACTGCAGCTGTTGATAATGTATTTAACATGTTGAGAAATGATTCCCTTCCATGGAATGTGGTTTTAGAGAGAGGGATTCAAAAACATTTCAATCTGAGAAACGTTTCTACATGAAACGTTTCTCAGATTGTGTATTCCAATTATGGGTTATTCTTCCTGCGTGGACATAACCGCTCCAGATTTTCGGCAATATCTCAAAAACCCTACCCCCTTTTGAAATGAAATTTTCACAGGTTAGTTTTAATGTATACGTCTACACTTATATAGGATATTAACACAATAGAACGGTTCCAAATACCAATGGTTTTCTTTTGCCTCTAAGTACCTGTGATAATTCTTGAAGTAGTTGAGACTCTGCTGTCGGAGTGAATCATGAAGACTCTCCGACTTACTTCCGCAAAACTCCTCACCGACACGAATCAATCTAAGGACGGAAAACATCAATTCAATCAATAAAAAACACATTGCTAAGGAACAAGATGAACATTTTTCGTCACATTTTTTAAAAGAAAAAAAGATGTTCAAGAAAAGTTGGATTCTACCGTTATAAGATTTTTAAAAAATCTCTCACCTGTTGACGAGGTCCAAGACGTGAATGAAATCATCGTATTTGAAATTTGACAGATCGGTCCCGAGGAGGAATGTCTTGACCTTCTGTTGCACATCCTGCAAAAGGTCAAGGGTTAACACACTAAGGTCAATGGGGGTCAATTTTTTTAAATTTTCAACTCTCTTGTCCTACCATGTGTTGTTAGTCAAGTCCCAGCCAAGTACCAATATTGACTTCTATAAGATCTTGGGATCACGGTGGAGTGGGCAAGCAAGTGCTACTTAATAGGAGAAACAACATTTTTGCACTGACCAGACAAATTTTTCTTAAGTATTTCACTTATGAGTGACTCCATTCTGAACCCCCCCCCCCCAAATTAAACATACCTGCCAGATCCGCGCCAGACCATGTTCCAGTTTAGTCTTGATGTATCGACGATTAAACGAAGCGTCCATTTCAGTCGCTACCACTTCCTCAGATTCTGAACAAAATACCACAAAGAAATTCCTTGAAAACGTAGGTATATTTAGCCGAAGCATTTGCAAACTTTAAAACCCTAACAGTCGAAGCACCCTAGGTGAAACTCACATCAGAGATTTACAACTTAAAACTAAAAGCCAAAGTTTGATAAAATTCCAGAAAACGTTCTCGCATCCTCTTTTTGTTTGCAAAAATTGCTGGCAAGTTAGCATGCTCACCTTAAGCAGCTCTATAGAATAACAAATGCTTAGCACGGTTTTGTTAGCAGAAAAAAACTACCATGTCACATGTACAATTTGTGACTGGTGTCCTGCTCACTTCTGCTTAGCAGAAAATAGTTAAGCAATTTTTTTGCTTAAGCAGCTCTATGAAATTGGGCCCAGATGAAAACCAGGGTACGGATTCTGGAAGACTTAGGATGGTAGGAGGAGGTCTACTGATAAGAACAAACCTGTATGCTCCCTGGAGATGGGACTAATGGGGTCCTCGTTCGTCTCATGCCATTCTATCGTCTTGTAGTAACTCTTCATCACTTCCCATAACGCCTTGCATAAATCCAACAGACACGGAATGTAGATATCTGTGGTGATGTGCTGAAAAAATAAAAAGGCAAACTCAAATTACTTTAAGTGTACTCCCTGAAAATGGAAATCTTCAAAGTTGTTTGGAGAATCATATCTGGTTTTTAACTTAGATAAGATTAAAAAGAAAAAAATTATTACCAAGGCGATCCCCTGGCTGCCGCTTCCCAGGTTGTATCGTAAACTTGGGTGTGATCCCTGGCTACACGGCAGTTAACGGTTGTATGGCTTCTGACTGGCGACCCCCGAACAAAGATATTGACAAAACAGGGAGAAACCCAACACTACGGCTAGATAGCTCAGTTGGTAAAGCGCCAGCACTGGACTCTGGCCAGTGGTCTAGTGGGTACTTCAAGCCCTATTTGGGGGGGGGGGGGGAGGGGTAGGATTCCTTGAATAAACTCACCCCACATAGATCCTTGTATTGCATCTTCTGGAAGTTGGTATTCTCAGAGCCGCTCATGAGTTCCACGTAACCCAAGACGATGGTGAAAGCCGAGTTGTGTATTGCGCTGGTGAAATGCATGTGCAGCTGATCCATCGCCGTCTGATTCAAAAACACAAAAAATCGACAAGTCGCTTTTAGAAACAAATTCTAGGCTAGCCATCTTGCTTACTGAACAACAGAGTAAGCATGGATGGGCTACTTACTTGTGTCTTGCCGAGTAATGTGTAAGCGGTTTGGACTTTCTCGTAGTGCTTGACATCAAAGTTGCTGCACGTCTTGGCAAGGGCCTGGTCAAGTTGCTCCTGTTAGAATGGAAATAATGTTGATTACCTGTTTCATTCATTTCATTTATTATTCTGGTTGTGAAGCCAAGGACTCTCAGAAAGGAACTTAATTCACTGGGACTAGCCAAGACCCCGTGGAGAGAAGACAATGAAGAAATCAGTTTTAGGTGTGGGAGGAATCCCAGAGAAATTTCCTGGAAAACCACGCATTCAGGCAGGACTGAAAACCCAATCACGTTAGTGCCCCGTGTGATTTGAACCGGGGTCCCAGAGTGGAAGGCAAGGCAAGAACACCACGCAACCTGAATGCCTGTTTAATACAATGAATCCTTCCTCACTCAACCCCAAAGTGCCATAAGTAACTCAACACCTGAACTGTTGGACTCTGATTATAGTGGTATGCCTGACCCCCATGTAAAGCATAATCAGTTTACTAAGTGCAGTCCTCGGTCCAACACCATTCGTAACTCAACATCCAAACTGTTGGACTCTGACTATGGTGGTAAGCCGATCCCACGTAAAGCATGACCAGTTTACTAGTGCAGCCTCAGTCCCACAAAATCAAACAAAACACGGTGTTGGATTTAGAGGGCATCGGGGTGGCTAGGATGAAGGAAACTCGGTAACAGAGAAACTTTGCTAAACGCTCACATACCTCTTTTAGAGGGCGCAATTTCATGGCGCTGATCACCAAAGAATTGTGCGCTGTATAAAGCGTGCATTTCTGCAGGCTGCAGCAGGGCATAAGGTTCAGATTTCGACAGAAAGCATAGCCATGAAATTGTCACCAGCTTGAAACTTTTACTTTTGACAAATACTCTTTTGGGAATATTAATTTGAATTTCATAAGTATCACCTTACCTCAATCATCTCCAATGTGTCCTGAAGTTTAGAGCTCAACTCACTGCACAAAGAAGAGAAGAGTACCGTTAAAGGCAGGGTATACCTTCGGTTATTACTACAAAACTTGATGACCGTAAAAACTAACTTGGTAAGAAGCGCTGCAGCTGTTGATAATGTATAACATTTCGAGAAACGATTCCCTTCAAAGGAATGTGGTTTTAGAGAGAAGGATTCAACAACATTTTAACCTGAGAAACGTTTCTTGCATGAAACATTTCTCAGATTGTGTATTCCAATTACGGATTATTCTTCATGCGTTGACATAACTGCTCCAGTCTTTTGGCGATATCTCAAAAACGCTACCACCTTTTGAAATGAAATTTTCACAGGTTAGTTTTCTTGTATTAAAGCTACATTTATATAGGATTAAAACAATCGAACGTTTAAAAAAAAACAAAGGTAAACTTTGACTTTAACCCAGAATCATTATAAATAAATCTCCAACAAGTTTCATTCTTTGCTTTGTGTAAAATTCTATTTTGCTTTACAAATCCGTAAACCTCATTATCAATCTAAGTACGGAAGTCAAGTTTCTTTAAAGGAACATTACAGAATAGGTAAGAAAAAAACTTGTAAAATATACTTTTGGATTACAGATTTACACAAAACTTACACGGTCTAATGATGATGATAGTAGAAAACATCCCTTGAAATATTTTTGTCTGAAATGTCATATTTGATGAGAAATGAATAAACTAATTTTCCGATTGGAGTTTATCGCTCAGTGAGCGATTTATTCATTTGTTGAATCTATATGATTTCATGCAATTGTGTAATCGGTTTTCACTATTTTCTCGTGACCCAGAGGGTCGATCGATCTCAAACTTCTACAGGTTTGTCAGTTTATGTATATGGTGAATTACATAAAGTGCTTACACTGCCAGCAACTGTTTTGTTACCAACAACCAATTCTGTAATGTTCCTTTAAGCATTTTTATCACATTTTGCAGAAAAAGACAAAATATTTTTCACCTGATACATTTGTAATGCCTGAAGGTGCTAGCTGCTTTCTGACACTCCAAGCAAAGCTGTATAGCACTAGGATAATCTTCCTCCTGTAGAAATAAACAAATGATTGGAATAATAATAACTAGTTCTTATATAGCGCATTTCACGATAACGTACCAATGCGCTTTACATTAGTGCCCTGGTCATTGGGCCAATAGCATTCCTGTAATCTTTCTCAGCTCCCTTGAGAGTATACAGCCCTGTGCTGCCGTGGCGCTCCGAAGGCTTTTTCATACACAATATCAACCTCTACCCTCGCAGTTACCCATTTATATCCCTGGGTGAAGGGAAGCAGTTACAGTACAGCATCTTGCTCAAGGACACAAGTGTCATGACCGGGATTCGAACCCACACCCCGATGACTCGATCACCAGAACTCGAATCCGATGCTCTAAACCACTCGGCCATGACACCCTACAAACTGGTTGCATCACCAAGTGCATCACCAACAAAGATTATAGAGTGCCGAAGGCGCTATAGATGGGGAACTCGGGCGGAAATGTGAAATGTGAACTGGACGCCATTTCAGCAAGCAACTCTTTTGATGCAACAATCGATCAGTGCAGACAATGACCATTGCTATCAATGATATAACGAAACATTTGCTTGCTGAAATGGCGCCCATGCGTATTTCACATTCCAACAAAAGGTAGAGCTCCAATTCCCCTTCAGCGCTCTATAATCTTTGATAAACACTGACTCTTTGAAATGATAAACTTTCTGTATTACTGAATTTACAACAGACCTCTTTTTGTGTTTTTACCTATACACCGATGTGTGAAAAGCACTGTATACTCAGTACTTTCCCCGAGTCCTGTGAAAAAAAACCAACAGCGTATTACTCGGGTGAGATTCAAACCAACAACCTTTGCCATTCTAGAGTAGATGTCTTACCACTAGACCACCGAGCTTGCCCAGTATCTAGGGGCAGTTTGTTGTTGTTGTTGATGTTTTTCCCGTTTCCACAGGACTCTACAGTGCTTTACGCACATTGGTGTATGGGTAAAACACAAATAGCATTCTTTATCCCCTGATGCAAATTTAACATCTATTAAAAATTACCTCTTTTTGGCAATTCAAACTTACCTCTAACATTTCTCTTAACCGGATGTCTGTTTGTTGCTATTTGGAGAAAGAAAAAAAAAGTCAAACATTTCAACTACAGAATTTCTTGCAACACTTTTGAATTAAACAAATTTGAGTAATCAGCTATGAATATAAACTAAAGAACAAAAATAAGAGGGGCACAGTAAAAATCTAAAATGTGAAAAAATGTGTCTGATACACATACAGTACCGACATTGTTCTTGTCTCTCACCAGTGTTTTGATGGTGTGCAGACTCTTCATCAAGCTCAGTAGCTGTTGTCTCTTTCGGAAATTGGCAAGAATACTCAGGCTCGCCACGTGAAACCCTGCTTGGCCATCGCAAGTTGTCTGCAAACAGGAACCCGTTGGAGATTTTCAAAATGTTCAGTAAAATTGTTTGAAATATTAACATGATACTAGAGAACCATCTGAAGTTACTGGATTTACAAAATGTCCGGAGTAAATTTATAGGTAGCTCTTACCCGTTTTTTTTCCATCTTCCTGCGAATGCAAATGCGAAACAAATTTTGTTGTCATAGCTCTGTTTTCGAATTTTCGATGTCAAAATTCGCCTCGCATTGCATTTGCAGGAAGTATGAACCAGGCATCATCTATTATCTTCTCTAGAATAATTGTAGAAAATCGAAGGTTTGTGATTTTAACAAGGCTTGTAGTGTTATCATTGATGATGTCAACTGTATCTCCTTACCTTCTTCCATTTGTACAGATGATGGTAGCCGTCTGTAGACTAGCCTGCAAGTCTGTCACACGTTGTAACTCCTGACATAACACACAAAACACTTGATTAGTTGACCCCCCCAAAAAAAACAGAGAGACTTAACAGGCCAGTTGAGACAGTTTTTCATTGAATACTTGGAGAATTTTATCCACAAATAACTTCCTCTACCTTTGTGTATGATGACTGGTTTTCAAGGACCACATCTGAAAATTTCTTGGAAACCTGAAAAATATAAATTGTTATCGTCATCAAAAGTATTTTAAAATTTTTCATGACTCAAAGTGTTATTCTTTTTCCAAGTCAAGCATGCGGTGGCCGAAACTTGTGCAACACCTCAATCTGGATGTCGCAGAAAATCTCCTTTCTCTGCTTGCACACATGTCCATTCTCAGTGACAAGTATGAAACTTTTTGTTGAGCTATACCGACTGTCGCTGTCTCCTCAGTCTGTCTCTATCCCCAGCAAGCTTTGGCGGCTCAATCTGATCCAACTCCGGAGCTTCAGGAGCTCAAACTGGCTCCCGTCAAAATCTTCATCGTTGAAGTATTCCTTCTCTATGCTCTCAATGATCTAGGTCAAAAGGTCATTGACGTCAAATAATTAAATTTGAGATTACATCATAGTTATGTGTGTCAAATTAAAAGTCTTTTTCAATAACAATAATTCCAAAGAGAAATATTTTAAAATGTTTTCGGGAGAAGGCAAGCTCTCTTTGAAGTTGTAAATTTGTCTTACCTCTGCTTCAGCTGCAGGGTCATTGGAGAACTCTCTCTGTTCATGCTGAAAAAAAGAAGAAAACCCACAAAATTATCATGGCGTGTCGTGGCTGAGCGGTCAAGGGAGCTGGACTCAAGCTCTGGTTTTCTGATCAGCAAGAGTGTGGGTTCGAGTCCTGGCCTTGACACTTGTGTCCTGAAGCAAGACCATTCATATTGCTTTGGTCCTTTGAATGGGACGTAAAGCTGTTGGTCCTGTGTGTTGTGTAATGCTAGTAAAGAACCCAGTACACTATCGTTAAGAGAAGGGGTTTGCCCGGTTAATTTTATAGCAAATAATTCCATATTTTACCCAAATAAAATGGTCAAAATTGTCAGTCATAAACAAGAAGTTGAAAAGTGACAGTCGAATACCGTATCTTATTCCAGATTCTGAGAGTGAGAGCTTCGAGCTGAAGGGTTTTACTGACCATGTAAAATTGACCATAAGCTAAAAATTGTTTTTGTTTGTTTACCTTGTAACGAACTGGTTCAGTTGGGCTTGGGGTTCTAGCTACTTCGTCTGTTGGACTCTTGTCATCTTTAGAACCACTTCCCTGTGAGAAGAAAAAAACAACAACTATTCCTTGATTTGTAGCAAGATAAAGCTAGCGCCATGCTAGAATGTAGTACCTTTAAGCTGAACAGGCCTTGAATTAACCCACCAAGTACCATCAGGCCTGGAATTACACGGAGGCCACGGCCTCAGTTGCCCTGCTCTTGGCCTTGGTGCCCCTTCAAAAGTGGCCCATAGACTTTAACTTTTAAGATTTTCAAATGGAAGTGCCCTTAACACATGGCCTTGCCCTCTCAAAGTGAAATTCCAGGCCTGTACCATAATGGAACCCACAAGAGCAATTGCCATAGTGCCCTGTGCTTTGCCTGTGGTGCCCTTTGCAAATTTCCAATACAAACTTAAATTTTCCTTGGTCATAGAAGTGTCCCTTACCAGAGAAAATTGTCGTTCCCTTCAACCAAGAGCCAAGTTCAGGCCTGTTTACGTTTTAGCAGTGGATATAAACTCGGTATTCGGTTCCCGATATCTTTGAATAGCTACCAATTCCTCCAGAGGAATATTACACAAAGGGAAATAAAGTCCAACATCCATTAAAAAATCCCTTAGATTTTGGAAAGTCGAATTCGGAAACAGAAATTTTCCTTTTGACTTCTTGTGTTTGTGTCAAAGAGGGCGCTGTAGTCGTGTAGATTAACCAGTGCCGAATACACTACCTTAAATGTTTTACTCTTTTTTCGTCAACAAGCACACACACAGTAACACATCCACAGGAGAATACACTGACATCAGTAATGTCACTGTCACTGTCACTAGCCAGTGAACCGAAACAAAATGCAAGACCTGATAAAACTGAAGACACATTGACAATCAACACAGACTACAGACAAATGATCAATGACAGGCAAGAAAAATAAATGCTTCTCCAATTTATGGTCCTAAATTTCAAGCTAGAAAGTACGCAAAAGTGCTAATACAAATCTATACATACCTGGCGAGTGAGAAGAGTTTTAAATTTCCTCATGTTGATCACTTTCCCTGCTAAAATTGTCAATAAATTAAGTAGAAAATGTCACTGACTTGACCGCCCCATTTCTCAAGAACACTGCGCAGTTCCACCTGCAGAGGGCAGTATACAAAATACACTTTCTGCCTTAGCCGTCATAACAAAAACAAAATTCGTTCTCAGTTTCTCACAACGTAAAAAGCCTTGAGAGTCTTAACAAATAATTATGCATACGACGCAATGATATGGCGGCTGGGGAACTGGAAACACAATAAGACTGCAGCTGTTTGGGTGTCGCTTTTCTTTTGTGTGTGTCCACCTTTTATTTTGGGCAGACTTTTATCCCCAACCTTTGTTGTCCTACAAAACCAAACAACTGTTAGCTATAGCGCCACCAACGTCAACAAAAAAATAAACATCAACATGATGGTGTGCAAAAGCATGAAATATTAATTCCTTCTCCGTTTCACCATTTTATTCGAAATCTGCGAGAGGAAGAGATCGAGACTTTGGCAGAAGGATGTTCTGGTCTGACTACTCACAGAGTTACGGCGATGGTGGCCCCGATGACACCACGGACCCTGAGATCAGTGAGCGATTACGGGCGAGTTCGTCTGCTGCTTCGGCTGCTGCTGGTGCTGCCGCAGGGGATGTCCTGATACGAGATGCGATGGAGTTTGCAACCAAAGCAACTCAATGTGATCGCGCTGGACAGTATCAAACAGCTGTATTTTATTACGCTGTATGTATTGGGTGATCGTCTTTCAATTCTACGTGAAATTGTTTTTTTTATTAAGACTTAACACTTGATTTCCTTTCGAATTCGAGATTGAAAAAAGGAGCTATATTGAGTTAAAACCGACTTATTAATATTTCAATATTTGAGTTTTAAGTTCAATTTTCATTTATGAATTCATGATTAATTGAATGATAACAAAAGCTTGATTATTAATATTTCTTTTAAATAAATATTTTGGTCTTGGTTGTTACCTACCTTCAACTACTTGCTAACGAGCGCTACTTGCAAGTTGTATTTGTAAGTTGTAGTTGTACACTACAAGAAATTCTCATACAAATTAAAAGGTAGGTTCATTGATCAAATGTAGAACTACCCCCACCTTGTTGGGCTGTTATGGCTCTCTTTTAACATCGGTCATGACCAATGTTAAAAGAGAGCCATAACAGCCCAACAAGGTGGGCTAATGACAATGTAGAACCAAACATGTTGACATTACCCAGTCCCAAATCCCAGGCATTGTCTGGTCCAAGAAATCTGATTTGAATAAATCTTATTTTTGCGTTTCAGGAAGCAATCCAAGCCATGTACAATGCATCTCTGGCTGATCCCAACCTCAATCTTGCTGAACGGTATTCGGATTACATCAAACGAGTCCGGGAACTACACCAAATAGGTAAAAAAATTTCTGTCACTTCCTTGTGTAGCTTACTCCAGGTCTAAATGTGTCTGGGCTCGGTAGGAATTGTTGGTCGTGTCATGTATTGATTGTTTTGTTTACTTACTGACAACATCTCTAGTTCAGAGGAATTCCGGCGCGGCAGTGACCCCGGTGAAGTCAGAGGAACAAGTGGCATCTGAGAGGGCAAACTTCCTCCTCAAGCAAGCATTCGAAGAAGATGAGCAAGGGAACACCGAGAGGCGACAGAGTTGTATCTTAACGCCGCCGAGATGTGCATTGGAGCGGTAAATATACTCCCGCCTGGAATTAGACGGAGGCCGCACCCATGGAGGCCGCACCCATGGAGGCCACACCCACGGAGGCTATGGCCTCTGTTGCCCCTGGTCTTGGCCTTGGTGCCCCTTCAAAAGTTTCCCATACAGGCCTGGAATTTCATCTTAGAGGCAAGGCCATTTTCATTTTGCAGAGGGCACTTCCATTGGGAAAATCTTAAAGTCTATGGGCAACTTTTGAAGGGGCACCAAAGGCCAAGACCAAGCAACTGAGGCCTTGGCGCCTCCGTGTAATTTCAGGCCTGCCACAGCTTTAAGATTTTCCAATGGAAGTGTCCTTTGCGAAATAAAAATGGCCTTGCCCTCTCAAAATAGAAATTTCAGGCTTGTTTACTTTCAGACATTCCATTTCCTTGTGTCGGAGTTAAGAATGTTGGCCTTTGCGATCTTTTTAGAAGTCGATTGTTTAATAGATGTTTGCGGTACCCTTGCTAATTACAGGGTTCAAACTTGCCTTCCTCATCAGGCAAGCTCATTGGTCAAGCGGTCAGGACAACCGTTCTAGAATTTGAAAGTTGGGGGTTCACATCCCACACAAATAACCTGTAGATCTCTCCCCCCCCCAAGGATTTGATGCTTATCACACATTAGTGTTTGAGTAAAACCAAAAATACTTTATTATTAATAACTATATTTTTCAGGCCAAATCCAACACGTCGGGAAGTCTAAAGACAAAGTTGAATAGACTGGCTAAGCAAGCTCTGGACAGGTAAATATAGCATGAAACAAAAGACGGCTAACTTTGGGTATTGTTTCAATTTATGTTAAAGAAAATTCCTTGTGATTCACTAAAATTAGTTTCGTAACAAACTAATTTTTTTTTTCAACAGAGCTGAGGAACTGAAGAAGAAGAACGAACCAGTACTGAATCTTCCGGAGCCTCCGTCTTCCCTCCCCGATCTCTCTCTTAGCAACCAACCAGACAGAACAACTCCTCGCCCGTCACCTCACCCATCGCCTCACCCTTCACCCAAGCCGTCCCACAGAAACACCCCCGATGCAGGGCCTGGTAGTGGCTCAATTCCAGGCAGTTCCAGTGTTGGGTCTGACGATGGGCGGTTGCCTTCATTAGGAGGAAGGGGTGGTCCAACTGGAGGCGGGAGAGGAGGGGGTGGTGGAGGGGGTTCGTATTCAGCTGAGGAGATCGCTGTCTTGAGGAGAACCTCCTACATCAATAATCGCGAATTTCTTCCCTTCATGTCCCAGGCTGACTTGAAAGAAAAGTTTGCCTTTTCAATTCCTTTTACGTAAGTTCTTTATGCTTTTCCTTAAGGTATGGGCGAATTATGATTATGTTTGAAGATTTATCTCATAGATGAAAGTTGATGAATATGAAATTCCTGTAAATAGCTTGCTGGCCTGGGTTCCCCTTATTCTAGACCAAGAACCTCCCAGTTGTTACAGTTCAGAGGTTTACAGACTCTGTGCATCACCAGAAATAAAAAAATCTACAAGTTTGGGCACAATGTGGACTATTTTCTTTCTCCCTTTGGTGATTGCTATCTTTCAAGACATGTAAAGGCCCGACAAGATTTTGAAAAAATCCTGAAATCAGGAAAAAATCATGAGAAACCACATGCCCGTTTTTTAATATCTCGTTTGTAAGTAATGAACAAAGCTAGCCAAGTCTTAAGCAGTAATCATAGATCCTGCTTATCAAAACTGGAAACTTTAGTAGAGTCTAGCCTATTAACCTTGATTGTTTTTACTTTAGTGATAAACTTGGTAAGCTAGCCTTAGCCGGTAAGCAGAAGGATCGACTAGCCAAGTGGGCTCGGCCGTCAGATTTCTGTTCCGACCCGCAATGATATTTGCCAGTGTCTGCCTTCAGTATAAAACAGGTGCGATTGAAATCATGAAAGCAAATAATTTGACATTTTAAAACTCTTCTTAAAGCAAAGTATACCTTTGTTTTTTGAACCGTTTGATTGTTTTAATCCTATATAAATGTAGATATATACAATAAAACTATCCTGTGAAAATTCTCAATTCATAAGGTGGTCGCGTTTTTGAAATATCGCCAAAATCCACAGCGGTTATGTCCACGCATGAAGAATAATTCCTAATAGGAATACAAACAATCTGAGAAACGTTTCTGGCAGATTCAAATTTGGGGGGGGATAAAAACTGACATATTTTTCCATATCCACATTATTTTGAATTGAAATATTTCTCAAAATACTTTATCCTACTTATACTTTATACTCGAAAGTTGCTGTACTTTCTAACCAAAGTTTTTAATTGCCATACATTTTTAGAGTGATTACCAATCGTATACCTTCCCTTTAATTATTTTGTGGATATTTATTTGAATCTGCAGACAATTATCCAAGATTGCTCCTTCCTTGCCTCGTTAGCCATCTCAGCAAACTACGAGAGACGATTCAAGAAAAGCGTGAATCACTAGGTATAAACCAAATCTCATACTTCCTCCTGAAGACTGAGTTTACATTTTAGAATGTTCGCTCGGCCCCAGCGGCCTATCCAGGACCGCTGGGATGGGCTAATCAGCTTGCACAGATTCTTGTTCAGGAAGTACGTCATGCGTGTAGTGCTTGCAGTGTGAGTGTGATGCATGATGGGACTGAGCATGGGACTGAGCATTAACGTTTAACGATACGTTTGCCCATCCCAGCGCCTTTGGTTTTAAGGGGTATAAATGGGTACCTGCGAGGGTAGAGGTTGATATTGTGTATAAAAAGCCTTCGGAGCGCCACAGCAGCACAGGGCTGTATACTCTCAAGGGTACTGAGAAAGATTACAGGAATGCTATTGGCCCAATGACCAGGGCACTAATGTAAAGCGCATTGATACGTTATTGTGGAATGCGCTATATAAGAACTAGTTATTGTTATTATATTAAGGCGCTGGGGACGAGCGAATTTAGAATGTTCAGACCAACCTTACCCCTGTTTTTTTTTTAGAGAGCCGCCACTTCTTGGGAGAAGAGATAACTTTCACATGGTTTTCACCTGTGAACAAGTTTTTACTTAAATCTGAAATATTCACCACTTCCGAGGAGAGATAACTTTCACATGGCCGACCCCCATAAACAAGTTTTTATTTTAGAAATCTTTCAAAAAAAATAAAAAATGTAATCTGATGTCAGTGGATTTTAGAGATTTGTTTCCTTTCCTCCTAGAATAATATATCCACAAGACAGGCAAGGGAAGCCGATTTATAACCCTTGCGGAAAGTACATGGTCATCCTTCATCTGAATGGAGTCAAGAGAAAGGCAAGTTTAAAAAAAAAGTTGCATGAATCGCCAAAATCATTGACCAGGTTTGATGGATTCAGTGTGGCAAAGCCAAAACCGCCAATGCTGAACATTGAGCCAGCCATGTCAATCTTATCACAGTCTAGATGTTTGATTTTGATGGATTCAGTTCTGCAATGCCAAACCTTCCATGCTGAACATGGAGCCAGCAATGACAATCTTATCACAGTCTAGAAGTTTTTGGTTGGGTTAACACCAGATTTTGATGAATTCGTTCTGCAAAGCCAAACCTTTTTTTTGGTTTTCCCTACAGATTATAATCGATGACTACCTTCCGATGGATAAACACGGCGCCCTCCTCTGCTCGTTCTCTAACAACCGCAATGAATTGTGGGTATCGTTGCTCGAGAAAGCCTACATGAAGGTCATGGGGGGTTATGACTTCCCAGGATCCAATTCGGTAAATATGTAAATAAGACGACAGACTTCGTCAAACATTGTTTGGTGAACGTTAACTTTTTTTTACAAGTTTTGACCATTTTGTTGTTCGGAGCAACAAGGTCGTATCTCCCTAAAATAGTGTTAACGTGAAAGGCAAGTTTTATAATGTCCAAAGGTCGTATCTCGCTTAAAAGAACCTGGATATACACACAAAGTCAATGGATGCTGTGATACGGCGTTAATGCACAGAGCGTCTTCGTGTGAGATACAACTTTTTACAGAATCAAGTTATGACCTTGTTGCACTGACATGACCATTTGTGTGTGTACAACCACACGGTGCATAAATCTAGTACTATATGATTAGTTGCTAGATAATAATATGCAGGCATACAACTGCACTCTGTCCAAAAAAGAGAGGAAAGTGCCAGGCTAGGCAAGACTTTGTACTGTGTTTTTTCCAATGCCACAGCTGAGAAAGCCAAAAACGAGGATATTAGCTGAAAAGTTGCATTCCTGTATGTAGTGGCTTTATCATACAAAAACGTTAATGGTGTTTAGATGGTGTTTGTTTACAAGTAGATCTGATCATAAAACAAACATTGGAAGAAAAACAGTTTATAAAAAATAGTACTCGAAGATGATAAGACAAACATTAATGATGAATCGTCCTGTTATATTCTGCAGAACATTGACCTTCATGCCCTGACAGGTTGGATACCTGAGCGTGTAGCGATTCGACTCGACTCGGCCGAGTTCAATCAGAACAAGCTCTTCGCCAAGCTCAAGGATCGCTTCCACAAGGGAGACGTCTTGGCTACCATGGCGACGGGAGTGATGTCGGACGCAGAGGGAGACCGCGCTGGACTGGTGCCCACCACGCCTACGCTATGCTGGATATACGGGAAATATCGGTAGGGAACCAGACTACGCATTCTTGTTTACAGAACAATCTCACGAGGTTGTCGAGTTCAGTTTCTTTGAGGGTTCTCGAGATGAATTGACAAGAAGTTTGTTTTTTCTCTTCAGGGCAAGAAGTTACTACAACTCAAGAATCCCTGGAGCCATCTGAGATGGAAGGGACGATTCTCTGAAGGAGACGAGGCAAGCTGGACTCCGGAACTCCAAAAAGCTCTCAACTTTGACCCCAAGAATGCTCAACAGTTTGACAACGGTATCAGATCAGATTTTGGACTCGAGCTTCGACTCTTGTAAAATGATCTGCCATGATTGTTTTCAACTTAATGCCATTTTCTTTAAATGGATAAATCTTGGAATAATATAAATTTGTTTTTTTTTGTTCCCAGGTGTGTTTTGGATTGATCTTGAGTCCCTCTGCCATTTCTTCGACGTTGTCTACATGAACTGGAACCCTCGACTCTTTCCTTACACATATGTCATCCACAGGTAAGACAGCGGCATTTCTAAATTAACAACTCGCATTTATGTAGGGTAGTTTTGGCAAGTACGACGCAAACGGCATATGATTTATGATTATTTTCTAATTATAGCACATGGAAGGCGGGAGAGGGCCCCAAGAAGGACAACTTCAACATCTCGAATAATCCCCAGTACAGACTTGATGTACGAGGAACCGGGGCTGTGTGGGTCCTGCTGACAAGACACATCACGGATAAGGTAAATATAGACCAACTTGCAAGACAGATCACAGAGAGGTAAAGACAGAACCATACAATCTACAAGACAAATCACAGAAAGGTAAAGACAGACCAACTTACAAGACAGATCACAGAGGTAAAGACAGACCAACTTACAAGACAAATCACAGAGAGGTAAAGAGTGACTGACCAACACAGTGTGAAGGTCTGAACGATGTGCAGACAATGTGATAGAGGACAAGGGGACGAGAGCTGTGTGGATGGCTCTTACAAGAAGTCAAAATAAGGTCAAGAGGTCAAAATGAGGTCAAGACTAGTACGCCTCACAGGTCATCCAAAAGACTGACCAACATACAGAGAGTCATGCTTTAACTATTTTGTTATTTGTTAATTTGTTTATTTGTAGGATGACTTCGCTGACAACAAGGAATTCATCACCTTGCTAGTCTACAAAGGAGGCAAAAAGGTCTTCTATCCCAGTAAGTCAATGTGGAAATAATACACAGTTCTGCTTGAGAGGAGACTAAAGTTTTCATTTTTGTCACAAACTAATTAAATGATTTCAACAAACCGTTTTCAAAGGTTGTTTCATTAAAAAAAATTCTATTCGGGTGATGACAGATTTTCAATTTCTCTTTCCAGACGATCCTCCTCCTCACATCGATGGAACTCGGATCAACAGTCCCCACTACCTCTGTAAGATGCTCCTGGAGGAGAAGAGCATCTTCTCCGTCGTCGTCTCACAGTTTGAGAAGAGTAACAACATCCACTACTCCCTAAGGGTGAGAAAATAATAACGGCTGTTTCAGACTGCTTTCCAACAAAATGACCGATAGTACGCACTTACACCACTTACATTTTGGGAGTCCCAAAAGAGTGTCTCATCAGTTAACCTTAAATCTACGACGGCAAGCGATCTTACGTTTTTGTGTTATTTCCTTCTCTTGTAGGTTTACAGCACGTGTGAATTCAAATGAGCAAGATGCCAGAGCCTTACACAAAACAAAACAGGTCAGATTCAACATATATATTTAGTAAACAATTTTTTATTTTGAGGTATTGATAGTTCCTTCTTGACGTCACTCGGCGTAAAAGACGACCAGGCCTGGAATTTCATCTTTGAAAGGGCAAGGCCATTTTCCTTTTTGCAAAGGGGCACTTTCTAGGAGAAAAACCTTAAAGTCTATGAGAAACTTTTGAAGGGGCACCAAGGCCAAGACCAGTGCAACAGAGGCCATGGCCTCCGTGAAATTCCAGGCATGGACGACCATCTTTAAATCGAATAAGTAATTTTTTTTAGCACACAACTCGACACTTTGCGTAAATACCAAGTGCCTCATGCCCGAGTTATGTCAAACTCCTTGCATGGTTGGTCGGTGAACCACTTGACCACGAAGCAAAATTAGAATAAGTTTGAAGCTTTTGCAAAGTGTGGAAAATAAGACATAACTACAAATAGTAAACTTGCAGGTAGAACCTAAAACGCTTACAGGTACGCTGAGGTCACACGCACGTTTTTACGCACGGAGAACAGCTTTCATCCAATGATCTGCCTCCTTTTTGAGAGTGTGACGTCATATGCAATGGGTCTATTGAACTCAGTAGTGCAATTGAAATTCTAAAACTACAATTCACAACTCTCTGAGGTCATCTTTGTTTTCATGCTACTGAAATTTCCGCCGATTATTTTGAGTTAATTGTCTTGTTTTCTTCTGTCCAGATAACTGGTGAATGGAAAGGCCGAACGGCCGGGGGTTGCGCCAACTCCAGAGGTACCTTCACAAATAACCCAATCTACCAGGTCACCTTGCAAGACAAGACAAAGGGAAACTACTTCATGATTGACCTCAAAGGACCCAGGTCAGGTCAAATGTCAAGGGTCACTTACCATTGTTACAAAATGTTACACTGAATTACTTGACATAACCATAATAAAGTCACATTTATAACTGTATTGACAAGTACTTGCAATGACTATCATTTCTACTTAATTATCTGTGCTTATATTTATTTCCTTACTGTAGGAATTACCACGTTGGATTTGAGATTGTTGTAATTGCATCAGATGGTCCAGGGGCTACTGCATTCAATAAACAGATGACTGGTGACTACAGGTAAGAATAAAAAATAATTAGCTGTGGGAACTCAACTTTTAAAGGGAAGGGTATACCTCTTTAATAATTACTCCAAAAATTAATGACCATAAAAAACCTACTTGGTAAGAAGCACTGCAGCTGTTGATAATGTATAACATGCTGAGAAACGATTCCCCTCTAAGGAATGTGGTTTTAGAGAGAGAGGGGTTCAAAAACATTTCAATCTGAGAAATTGAAATTCTCTTTTGGTTCCGAGAAGAACCTGGAGAGAATATATAAGAACCAGTGTTATTCAGGTTCCTATAAAGGGATGGGTGTTCTTACAGAGCTACAAACATTTGCATCTTGCAATCGGGGAGATTGTGTACGACAATCAGGGAGATATTTAGAATAGCATTCAACATAATAGGGAAAAAGGTTCCATGATCAGGGAGATTGTGTTCAACAATCAAGGAGAATTTAGAATTACATTCACCAGAACAGGGTTTTTTCCCATAATCAGGGAGATTGTCCAATTTGTTCATCAGAACAAGGAAAGATTGGTTTTGTTTTCAGGGAACATTCTGCAATATCAGGGAGAGTTGACAGCTCTGGGGTCGATTTCACAAAACTCTTCCTAACTTGGGACTAGTCCTAGGCAATGCTAAGAGATAGGACTAGTCCTAACTTGGGACTAGTCCTAGGCAATGCTAAGAGATAGGACTAGTCCTAAGTTAGGACCAGTACTTGGGACTAGTCCTATCTCTTAGCATTGCCTAGGACTAGTCCCAAGTTAGGAAGAGTTTTGTGAAATCGCCCCGTTCTTATAACTTAGCAAGCTCCAAATTAAGTGAAAAAATGGCCAATCTCTCCCAAATGAACATCGGTTCATTGTCGATCATCATCAACTATACAAATAAATTCGTGGTCGCCTCTATTGGCGTCAGTTCTGTATTAATATAGGCATTGTGCAATCAGTAGCTAGCTATGGATTCGAACCCACAACCAATCAGATTGGAAGTCCAATAGTCGAACCACTTGATCGCCCTGCCCCAAAAGAATCAGCTGATACTCTAAAGAACAAAGATATTGACAAAATAGGGAGACCGCCAACATAGGGCTAGATAGCTCAGTTGGTAGAGCGCCGGTACGTTTCCGGAGGTCGTTGGTTCAAATCCCGCTCTAGTCAGTTTTTCTTAGTTCAACCCCAAACATATACTCTAAAGACTATAACTTCAATTTTCGTTTTTTAGGCGTGGGTTCACCATCTTGCAACTTGACGACCTCCCAGGAGGAACTTACAACATCCGACCTACGACGTTTAGTCCAGGTCAGGAGGGACCGTTCTTTCTGACCCTATCGGCTTCCTGCCAGATGAAGGTAGCCCAACTTCAATGAAATTCTTTTGGAAGACTAGACCTGGATAAGAGTCAAGAGCTTGATAAACCATAAAGATGCAAGTGGCAAGGATCCCGGAAAATCGGCACAAACAAAGAAAGAAGTCAGTGTGAGAATAGACGCAATCGGCGACCGGAGTCACGTGACAGTCACGTGGGTATACAATGTTAACAAACCAAGCAAGCGACAGTGTGCATAGAAAAGCATGGCTGCGCCCGAGTGCTTCTGCCATAAGGTAGGAAGCAGCTATGCTTTTCCATGCACACTGCATGTTGCTTGCTTGGTTTGTTTACATTTTATATCCACTATGAGTCACACGTGACTCCGGTTACGTCTATTGAAACTTGAATGAGAATTAGAACTTGGCTTACCACAGGATTCTGTGCTTACTGCACCCTCCTGTAGAGTGTGTGAATGTATGGTCCTCAAGCACAAAACTCCGTGCTAAGCAGTGCCATGGAATTGGCCCAATTTTATAGAGATGCTTTTAGCAGAAAATGCTGCCTAAAAGATTTTCTGCTAAGCAAAAATAAGCAGGAACCAGTCGCAGGATACATGTGACATGGTATCTTAGCCGGTAACCTTAATTTTGTGTGCTTAAGGAGTTCCATGAAATTGGGCCCCGAGTTGATAAGAAGTCCGCTACCGTTACTGGATGCTTCGACTCCTTGCCAAGAGGCCCATTCATAGGCAAAGGATACCAGTCACAAATTATACATGTGACATGGTATCTTAGCTGGTAACCCTAATCTGTTAAGCATAATTTTGTTGTGCTTAGCTACTTTATGTGCTTAAGGAGCTCTATGAAATTGGGCCCTGATTTGATGAGAAGTCCGCTACCGTTACTGGGTGCTTCGATTCCTTGCAAAGACGACGCCCATCCATAGGTTAAGCCTCATGTTGCGATCATGGGAGAATTTGCTAACGTCAATTCTCTGAATTCTATGTATGTACAAAATTAATATCAGATTAAAAGATAAACCCAGTAGTGCAATGGCTTTATTTTTTTGAGAAAGGAGACGGTAGTATTCAATATTTGAGATTTTGTAATTATTTGATTAATTGTAAGCTATAAAGAGTTTTTTTTTCATTTCTTGGTGACAAGGTATTGCGATAAGAAGGGAAACAGACCTACAGTTCACAAAAAGACTCCAGTGGGATAAACTCAAGGGATAAACATTGTAGTCGCAGACACCTTTTATTCTTTTAAGAATCTGTTGGAAATGCCAAACTCGATATGTACAGATATAAGTTTACAATATTATACAAGAACAAAAATCTTATGAGCAATAAGTGGTAAATAATGATACTACAACATAGAGGTCGTTCAGACACAGTGCTGAAGTCGGTTTTAAGGCAGTTTTAACTCATGCGGGTTTAACTTTGGGTGCGTATTCCAGCAGGTGTACATAGGATTGTTCCCGTAGTTGGGCACAATGTCGTGGTCCAGCTTAACATTCTGGCGGTCTACGCCCACCAGAACGTTCTTTCACACATAGGGTGCGTTTTTGCGGTGTTAACCAATAACTGTTTCCATTGACTTGGCCATTGGTTAAATCACTGGGCAATGACCGAAAACAGTTATTGATTACGGCCGCGACAACGCAACCCCTAGAACACGCCCGACTTCTGTACCTCCCTTCAGTCTTGCTCAAGCAGTGTGTTATAAAAACACAATCTCCGTTGAGTTCCTTAGGATGTTCTTAAGTTTACATTCTTGGTCTGCATGCAATGAATCCTCGATTTTTGGGAGATGCACAGAAGCAACGGATCGAGCCAGTCATCTTGATGTAACCTGACAGAAACCCTTGTGTATAAACTCTCACTTGCGTCAATGACTTGCTCTTTGAATTGTCTACTTCATGAAACACTGACTGGCGACCGACATGTTTTAAATAAAAAGGCCTGAAATTTCATTTTCGAAGAAGAAAAATACACTTGGAGAAGGGGCACATCCATTAAAAAAATATCTCCATTTTCAGCATCCTTAAAATTCAGAATTCTAATGAATGCTGTCCGGAACGTCTAACGCCCTCAAAACAATAGTTTACGACAATAAAGTGTCATAAAACATACACAAATTGGCGAAGACGTTTTTGAAAATGCAACTGACACTTTGCAGACCAAAATTTGTGTAATATTTGGAAGTAGAGAAAATATGAATGAATATATAAATGTACAAAAAGTTAATGTCTAAAAGGTAAAAAATGCTGTTAACCTCGGAGTAAAATGGTGCCTTAATTTCTGTAGAACTTTAAGTAATGACCCTCTACTCTCTTGAGGCCATTTTCAAAACCATGGCTTGGGTTTTGGCTGTGGCTTCGGTTCTGATTTTGGCTGTGGCTTCGGTTCTGATTTTGGCTCTGGCTTCGGTTCCTGATTTTGGCTCTGGCTTCGGTTCCGATTTTGGCTCTGGCTTCGGTTCCGATTTTGGCTCTGGCTTCGGTTCTGATTTTGGCTCTGGCTTCAGTTCTGGCTTCAGTTCTGGCTTAGTCAGCCTGCTTGATGTTCTAAGACCGAAAATGTTAACCTGAGAGGAAAATGGTGCCTTAATCTCTGTAGAACCTAAACCATGGTTTCGAAAAAATGGCCCTTATTAATCCAACCATCTTCCAGGATGCCCGCTTGGTAAGACAGCGCCCTCTTTTGTCCTCCCAGCAAGTAAAGGGTCCAAAGTGTTAAAAAGTAACAATCAATTCTTAATATTGAGTTCTCATGTTATGGCATGTTATCAACAGACATGGTTTGCAGTTTTTCTTTTTTATAAAGTGGTATGGAAATAGTGAAAAATATTTATTTATTTATTTTTTATTTTTTTTGGTGGGATGGATAGGGGCTAGTTCATTTTAATTTGAACCCCATTTATATTGCTTTACTTATGATTCTATTTTTGACAATAATATTACAACCTCCTGTTATGAAATGCAAATTTATATAAAAAAACAATTTTCTACAAATTCCTGTAATTGATATTCCACATTGCCAATAAACTACATCCCAATTTTAGAAAAACCTAACAAAATTGTGTTGATTGTTTTTTTTAGTCTGAAAAGATGACCTCAGCAGTTGATTCTACTGCCTTACTTTGAACGAGAAGCTCTTGATTTTTAGAAGCACTGAGGACAGTAAAAATTGGCTTTTGAAAACCGCATGTACAACATTGGTAATTTTCAAAGGCTAGTATCCGCACTTTATGGTGACCTAACATATACATGAAATAACAAACCTGTGAAATGTCGGTTTTCGGAGTCATGAGAAAATAGTGAATTATACGTGTTCACTGTTCTCAAACATCGGGTTTCAGACAAGGTTTTGAAATTTAGTTGTTTTACCCATTTCCTTAAAACTATAGCATTTCAAGCAAAACTATTTTAAGGGATGTTTCCCACCATGACCATCTTTATACCATGTAAAGTTATGTGCAAATCTGTGAACATTTATATTTTCAATCTTACCAATGTTGTGCACACCCTTTAATCAAATAGTGACGTACAAAAAAACACTGCCGCACAGATCCCATGTGTTGGGCGCGGCACCACTATCAGACCAACCCAGCCAAGCATGTTCAGAATCGGCTTATCACCGGCACTATCCCATGCTTCAGTAAACCTGATGAAGCCAAACAATTGTAGCCTGTGTAAAGGTCAGCCGTTGGAGTGGAACTGTTTTTTTAAAATGAAAATGCTAAATTACTGTCAATTATTAGTGGAAAAAGAGTAAAATAACCGGTTTTTCTTCGCATAGTTTTAGGCAAGCCCGATACTTGGCTGTTTTATGAGTGAGGCAGTTTATTCCTGTAAGGCCGGAAATCCACGTGTCCGTCATGAAATTGGGACCTGTTGTGGTAATTTATGGACTTGTCGTAAAAATATTTTTTGTGATTAGTACTTTTTTGGTCTGGATTAAAAAAAAAAGAAGAAGCTCTATTCGTCCTTCATAAGGTTATCTCACCCACAAGCATTCAGAATGTTTGGGTTGAACAAGTCGATGTGAACAGAGCTGCATCAAACAGCAACGCGCTTTTTGATTTCATATGGACCCATCGGTTAATATTATGTTAATTTAAGAATAAATTGCATAAAAATGTCTCGTAACTTTCTTTTCTAAATACTCAAAGAGGTCTGTTCGTCGAGAATTTCTCACCAATTTTTTTGCATACAACCATAACTCACGTCAAATTCTATACACAATATTTTTTACAAAAAAAATCTTTAAAATATGTACACCTGTTTATTTACACCGGGGTCTTGCTGTTATGTCACTAACCTTAATAGTAGTCTTGTTAAGACAGCTAGCCCTACTATTAAAATAACATTAGGTATCGTGCGGCATGGCGCTGAATTAAGAGGGGATATCGTACTGAAGACCGCCGTCGTTGAGTTATGCGGAGACCAGAAGTTGCACTGTGTTCCTTCACAGCATGAGACGCATCTCTGTTTAAAAAAAAAAAAAAAAAGGAAATACAAGTTTTTTTTAGAAATGATTTATTCTTAGGTAATTCTTCAGAAAAAGGGCAGGGCATTCAGGTTGGCGTAGTGGTATCTTTGGCTTGCCTTCCACCTCTGGGGACCCCCGGTTCAGTATCACACCGGGGCACTACGTGGATTTGGGTTTTTTCAGTCCCTGCCTGATTGCGTGGGTTTTCCCTGGAATATTTCTCTGGGGTTTTCCTCTCACACCTAAAACTGAAACTTCCTTCGCTTTTATCCTGGTCGTTTTGGTGTCATTTCTGTTAACCCTTTTACTCTTTATGGTTTTTTTAAACATGGAATTTGATAGTTTTTAGGTTTTGGTGTCCTTTTGGGGGCTTGCTGCTTTTAGTTTAGTTTTAGGTTTATTTTACTCTGTAAATATGTACTTTTTTATTCATGTGAACCCAGGGCCCCTCTAGGAGAACAGTTCTTTGACAACTGATGGGGCTACCCCGATTAAAGGACCATTACAGAATTGGTGTTTGCTAACAAAACAGTTGCTGGCAGTGTAAGCACTTTATGTAATCCACCATATACATAAACTGACAAACCTGTAGAAGTTTGAGATCGATCGGCCATCTGGGTCACGAGAACCGATTACACATTTGCATGAAAAACACATGAATAAAATGCTCACTGAGCGATAAACTCCAATGAAAATTAGTTTTATTCATTTCTCATCAAATATGGCATTTCAGACAGAAATATTTCAAGGGATGTTTTTTACTATCATCATCGTTAGACCGTTTAAGTTTTATGTAAATCTGTGATCAAAAAGTATATTTTACAAGTTTTTTTCTTACCAATTCTGTAATGTTCCTTTAAACAAGATGAAATGAATAAATAAATCCCGGAATCTACTAGGAAATGCTGACTCGAATGTCTCACCTGTACGTGCTTGGTGCTGGTGTCACTACATCCCACGGCAGTAACGGTGCACTCGTCTTGCAGAGCGCATTTCTTGTTGACTAAAATACTCTCTCCCGATTTCTGATTCAGGTAGTGGGAGGAGTAGCAGTACTTAGTGCCTGTTCGGGGAGAAATCATTCTCGATGTTAAAAAAAAAATTCAAAATGACAAATTGATAAAACAACTTTTAGGTTTGGACAAAAGCAGGCCTGGAATTACACGGAGGCCACGAAGGCCATGGCTTCCGTTGCCCCTGCTCTTGGCCTTGGTGCCCCTTCAAAAGTTTCCCCCAGACTTTAAGATTTTTAGTGCCCTATTGCCAAATGAAAATGGCCTTGCCCTCTCCAAGATGACATTCCAGGCCTGCAAAAGACACATTGATATATATAAATCAGGCCTGTAATTACACGGAGGCCACCCATGGCCTTTTGTCTTGGCCTTGGTGCCACGAGTTTCCAATGAAAGTGCCCTTTGCAAAAGGAAAAAAATGGCCTTGCCCACTCAAAGAGGAAATTCCAGGCCCGATAAGTAACAGTAAAAAAAAATAAAAAATTGTGTGACACACATGCAGAAGCAAGTCCGTGTAGAAGTTCTTTTAAAGGCAGGATATACTTTTGGTAATTGTCAAAGACCAGTGTCCTCACTTGGTGTATCCCAACATATGCATTAAAATAACACACCTGTGAAAATTTGGGCTCAATTCGTCATTGAAGTTGCAAGAAAATAATGAAAGAAAAAACCCACCCTTGTTGCATAGAATTGTGTGCTTTCAGAAGCCAGAGAAATGCTTCATGCCTAAAGCCGTTCTCAGATTCAATTTTTTTGAGTGGAAAAATGACCTCTTTCTCTAAAACTACATTACTGCAAAGGGTGTCGTTTCTGACAATGTTTTTATAATATCAACAGCTCTCCAGTGCTCTTTACCAAGAAAGTTTTTTATGGTCGTAAATTTTTTGGAGTAATTCCCAAAGGTATACCCTCCCTTTTAAAAGACAAACAAATTGGTTGATGGCCTCACATTTCAACCCTAGTAGAGTCTTTATCAAAGGCTAAAATGAGCCTGTTTAGCATTTCAGAATTTTTTTTTAAAGCATTTATACCATAGGTCAATTTGGTTGGCAAGAAGTTTGCAACAGCTAATCCTAATTTCTCAGAAATCTTTTTAATAAAAAAAAATATGGAAGAGAGTGCCCAGACCAATTTCCAATTTCAAGTTTCAATTTCCATCTCCCAGCCGATCAACTTTAAACTCTTAAATGTAAAACAGATGTGATTGTGAGAACATACGACATGTCTGAATTTTTTACTCAAGATGAGGCAACGACGCCAGAGTAAACGGCATTTTTATTTTAAAATATTAAGATGCTGTATCTATGGCGACATTTGGAATTAAAAAACCAAGGCCAAGGCCCCACTGCTTCTAAAGGTCTCTGCGGAATTTCAACCCATAGTATAAAAATTAGTACTTTCCAGAACTACAACCAGACTGAATTCATCATCGTTCCCTTCCTCCCAAGTAATTCTAACACCCCTGAATCATCTCCCTCGAAAACAGATGGGAAGCTCCTCTTCTTCAACGACTACAACAAAAAATCCTGAATGGAACTCCCGGATCTTGCCATCTCTGTCTTACCCTTGGGGCAGAACGCATCGTAAGCTCTCTCGTTACACTCTCTATTGCTCTTCTTATCCGTGCACGTGAAGCACTTAATTGCATTTGGAAATGGTGTACCTAGCGAAACAAACAGGACAAAAAAACAAAAAAAAAACAGTAAGTGCCACTCTGCCTCAAAATCACACGTTTGAAATTTCAAAAGAATTTGGAAAATGTGGCACAAGGAGTTCATGAAATTCAATTTGTGGAGAGTCAGAACATTCTACGCGTAAGGAGCCGATTGCTGTTGGCAATTTTTGGCTGAGGGGCTCGGTTCATGAATGTTAACTCTGTCAATTTATTTCGAATTTAGAAACTCAAACAGACTTCAGTTTGTTTCTGACGAGAAACAGACCGGCGAAATTGTAAAACTCGCCGAGAATTAGAATTTCTGAACACATGATGAAAATTCAATCAGAGTTTTGGGGATCAATAGCTTGAATTTAGGAGTAGAAGTGGTGCGTGTTCTAGAAACGGGACCCCTTTTCTGAAATTGAGTTGTAGCTAAGGGCATGGTGAATGATCGATCAGAGTTTTGGCTTGCAGTATTCGCCACTTGCACAGATCCGCCGTGTGCGTGTAGGGCCTTGACTTCAGGCTTCAGTTGTACTGCATTTATGTATCTGCTTGGATGAAAGTGTCATTACCTAACCGTGACAATACAGAGCTATAGAATGCTTCTATTCACTGCTGTCCCCGATTCGTAGCTCTACTCACAAATGGATGATCGTGCAAAGGGCGAATAACTCAGTTAAACTTCTTCCAAATAACGCTGGTCTTACTCTCTCGACCAACACGGCAGCTCTAACAACAATCGGGAAACGATTGTGGAAGCACCTCAGAAGAAAGGTCAAGACAATTTCTGGTTGATTTTTTTTGTGTAACGGGATTTACAAACTGTACAAAGTCCCTCTGAACTCACTGCGTCTCGGCTTAAGACTACTTACTGTCGTCATAGGAGAAGATTAACGTCGGCTCGGTCGGCGCACTACACGTCGACATCAACACGACGTAGAAGAGCACCGGCGATAACCACTGCTTGATGCCCTTCGGCCAATAAGGAAGCATGATGGGATTAGCTACACTAGTAACAGTTGCTATGGTAACTCATTACCAACAAAAGGATAGAGACATCACTCTCGATCTGTACCAGGGAGAAGGGGGGAAAACAAACAATTTTCAATGAAAGAAAAATATCAAAAGGAGTTAAATGTCTCCGTTTAGTATTCTCGGAAAATGACAGTTCATTTATTATTCTGTCTGGCTAAGACTGCGACAACAATATCCCCCAGTAAGCAGGCGGGGGGGGGGGGGGGGGAATTCTACAATAATACTCAAGTGCTCAGCACCAAGGTGTAAAATATCTATCATCACCGCTGTGGCTCTGCATGTCTTAATATTAACAACATTTCCCCTCCTTCCTCTACCCCCCCCCCCCCCCCACCAACGACTTAAAGCCCTACTTCAGTACAAAATGTACAGAACTTCTTCATCCTTAAAAATAAGAATAATAATACGAGACAGTTATATAGCGCATAATGCAGAAGCCTCTATGCCAATATAAGAAGAGAAAAAAACCCACATAATAATGCCAAATTCTCACTAATCATCTGATCCCCAGTTCAAAGATCTGTCTAAACAGAAAATGCTGCTTAGCAAAAATGGGCAGGCTACCAGCCACAGACGGTACATGGGAAACGGCATTTTTGGCCTGGTAACCTTTATTCTGGTAAGCAGAATTTCTTTGTGCTGAGCTATTTTTTGCTCTTAAGCAGCTCTATGAACCTGGGCAAAGCTGGAATATTGTTCAAAACAACAGCACCATTAATTAAGACAGTAGTGGCCTTGAGGACAGGCAAACCTTTCTTGTAAGACATTTCACTCAAAACAGTTTCATTTTGAGTCTTTCTTGTGAAACTGTAAAGAGACCGTCCCTTTAAAAGAAAACTCCCGTTTGTAGGTCAGGCTCCATATTTCTCACGATGATGAGAGATAAGTGAATTAATTGCTGTATGCGGGGAGCGTGGGCGATGAAAGATTTGATTTCACACTATCGGGAACTTCTACTGAAGGTTTCCGCTCGTTTACAAAATTTATACTGGGGAATTAAACATGATAGGAAGTATGTACTTGAGAAGAAATTAAGGGGTGACTTTGGTTGTAATAAATCATCAACCTGTGCTGTTGAATGGTTTGTAGCTCAAAATATTTACTGGACCGGAATTTTTTGAGCACAAGACCAGAATTGAAGTGAGAAGAAAAAATGCCTATGCAGTTTAATAATTAAACTGTTTGAATTTGAACAAGCACTAAGACAAGATTTATCTCATTTGTATTATTATGGGTAGGAAGTCTTCCATAATCAACAGAATTGTATTTATCAGACGGAAAGTCAACATTTGAACACAAAACACAAGACCGCCGGACTTGTCCGGACATTTTACTGGCCCGAGTTTACTGGCCTGATGCTAAAATCACTGGCCTCAGGCCAGCGGTCCAGTGTAAAAATCAAGCCCTGGGAACTCGCCTCTCTATGTTTTACTTCCATGGTCAGAATCCTTGTAAATAGACCAACATGTCTCACACTCTTCAGTCTCCTGACGATGACTAGAGCAAGCTAGTCGAAACGTTGAGACCAAAAGAACTCACTCTGCGGCAGTGCAGTTAATTACGAGAAGTCCCCCCGATCCATAAAGCTAAAGTAGTAATCCAGGCCGATTTCCTACCTCCCGCCCAGGTAGTAGTAGTTAATAAGCAGGACAGTTCTTTTCAGAACTGAGAAGTCTCCCGAATTCCGAAAATCTACTCCGCAATACTATAACAAATAGCAAGACAAGTTCTCTAAAGAACACAATCTACACAGCAAAGTAGATATACACATGATATTACCGCAAACCGGATCTACATTGATACCTTACCATGCAATGCCTCAAAACCATATAATTCCATGGTCCATACGGCAACCAAGTCTAAAAACCATGCAGTCTGGGAGGAATCTCACCGTAATCTAAACAGACATCCAACTTAATACCGCTGATGGTACAACAAAAAATACGACAATATGGAAATACTATCACCCAGAACAGACACATCCGCCGTATCTGACATGTTGATATAGTTGATATAACAGTGAAATGATAAAGACTGACAGAGCTACTGATGGAGTGGCATTACATGCCTGCTAACATGATCTGTTATCAGTTTGCTTCCCTGATAAAAAAAACACACAAGATACACAAGATATCAGGAAGGAATGCCCCCCTTCAACTGTGTACAAAGCTAAAAGACCCTACAGTGATGTGCACAGATCGAGGGCTCTGTGACCGATGTAATGTGTGGAAACCAGAGTCTGCTCAATGAGTACCCGCCCGTACTATGGCATTTCAAGAATGTCTACAAACCCCCGAGAAAAAAGTTACATCAAATTCTTGAACTTGACTATTTTGGTTTTTTCTCACGACAGAGAGATGGCCCCGGCTACATGACTGATGTAATAATGTGTGGAAACCAGCTGCTAAATGAACTACTACGGCATTTTAAGAATGTCTACAAATCGGGGGAAAAAAGTTACATCAAATTCTTGAACTTGACTATTTTGGATTTTTCTCGACTGCACCTATCGACAGAGAGATGGCCCCTGCTCCATGACTGATGTAATAATGTGTGGAAACCAGCTGCTAAATGAGCTACTACGGCATTTTAAGAATGTCTACAAATGGGGAGGGGGGGGGGAAGTTACATCAAATTCTTGAACTTGACTGTTTTGTTTTTTTCTCGATTGCACCTATTGACAGAGAGATGGCCCGGCTCGACAGGGGTGAGAGTTATTGCTGACAAAAAATTATGGCTCTCAGCAAATTTCTGGGTTCTATTTCTGTCGTATCATCACAGTCTCTGAAAACATTCAAGCTGACAAGTCTAGCCGTATAATTAGAGACTTGTGGACAAGTCGTTAAATGTCTGTCGCGGCGAGAGTCGAGTCGCGGTGACAGCGTAATAACACTCAGCTCTCCCCGCGATCAAAGACTGCTCTCGCGCGACGACTGCCCTCGCGGGAGGCTGCTGGCTCTCGCCTACACCCCCATTTAACTGGAACCGTAGTCAACGAGAAAAATCAGTCTCGCGAGAACATTGCCAGTGTCGTGAGCTTCGCCGAGAGAGTCGGAACGCTAGCAGAGCGACAACCAATTAAAGACTTTGTCCACAAGTCTAGCCATATATGAAAGAGCAGTAAAACGCACCATTGATAGCGCCACGCATTGAGAAATAGTTCAGCAATAAAAGCGCCATTCATGTGAAGATACCACCCCCCCTATCATGGTTCCTTTCTTCATTTCATCGACCATCGCAGCTGCCATGAATGATCAAGACAGCTCTTCATCTGGACGGCTCTTCACACTGAACACACACCCGCAGACTATAATGTTACTGAGTCATCCATGTCACAATCCAATCGGATAACTCCCGGCATCTGCTTTCAAGATGATGACAGAGATACGGCGGCGGTGAGGAAAATTTAAAAAGATGCAAAAGGCGACACATGAGGAAGTTGATGAAATTTAAGATGGTGTGCACTTTTCAGAGGATGGTGGGGGGGGGGGAGGGAGGGGCTTGCCTTAATCGCTGCAAATAACATTTGGCGAAGGCATCTATGAACCTAATCTATTACAATAACAGATTTTGTTTTTTCAACACTGGCCGGGAATGACTTTTCATGGTGTATGTTTTTTGCAAGAGGAATATTTTGTGTACAAACATACGTTCGCAAGCTGTTGATTGATTGGATTTTGCTGAGGATTCTTCTGTGTTTGGCATTCACGGTGAGACCCAAGGCACATAGTCAGTCATCGAAAAAGCATACTAGCCAAACAAATTTATTCTTCAAAAAAAAAAAACAATAAATGAAACAAATTTAAGGGCATTTTTGCAAATTTTTTGTTACTGTCCACAATTCTCTTCCTTTTAAAACATCATGCACCTTCATAATTAACAAAAAAATGCTGGGTTATGTTTTTGGCCGAGGGCGTGAGGGAAATAATAGGATGAGTGATGCAGAATTCCGAGTGAAAGAAAAAAAGGGCTTGTCAATGTTTCCCTTTTGGCTACAGTAAACCTTGACTCATTGATCAATTCTTGTCATAGATTTGTAACACTTGCTCCAAGAGTTTTGAAAGGTCTTGAGAGAGAGTGAGGGATGATGATGACGATGATGCTGCTCCTGTGACATCTCCCCAGGCAGGGCTCATGATACTGTTCTCCTTATCATTCCTTGCCCGAGGTGTCCCAAATTGAGTGATAGCGTCTTGATTGTCTCCACAATGATGTAGAGTCTTGGCCGCTCGGAGACAATCAAAGTTGGAGAGCTCTCTGCCTACCGATTTTTTAGAAAATGCTCAATCTCATCATAGAGTTCAAATGTGAATCTCACTATCTCACAAAAAAAGTAAGCAAGTAAAAAATGTTTGTGGTTTATTACTTGATATTTGAAATAAAAAAGTAGCATCCCATTAAGGTGATCCATCTGCTGCCGCTTCCCAGGTTGTAGCCTTAAACTTGGGTGTGAACCCTGGCTACACGGCAGTAACAGGTTAATGGTTCTTTGACTGGCACCCCGGACAAAGAAATTGACAAATAGGGAGACGGCCAACATTAGGGCTTGATAGCTCAGTTGATTGAGCACTGGCGTGTTAATCCGGAGGTCGCAGGTTCAAATCCCACTCTAGTCAATTATTCTTCGATCAACCCAAAATTATAAAAAAAAACAAGCAAATAAATCATCATGAATTTCATATTTTAAAGTCAAAATTAGATTGGAGTCCAATAGTACAATGTAAGGCCATGCCGAATTAAATGCTTTGACAGTGGCTATGGCCGGAACGCTGGAAAAGTCCCATTCTTCAACATTGTCGCTGCAGTCGATTGGCTACAGTGTATAGCCATAGCCGAAGTCGCTTGGTTTGGACGCGGTCTACATGCCCAATAAGTTTGTCATATTTTATAAGCAAAGTAGCACAAAGTCATTTGAACTACTGAACAGCCATTATACCTAGCTCTCTCCCTTAGCGTTGTTTTCATTCACAAGGAATAAAGAGTCCATCAATAACACCACAACTGTGTGAGCCGTGAATTCACTCTGTATACTCCCTTCCAAACTCTGGCATGCCATGGCCCAGTTCTCCACCACCACCAGATGTATAAGACTTTTCCGATTTCAGGGAGCTCGGCTTGAAAAAACAACTTTACAATGGAAACATGTGTGACTAAATCTCTGGAACAGCCAAGCCTGGACTTCTTGTCAGGTCGACATCGGCTGCATTCACAATCAGGCAGACTGGAAGGAATGAGCCCACGAACCAGGCTACGATGGCCATCATCTGTTTCCATCTTTCTGTCAGACAGGGTCTGGGTTTTTTGCGTGTCACTTGACTTTGAAGCTCCGAAAAAAACAGATGGTTAACACCACAATTTTGAAACAAAACACCACGAAAAAAGGCTAAGAAAATATCACCTTGTCGGTTTGAAATCCTCCGGGAAAAACAATAACACTTTCTTCAGCTGAACAAAGAGTATCAAATCCCGAATGTCTGCCTCTAAAAACCACCCGGCATTTTTCAGATGAGAGATGGGCTTAAAGACAAAGTACACCTTTGGTTTTTGGGACCGTTTGATTGTTTTAATCCTATATAAATGTAGATATATACAACAAAACTAACCTGTGTAAATTTCATTTCAAAAGGTGGTCGCGTTTTTTTTCAAAATCCGCAGCGAATATGTCAACGCATAAAGAATAATCCCTAATAGGAATATACGATCAGAAATGTTTCTCAGATTCAAATTTTGGGGAATAAAAACTTACATATTTTTCCATATCCACATTATTTTGAATTGAAATATTTCTCAAAATATACTATCGAAAGCTGCTGTACTTCTAACCAAGTCAGTGTTTATTGCCATTCATTTTTAGAGTGATTACCTTTCCTTTAAAGACTAGCTACAATAAAGTAGTGAAAGTCAAACTTTACAGTAGGAATGTACTCAGGTAATGTCATGGAAGCTGTCAACAATATTTCTTTACCGTAGAATGAAACCTTTGCCAAAACTATCAGAATCCAATGTCGAGAATATCAAAAGTTTAGATCCTCGGCTCAGAACTATAAGGTCTTTCGTGTAGTTTTGTACAGATTTCATAAAATAGTTGTTTCCATACATTGGAACTCCTGGTAAATGGAGTTATTTATTAAAGAGTGGTCTCCAAAATATTAGTTTGGCAAAAAAGAAACATTGAGTTTCGAAGAAAAAATTTACTTGTGGATTTTGATTTTTTTTTTTTGAACTTATTGCCATTTTTCACTTTTTGACCTTTGATCAGTGCGGATTTGAAATGAAATCAACGCTGAGTCGACGAAATATCTCTCTGAAATTAACATCTTATCAGATTGTGTAGTTCTCAGGGTAAAAAACACTGATAAACTCAAGTAGAAAGCATTTTCTCCCATTTGTTAATGTATTATCATGGAGGCTGGTTATATCCCTTTTCACACGAGAGCAATTTAGCAGGGGTCCCTTGCTTTTTTTTAGCATGGTTGTCAAATTTCACAAACTGCACTTCGTGTGAAAGGACAACAATGTTTGGACTGTCTGAGGTCCCTGGTGAAATTGCAATGGACCGAAGTGAGGGACAACTGACACCCCTTACTGAGGACCTCTGTTACTGGTGCTCCTGTGAAAGGGTCTCTAGTTACCAATACAGTTGCAGACTTGTTAATTGGACACCTGTTCAGTAGGAACTAATCAACAGATGAATATCAGATCCTAATCAAGGTCAAACGGCCAGGCAAATCTGGAGAGTATCACACGCAAAAAAAAAAAAAAAAAGAAGGCCAAGAGTGTCTTAAAGGCAAAGTACACCTTTGGTTTTGGGAACCGTTTGATTGTTTTAATCCTATATAGGCCTAAGTGTGTATACAATAAAACTAACCTGTGAAAATTTCATTTCAAAAGGTGGTCGTGTTTTTGAAATATCCCAAATTCCGCAGCGAATATGTCCACGCATAAAGAACAATCCCTAATAGGAATACACGATTTGAGAAACGTTTCTGACAGAAACGTTTCTCAGGGGGATAGAAACTGACATATTGTTCCATATCCACATTATTTTGAAATATTTCTCAAAATGCTTGATACTATCGAAAGTTGCTGTACCTCTAGCCAAGTCAGTTTTTATTGCCATTAACTTGGAGAGTGATTACCAATCGTGTACCTTCCCTTTAAAAAGAAAAGGCTAAGAGTGTCTTAAATTTCAAATTGTGCACAAGTTCACATTCTGAACGGTTAATACCTTGACCTTCCTCCAAGCTGGGGAAATGGTTTAGGAGTGGAAGTGGAGGATTATGGGTATCTGGGGAGACTAAGTCCGACACTCGCTGAATTCTTTTAGTGGGGGGGGGGGGGATTAGTTTCTGTGCCGTGTATCCGGACGGGCGCTGGAGGGAAGACTGATCGATCAAACTGCGACAATAGTGGGGAAGTTTGGGGTTAGTTTTGGGGGCTTGATCTTCATTCAAGACTTGATTCAAATGGCGAAAAAAAAAGCTTCCTCCTTACATCGTGTCTAGGCTCATCTGGTTTACACAAAATTGAAAACAGTGAATGAAGGGGGAACAAAATTAAAAGGAATGGCTTTAGATTCAGACATCGGGGCCCAATGTCATGGCTCTGCTCACCTGGAAGCAAAGAATCGGCGCTTACGTCAAGTGTATTTCGCAGGTTAGCAGAGAATTTTAACGTGGTCCACGTTACTAGGCATTCTTCGCTCGAGGGGCTAGCGCAGAAATTCGGCGCTTGCCCTGTAAGCAAAGAATTGTGATCACAAGCGCAGAATTCGGCGGTAAGCAGAGCTATGAAATTGGGCCTAGATCTCTCATGTTTATTCCGTTTGTTCCAGGGATAAGAGTTGATGTTTGTGAAAATTCCTGAAAACGGCTCGAGGCCCTGGGTCCCCCACCTTATTTTCAGACCCTGAACCTCCTAGATGTTTACATGTTTACAGACTCTGTGCATCCCCAGAATCACACCACCTTGTTTTGACACTATGTGGATGTGGACTGTCTCTTTCACCCTTTTGGTGATTGCTTTAATTCAATCAAAAAGGAAAGGAGATTTTGAGAAAATCCAGAAACCCTGAAAAACCACATCCCTGTCAATGCCATAATTGCCACTGTTAAAAGAAATCACAATTGTCAATGCCATTGCCACTGTCACCAAAAATCACAACCCTGTCAATGCCATTGCCACTGTCACCAAAAATCACAACCCTGTCAATGACATTGCCACTGTCACCAAACACACATGTCACACTAGAGAGCAGAACATGCGACATTTACTTACAAAAATAATCATCCGTTGCTTTTTCATTTCATTTTGTTAAATAGCAGAACTACATGTATGGCATAACAACCCACATGTTAATCCTCCGCCCTGAAATAATTTGCTAGAGGGCATTTTATGCCAGCGTTCACTTAAAAACTAGAAGTACTTTGCCAGATGTGGACGGAGATACATAAATTTTGCATTCGAAATTCCTGACTCTGAGGCATACAAAAATTCAAGGCAAAAAATGGACACTGCTCAGGCACAGCTGCCTGACTAAAATGTAGGTCAAAACCATGCTGGTTTTGCTTTTTTTTTTTTTTTTTTTTTTTTTTTTTTTCAAGAAAAATCTGCCTCACAAACTCTCGGCAAACAACATTCTCCTTGAGATAATTTACGGTGTAAATTATTAACGCAAGTAGGAGTTGAATTGGGGCACTCGCGGTCCCCCCCCCCCCTTAGAGGCCGTGCTGCGTAATAACAATAAACAGTGACTGTGTTGCAGCATGTCGTAAATGTCTTGAGGTGGTGCATGATTTGCCAGGTGTGTTTATAGCTGCAATGTCAACAGAGAAACAATAGAGGGGCCTCCTTATAGAACAATTGCACGCATGCACCTGTACTAGATTTGACTGGATCATGTCTACCAGTGGCGTTACCTGACATTTTCATTTTGGGGGGGGGGGTTTGGCAAGCAGGGGCAACAACATAATTTTTTATATTTATTTTTTTATTTTTTTATTTTTTTATATATTTTTTTTATTTTATCATTATTATTATTATTATTATTTAAAAACAATTTTTTTGGGGGGCCTATCTAATTTACAGAACGATCCAATTTTGGGGTGGGGCAAGAAGGGGGTGGCAAGGGTTCTTAGCAAGGCCCCCCCCCATTACAGTTACACCACTGATGTCTACAGTGGTAACTCAATACATTGGAAGAAGCTTTCAGGAAGCAGTATCCTCAGCACAAGAGAAACAGTAGTTTTCAAACAAAAGCAAAACCTAGTTAGTGGCCTGACAGTTCGAACATAGCACAGTCTTTCTTCAAGGCTTTAAAAAAAAAGAAGCTTGATATTTGCCTGAAGAAAACATACCAAATTTTTCTCAACAGGCAGACATAAAAGAAGTCTGAATTAAGAACAAAGATTACTGCATTTCTTCTCCTTACAGAGGTAGAGCAATAAGAATCCACGTACGGTTAAAAATTAAAAATTTAGATTGCAAAATTGTTTCTTTGGGGTAAGATGCCACTCTAAATGTCACAAACAAAGTCAATCAACAATGACCAATATTGACCAAACCACTCAGCAAACAAAAGTATCAACTGCTCTAAATCCAATCTTATCAAATTATTTTTGATAGCCACAAATCGGTCAAGTCCAGTTGATTATTTAGGTTAAAATTAACCCTCGACAACTTACAAATGTAGATTGGAAGGAAACAAATCTTATCAACGATTTTCGTTCCAGGTTGAACAGGTTCAAGGAGAGAAATGATTAAGTGGACAATTGTTTTTCTATGATTTAACAAACTTATTAAGAAAATTGGACAAGACTTTTAACTCTTTCCTTGTGAGGCTGGAATTTTCTAAATGAAAATGAGAATGTTCACGGGATAGTTGTAAACAGGGATAGTTGTCAACAATGATGAACGACAACAATTGGCACGGAGGCGCCACAAACCTGCTTCCAAACTCAGTCAATGTCATTTATAGCGTTTTCATTTTTTAATCTACATCCATGTATATCAAATAATATCTCAAAACGCTGCTAACAAAACCTTGTTTGTCTTCGTTCGAGAACACTGCAGTGAAAGCAACATTACAAACAATTTTTGACCGGAGCCCTCCTCAGCTGTTGGACCACATCACACGATCCAATAACTGATTCAAACCATTGTAAGGACAAAAATAGGTTAAAGTGACATTTTTGGATTAATCTACAGGACCCGTGACAATACAGAAAGATGTGTGGGTTTAGCTTGAGATGTCATAAATTGAAATTTTACACTTGCGTCTGTTGAAAGAGATTTAAGTCGCAACAGCTGTTCCTATCTTTTAGAGTCTCGCATTTCTGGTCGTGCAAAAAAATACTTAATGGCCTGACGTTGGGTTGTGGGTGTGAACAAAGGTTTGTAGAGAAGACAAGTTTAGAATTAGAGATTCAAGAGTTTTTTGGGACGACAAATTATGTAGAAAAGTGTTTTGGTTTGTTTTTCTTTTTTTCCCCCTGAAAATAACTACTCTTGGGAGTTACTAAAAAAGGTAATGTATACAGATTGCAGCAGAAGTTGAATCACACTTTGAACATAGTCACCTTTTTGTAATGGTCAAAAATACGGTCAAATACGTGAACCGTTCAACACAATCTGGGGATTTCAAACATGTGCTCCAAAGAAGCCAACCCTCCCCCCCACCATCCGACCTCCCCCTCCCCATCCGACCTCCCCTCCACCATCCGAACATCCTCCCCTCCACCCATCCACCCCCCTCCACCATCCCCCCTCCCAGAGGACTTAACTCCACCCTAAGATTTCACAATTTAATTTTACTTTGCAGACAGTTTTACAACAAGGGGATCTGTTCAGGTTTAAATTCATACCAGATCAAACCAATGACAGAAAAAAAACATAGCTGGTTCTCGAGACAATTTTATAAAAATTGAAACTTTTGCTGCAAAACTTTGGAAGAAAAAAAAGAGGAAAAAAAAAGAAGAAGTTGCTTACAGCTATCATAAATTTCTCCGTAGTGACATTTTAAACGGTCCGGACTGATTTACAATATGTGATGATGGCTCTGTTGGGCTCCTCTTGGAAGTTAATAACCCTTTAACGGTGATGACAAATCCTACCACTTAGTCCTGAATAACCCCAAAGGTCATGACCTCCAAACAAAATGGATACCCTTTTATGCTACCTAGGTCAAGAGCGGACCTTCACATTGATATACGACTCTGAGGACACAATCTCAAAAGCTTCGTCTCATTCATGGAAGTAGTTCATTTTGAAGCTGGCACTTATCAAAGAGCTGGTGTTTGAAAAAAGTCGATGGACCAACGTCACAAATATTGATTTAAAAGAGGAAAAAAATATGATTTATTGTTCCTCAGGTTGTTGTTGTGATGTTGCCAAAAAGAAGAGGAAATCTGAAGTACTCAGTGAAGTGCTTTTATGGCGGCAGTAGTTCCTGCTTTTTGTTTGATTGCGTCTTCATAAAATTCTTTTCGCCTTGTAAAGTTATTTATATGGCTATAATAATTTATTTTGTAAAAACCAATTTGCAAAAAATACAAAATTCTGATCAACATATAAAATTTATTTTGTCAGCCCGCTGCCCTAACGGAAATCTGCAATATGCAAGAAATCATAAACCTTTGTTTCAATAACATCTTAGTATTTTGTTAAATTTTCTTTCGACACCATCTGCATAGATAGCCATTACACACATATGAAGTAAACACAAAAGCTTTTGAGAGGTAAACTAAATAATAACGGGGTCCAAAGTTTCCAGTATTTTAACCTTTGACATTAACCTCCGACAGGGTCAAACCAATAAATCTCCCCCGCAGCTGTAATAAAGAAGGAAATTAGCCTAAATTGTGGCAGGTTCCGGCATACCAAACTCTCTGGGATGCATGCAACCGGGGGAAAAAAATGAAGCCAATGAAGCCTGGACCCGCAACATACCAGAGAGGTGTCGCTGGATTCATGGCCACAGTGGGGGCCGGTGATTCACGGCAGATCCTTCACGCCATAAAGCTAGGTTGGGCGTGTCACAATGCTCACACCAAACAAGCCTAAATTTGGCATTTTTAACAGTATTCTTGAATTATTCAGTTTGGAGAAAGCTTTTTATGATATTTGCACTCAGTAATAATAATAATAATAATAATAACGTACATTTATATTGCGCAATACTTATGTTAATATACTCTACTGCGCATTACAAAAAATATATACAACAAAATGCAGGAACAAAACAATTTACAAATAACACTAACAGTACTAGAAGGAATTAGTCACCTTAATCACTACCAACCCATCAAAGTCCAACTCCGCGTTTTGCTTGATTCTACTGGACTGGATTTTGCTTTACATGAGGCAAGGAGAATCTACAGTTTGGGTTTTGCGTCGTCGTCATAATGGCATGGTGTGGGATGCTGATAAATCACTACAGGGGGGTTTCGGTAATAAACTCCTAGACAAGTTTTATAAAGAGAACTAAAATGTATAAATGCAATTCAAACATACCTGAGTTAATTTTTTTCCAAAAGTCCGGATCTTGTTTCTTCACATTTAAACTGACTTCATTCATAAGCCATACCTAGAATCAAAAATGAAAAGACTTCTAAATAAAATAATGTTAGACTCACATCTGGGGCCAATTTCATAGAGCTGCTTTCAAGCACAAAAAGTAACTAAGCACAACCAAAATATACTTACTAGAATAAGGTTACCGGCCAAACTACCATGTCACATGTACAATTTGTGACTGGTATCCTGCTGATTTCTGCTTAGCAGACAATCTGTTAAGCAATATTTCTGCTTAAGCAGCTCTATGAAATCGAGCCCTGGTTCTGACAACTCAGACAAGGAGACAGATCATTTAGCTTTTGGACTGATTACCAGAATAAGGTTACAAGCCAAACTACCATGTAACATGTACAAATTTGTGACTGGTATCCTGCTGATTTCTGCTAAGCAGACAATTGTTAAGCCATATATTTTCTGCTTAAGCAGCTCTATGAAATCGAACCCTGGTTCTGACAACTCAGACAAGGAGACAGATCATTTAGCTTTTGGACTGATTACCAGAATAAGGTTACCGGCCAAACTACCATGTAACATGTACAAATTTGTGACTGGTATCCTGCTGATTTCTGCTTAGCAGACAATCTGTTAAGCAATATTTCCCGCTTAAGCAGCTCTATGAAATCGAGCCCTGGTTCTGACAACACAGACGAGGAGACGGATCATCTAGCTTTTCGGACTGATCGGTGTGCCGAGGTTTTTTAAAATGACTGATTAAATATGATCAATCATAGTTTAAGGACAGTGTGCGTGTAGACACTGCGGCGTTCAAATCCGAAATGTAATCCCATACATGTAGGCCATTAAAATAGGGGGGGAAATACACACACTCATTCTATTGTCTGAGATCTTTTAAGGGTGGAGTTTTAGTAACAAATAACGGTTCTGTATAATTTTCAATGGAACAGGGGAACAACTTGGGGGATAGACAAAATACACATTACAAAACTGAATAGGAATGGTTTTTTTTTTTACAAAGAAGTTTGTAGACTGGTGGAGAGCTGCAATTATATTCTGGGGATGAACTTTTTTTTTTTAACAATGCAAGCACATTAAGGTTAATTTATGGGAAAGTACTTTTGGGTAAAACGACTTCTACGTTTAAAAAAGAAAGAAAAATAAACATGTCGAATCAACAAAGAGTCTTTTTCAAACAAGAGTTTATAAAGGGCACAGGGAAGAAAAAAAAGGTATATTTGTTCTTTTCAATGGTTCAGACCGAATACAAACTACTTTCTGAAAAGTAATTTGTGTCGATTCTTATGTCGGGACAATAAAAAGTGCTATCACATTTCATCCACTATCTTTTAAAACCAATAAATCAAAGCCAGCATTTGACTTCGTTCATGAAACTCATTTTTGTAAATATTTTGTTACATGCTACTGCAATATTTCAACAAATAAGAGCAAACATTTCTGTGTCACGACCATAAAAAATAACCTCACGGTTATTTGCTGGAAAACACTTTATTTTTTACCACAAAAAATTACTTTTTTCTTACTTTTTAAAAAATATTTTGTAAAAGTTTTAGCTTACTTTTTTGAAATATTTTGTGAAAGTTTTATCTTATTTGTTTCCGAAGAAGCTTACCAAACTGGCAGAGGAATAATTGCTTATTTTGTTCACAGTAATACAATAAATACCCATCTGCTGAAAACCAAACAGACCATGACAACCGTATCGCTTGGACGCATTTTTCAAGGTTTTAAACTCAAATTCCCCCTTGGAAAAAACCTGGCAATCCTTTTAGAAGAAATGACAAAACAAGTGACTTCATGAGTCACACAATCGTCATCCACAGAGCGACCCCATCAACGAGAGAGGGGTCAAACCACTGAACCAAAATCAAACGAAAACAAGCAGCGGTGGTTATCGCTAAGAAGTGGGACCTAGACGGGATGTTATAAGTCATGTTTGTCTGCAATTTCATCCTGTGAGTGGATTTATTGGCCTGGATGTACATATATATTAAGATCCGACAAGAGACTTTTGATCACAAATCTGTCTAGAATTCCAATTGAAGATTCCAGTTTCGTGACGTTTAAGAGGGGTTTCTGTCGACAATTTATTGCCAATATACTTGATTACTCCAACCAACAGCAATACATCCGGCAGTGACCAGGGCCAAGTTACATAAAGCCTGTAAGCACAAAAACTTTTTCTAAGCACAGAAAAATCTTGCTCAGCAAAAATAAGTTACCAGTCAACATACCATCCACTTACCAATTGGTGTGACTGGTACCCCACTCACATCTTGCTGAGCAAAGAAATTTGCTTAGCAGAATTTTCAGGTTAACAGCTTTAATGAAATTGGGCCCTAGGATAACAACGTCACATAATGACCCTACATTAATCCTTACATTAATAAAATATAACAGCTTGAATCAATAAAACTTCACGTCAGCGCAAGAACGTCGTATCTCGATTTTGCAAAAAATGTTGGTACCTCGATTTTGCAAAAACAATGAATCTCAGCGAGTACTTGTTTTGTGTGAGCACCCAGGCTATTTTTAAGCGAGATGCAATGCTTTGACAATTGGCAGCAACGTAAGAGTTATTTTAGAGGATACATTGTTGTAACACTGATACACGTCGATATTATGAGCTTTTTCGATAAACTCTTACAGATGTTATTTAATCAGATAAAATTTCATCTTCACAGCTTTTTTTTTTTTTGGGGGGGGGCGATGAGAATAATACATTATCACAATGAGGGGTAAAAACCAACCAACTAGAATAAACCATGTGATGTTTGTGTATCTCTGAAGCAAATAGAATTAAATTTTATCATGACCAAATTTGATTGTGGTTTCACGATAAGAAAACGAATAGATAAAAAAACTCTTTCATGTTTTAATTTTTTTTTTTTTTTAAGTTCATGGAAATTCACCTCGGGTCCTTCTGATTAACATAAAACCAGACGGTGGTTGAGTGAATTCACCGAAGGGAGTGCCTCGAGGAGGAACTGCGTGCCAAGAAAACCACTAATGCTCCCGAGCTCTCAAGACGTTGGTTTAATCGAGTGTGTTCATCCCTTTTTTCTTCTATTCTCCTCCTGTTTTAACCCCCATCTCCCCCCTCCGGCTTCCCCCTAAGCTGGCTGGAAGGAGGAGACGACGATGAAATTGGTTTCCGGCCGCCAGGCTTTTTTTCTCCACCATCTAAATCAGATTGCTGGAGGGGGGTTGTGGTTTGCTATTTTTTTTTCTTTCACGGTAGGGTCGGTATAAGCATGTCGGCAGGGTTAATGCTGAAAGCGACAGGCTTTGTGCACCATCTTAATCAGATAGCTGGGTGGGTAGCCTCTCTTAGATTGAAGATGGGGTCATTGAGAAGTCTTGCAGCATTTATGTTAAGAGTGGGGTGGCAATGAACTTTCAATCCATCGGTTTATTTTAGTCAACAGGGTTTGCCAGAGCTGCCGATGTTTGCATCTTGCATGCAAACGGGGAGATTTTGTACAACAATCAGGGAGATATTTAGAATTACGTTACAACATACTAGGGACAAAGGTTCCATTATCAGGGAGATTTACAAATTCGTTCGTCAGAAAATGGAAAGATTGGTTTATTTTTAGGAAACTTTCTGCAGAGTCATAGGTACCTGTCCGACAAAAATGATGTGAACGAACAAAAAGTCCACACACAGCTGCGAAACATGGGTGTTCCCCTTCCAATCTACTGAACCATACATAAACCATTCATATTTCAACAAAATTCCATATGACACCCAGCCACTCAAAAACAGGAGGCCCATAAGGAGGAAAAATTGATTGCACGTTGAAATCTAGAACTCCCTGGTGATCTCAGAACCGGATTGCCTTTGAAATCAATACTCTTATCATCTTAGCTTGTTGAAACAAATCAGTCATCGGTTTTTAGTACCTGGTTGCATTACAAATGTATTGAATTTTAAATGCCTCTAATAACTGTTCAAAAGTTTGGATAGAGTGTTTTTTTTTCTCTTCTTAGATAAAAAAAAAGTTTACTGTGTAAAAGTCTTCAACTTCATGGAGGTAAGTTGCTGGCCATGCCCCCTCTACACTCTTTTTTAGTGGCCCTTGAAATGTTCAAAACCAAAAGCAGTTTTTTTCTTCTATTAACCTAGATTGAACCAAAGATTTATAGAGTGCTGACGGCAGCAGGGCCCAATTTCATACAGCTGCTTAAGTAGAAAATACTGCTTAACAATTTTTCTGCTAAGCAGAAATCGGCAGGATACCAGTCACAAATTGTACACGTGACATGGTAGTTTGGCCGGTAACCTTATTCTGGGAAGCATGATTTTGTTGTGCTTAGCTTCTTTTTGTGCTGAAGCAGCTCTATGAAATTGGGCCCAGATAGGGAACACGGGCTGAAACGTGAAATGTGCACTGGACGCCATTTCAGCAAGCGACTCTTTTGATGCAACAATCAATCAGTGCAGACAATGACCATTGCTATCAATGATATAACGAAACATTTGCTTGCTGAAATGGCGCCCATGCGTATTTCACATTCCAACAAAAGGTAGAGCTCCAACTCCCCTTCGGTGCTCTATAACCTTTGGTTTGAACCAACTACCGCAAAAAAACACCCCAAAACAGCTCATCCTTTTGAGCAAATGAAGCCCTAGAAACACTCCACACTAAAAGCAATTCCCCCCCCCCCCCCGCAAGTTAGTTGAAACCCAAACTGCCATAAATCCACCCCAGGTTCTTCCCTTGGTTTTGCCCGATCTGAATGGAAGACTATTGTCACTGGCGTGCCGATCTTGTTGCAACCAGGAGAGTGGGCCATGACTAAGTGCCACACAGAATGAATCTGTGATGCTGTACAATTGGCAATGTTTCCAGGAACACTGCCTCCAGGGGGTTTCTCCGGATGTCTTGAGAGTTTTTAGAGTCTCTGCCCAACTGCCTTTTCATCCAACAAATAACAGTTTCACAAGCGCTAATACTCATCTCAAATGAGTTGTCATTATCGCCATACATATAGTAATTTGCTTAACCCTAACAGACTAGACCCTTGGGTAAACATACTGCCCAAATCCTTCAATATCCTTCGGATTAAAGTTGTAATAAACCTAAAGTGCCCAAATCCTTCAATATCCTTCAACTTATAAATTATTGTAAGTATACATATTAGCCCAATCCTTCAAAATCCTTTTGAGACAGAAGTTAGGGAGTCAAAAAATGTCAAAAAAGCCCAAAACCTTCAGAATCCTATTTTGGCTAAGCTGCATAATACATAAAACCTTCAAAATCCTCCTATGTAAAAACAGCCCGGTAGCGCAAGTCCTGCGAAATCCTACCCTAACAAAAACTCATTTTAGCCCAAAGCCTTCGAAATCCTCCTGTGTTGCAGATCCCTAATAGCCCAAATCCTTCACAATCCTGCACTTTGGCAATGAGGATATTGTAGGACTTGGGTTCTTTAGGGTTAAAGGAACATTACAGAATTGGTAATTGTAAAATATACTTTTGATCACAGATTTACATAAAACTTACACGGTCAATGATGATGATAGTAGAAAACTTCCCTTGAAATATTTCTGTCTGAAATGCCATATTTGATGAGAAATGAATAAACTAATTTTCCGATTGGAGTTTATCGCTCAGTGAGCGTTTTATTCTTTGTTGAACCTATATGATTTCATGCAAATGTGTAATCGGTTTTCACTATTTTCTCGTGACCCAGATGGCCACGATCTCAGGTTTGTCAGTTTATGTATATGGTGGATTACATAAAGTGCTTACACTGCCAGCAACTGTTTTGTTAGCAAAAACCAATTCTGTAATGTTCCTTTAAGCAATTGAAATTGATTTGCACTTTTTAAAGGGAGGGTATTTATCTTTGGTAATTACTCCAAATATTAATGACCATAAAAACTGACTGATAAGAAGCACATGCAGCTGTTGATAATGTATATCATTTTTGAGAAAAATTCCTTCCAAAGGAAAATGGTTTTAGGGAGGAGAAAGAAGGGGGATCATTAAATAAATAAATAAATAAATTAGAGAAAAGGATTTCAAAAACTTCTCTGAGAAACATTTCTGCATGAAACGTTTCTCAGATTGTGTATTCCATTTAGAAAGTTATTCTTCCTGCGCGGACAAAACCGCTCCAGTCTTTCGGCGACATCTCAAAAATGCTCCACCTTTTATACATCTACATTTATATAGGATTCAAACAATCCAGAGTTCCAAAAACCAAAGGTATACTTTGCCTTTAAGCTCAATCTTAACTCTTTGTGCTTTTGAGAATTGAGCCCAAGCTTGCTGTCATCCTTCGAAGCCAAGCGACATTCTTCTGTCGTTGTTTTGCGACATCACATATCCGAGCGAGATATTCAGTTTGAAGGATTTCCCCTATCACAAACAGGTGTAGGACCATTGTGTCGCTTGAAAATCAAATTCACAAGTCAGTGCTATTGTTTATCTTTCTTTCTGCCCACTAACTACCAACTGATGGTGACACAAAATAATTCTAACATAAACGTGATGAGTTGTATTCTCTCTCTTTTTAACGGGTTGTCAAGTGTCAACACAGGTGCGACAATATTTATTATACCATGGTTACCTTTCCACCTAGCCTCATAAAAAATCAGTCTATTTGTCAACACCTGGGCCCAATTTTAGAGCTGCTATAAGCAAAACAAAATTATTCTTACAGAATAAGTTTACCAGCTAAACTGCCATGCCACATGTAGAATTTGTGACTGGTATCCTGCTCATTTCTACAGAAATTGTTTAGCCAATTTTTTTCTGCTTAAGCTGCTCTATGATTATACAGCTGCTTAAGCACAAAAAGCAGCCAAGCACATCAAAAATTTTGCTACCAGAATAAGGTTACCAGCCAAACTACCACTATCACATGCACATTTTGTGACTGGTATCCTGCTCATTTCTGCTTAGCAGGCAATTGTTAAGCAATGTTTTCTGCTTGAGAGCAGCTCTATGAAATTGGGCCCTGGAAGCTAAGCATTTTCTATGAATGGTTCACGATTGAATCTACTGCAATGTTGGTCTATGGCTTCAGAATTTAAACTAAGAAGTAAACAAAAACACTTGTATATCATAAATTTAAAAAAAATAAAAAAATTAAGCTTAAAGGCCCTGTACACTATTGGTAAGATCGGAAAACACAAATGTTCACAGATTCACACATAACTTACATGATTTAAATTAAGTAATGGTAGAAAGGGTTCCTTAAAATATTTCTGCCTAAAATGCTATCGTTCTGAGAAATAAGTAAAACAATAGTTTTTATCACGCGTGATAAAAACTTGATGTTTGAAAAAACAGAAAACAATAAGGTCTCTTTTCACTATTTTCTCGTGACCTCGATGACCAATTGAGCTCAAACTTTCACAGGTTTGTTTGTTCATGCATATGTTGAATCACACAAAATGTGGACACTGATTTTGAGCTGTTACCAAAAGTGTACAATACATTTAAACAACTGAAACATCTAAATCAAAACCTGAAACGCCCTCTGAAAATATGCCAAGGACAAAACAATTTTCGAGGCTGTGCAACCCTGTGAATAATCCTGAAAATTGATGGCCCACATCATTCGCATTTTTTCAAAACGAAAAACCTGGGCAAACCATAAAACTTCTTAATTCAAAACCTGTCAGAAAATAAAACAAACAGCATTTTTATGACTCATAAAAACCTGAGCAGACTTCTTTAATAGGCTAACAGCGTCTTGTTACATCCCTGAGCTTAACGGTATTTTAAATCCTTCTCAGGGATTTTTATTAGAATGCTCGTAATCCACCCCAACTCTTTAACAGTCCATCGTTCCCTAAAGAGAGCTGAGTCTTGAGAAAAATAAAAAAGGACTAGATTTACAACCAATGGAGATGTACTCTTGCCGCGGTGTAAGCAGGTGCATTTTACGGCAACGAGGCAGGGAGGAATTCCCCCACCGAAGTGCAGCGGACCCGGAATTCAACTCCTAGGACCGTGAAGGGAGGTTGAAGATTTTGTTAAATCATGTGCTAGTTTGTCAGATTCTGAGCTTTGAACGCTACTTTGTCCTGAGAGAGGACATATCTGGCCTGGAATTACACGGAGGCCATGTCCTCTGGTTGCCCCCTGGGCCCAATTTCATAGAGCTGCTTAAGCACAAAAAGTAGCTAAGCACAACAAAATATTGCTTACCAAAATAAGGTTACCAGTCAAACTGCCATATCTCATGCACAATTTGTAACTGGTATCCTGCTCATTTCTGCTGAGCAGGCAATTGTTAAGTAATATTTTCTGCTTAAGCAGCTCTATGAAATTGGGCTCAGAGGCCTTGGTGCCCCATCAAGAGTTTCCCCATAGACTTAAAGATTCCAAATGGAAGTGCCCTTTGAAAAAAATGAAAATGGGCCCCGCCCTCTCAAACACCAAATTCAAGGCCTGCACCAGATTCCAAGAAACATAGAGTGATCTCACCATAGAGAAGTCTCTATTCCTGTAAGAAGAAACTATGAATAGTAAACTTGCAGGTACAACCATGTGTAAAATCTCTTTTGTGAGAGTGTTGGCTCTGAAAAGAGCCGTGTGGTTTTGACGTTTCCAACAGTACACTCTGCTCGTCTTCGGGAGAATGCTGGACTACATGGTGGTGATGAAGACGAGCAGAGTATACTGTTCGAAAACGTCGAGACCACACCGGCTCTTTTCAGAGCCAACACTCTCACAAAAGAGATTTACACCCGGTTGTACCTGCAAGTTTACTATTCATAGTTTCTTCTCATTTTGTCCACACCATGCAAAGCTTCAAAACAATACTCTTTGCTCTTGCTCTATGATCTCACCGATAGCAACCAAACGATGAAGGGAAGCATTCTCTGCTCTGTCAAGACACCAGAACAACCACTCAACCAGTCTTCATTAATCTCCCTCTATAAAAATTGCAACACACACTTCTCAATAAAATCCCCAAGCCGTCATTGCCTAGCACCAGAAACACAAAAGCGCAACCCATAACAATCAGCTCCGAACCTTTGTCATCCTCACCCAAACAGGCCAAATTAACGTCTCCATCCTCTTGTCAAAGGGGCTTCCCGCCCTTTAAAGAAAGTAACGGTTATAACTGTTCCAGATAATCCCAGGATCTTTTCTTAAGTGTTTCCTTCTAAGATGGATTAATCCCACTCCCCCCTCTTGACTATAATAGTTTTTACAATAACATTTGTTTATCACATTAACCACGCATCATTAAGTCGGAAAGTATAAGGTAAGGCTGTAAAGCTAGCTTTAAGAGGATTATCAGGCTTTTTTTTTTTTAGGGGGGGGGGGTTGGGGTGGGGGAGGTACTTACAAAACCATACACCTTTGTTATGGACAACCACAGTGCACTTCTCAGTTGGGGTCAAGGACTGACCAAGCATAGGTGGGGCGAACAACTGCCCTCCAAAATTTGGGCAAAACAGCTGGGGGAAATTAGGGCGCAGTAAGAAGAAAAACAATTGGACAGGGAAATCGAAAAAGACTTTTTACCACGGTATTAGATATTGGTATGTTTTTATTGAGTAAAATTTCTGGCAAATCAACCCAACTGGCCCCTCTTGACCAAAGAATCCCCAATGCCCATGTGACCAAGTAACTGTCTAAATGTTGAGACCAGACCTGATGTCTTGAAGGCACTGCATCTAGCCTTTTCTTGGGCTTTGAGCGTTTTAAACCTTGTTAATTTTTCAATGATGGAAATGCGCAATGAGCGTGTATCGGCCCGCAATGAGCGTGTATCGGCCCGCAATGAGCGTGTATCGGCCCACAATTCGTGCAGATACGCTAGCTTGTCCATGGGGGACAACCATCAAACTTGACCTTGACACCCAAGAAGAAAAAAATTCCCCAAACTCTAGAAACTACATCAAATGTGTACAATCCAATTTGGTAAGGTTCAACTTAAAAGGCAGGATATACTTTTGGTAAATGTCAAATACCAGTATCCTCACTTGGTGTATCCCAACATATGCATCAAATAACAAACCTGTGAAAATTTGGGCTCAATTGGTCATCGAAGTTGCAAGAAAATTATGACAGAAAAAACACCCTTGTGGTATAGAATTGTGTGCTTTCAGATGCCTAAGAAAGGCCTGAAGCTTTTCTCAGATTGAAATATTTTAGTGAGAAATTACCTCTTTCTCAAAAACTACATTACTAATTCAAAGGAGTCATTTCTCACAGTGTTTTATACTATCAGCAGCTCTCAAGTGCTCCTTACCAAGTAAGTTTTTATGGTAATGTATTTCTTGAGTAATTACCAAAAGTATCCACTGCCTTTAAGAACTTTTGCAAGATACGATGTCCTTGACTCGAATACTCCATAACACATGAAGTGTATTTCATACACCACATAAACTAACTTTACATTTAAACTTTAAACTTTTCCTAAGCCCCCAAATCCGTGAACTTTTCAGAGTGGAACTTTCCCCCGACGGAGATATAAAAAGCAATGAGTTGGACCGTTGGGAAATAAACCATGCCATATTTATCTCAATAATGGTGGACATGTTGAAGAGAGCCCCTGGGGTAAATTAGTCGTCTCAGAAGAATGCTCCGTTGATGGAGGGCCAAAAAAAAGGGGAAAAAAAGCAGGGTTGAATGCCTGACAAAAGTTGGTAATTGAGGTGCGAAAAGGGGGGGCCAGGGTATCTGTCAAGAAAATGCCGTTCACAAGTTTTTAATGTACTGGTAATGTCTGGTGTAGAAATCTTGGATGTCAAGATTTGTTGAAGTTTTCTTTCGAGAAGAATGTTTTGTGCAATAAATGTCAGGGCTCCAGAGTGTGGGGGTGTGTTGCTCTATGGTTCAGATCGTCGTTGAATGATAACAGGGAGAAACTGTAGGGCTTTTGAGGCATGGTGAGGTATCAATGTATATTCGGTTTGCGGTAACACCATGTATATATCTACTTTGCTAAAACGTTGTATCTTGATTTTGCTAAAACTTTGTATCTTGATTTTGCCAAAACATCGTATCTTGATTTTGCAAAAAAATTTGTACACATGTATCTTGATTTTGCAAAAACATTGCATCTTGATTTTGCAAAAACGTTGTATCTTGATTTTGCAAAAACGTTTTATCTCGTACGAAAATGCTCCTTGCAAAAACGTCGTATCTCGGGGCGTGTACTTGTTTTGCGTGTACCTCCAGGCTATTTTAAGCGAGATACAACGTTTTGACATTTTCAAACTCGCTCGTAACGTAAGTGCTATTTTAGAATAAAACAATTTTGCACCGACGCGGCAAATTGAAGGCATGATGACCGACACAAACAATGAAGGAAAAATTAATAGATTTCTGTCTTCCTCTTTGCAATTAGCTCTTCTCTCCTTCTCCAAAACCATGAAGCCAAATGTCTACAACGTTTTTGCAAAGAGCCTTTTCGTGTGAGATACAACATTTTTGCAAAAACCAAGATCTCATCATCTTCCGAATCCTACGATCAATCTGATGAACTTTCAACGTACATTGACGACCTCACGTGGCATTTGTAACATCGTTAGATCATTGCCACAAAGAATGTAATCTGTCTGTAGAGACAGTCTTCATGGCGCGTACATTTACAGTCGGAGTGACATTGAACCGGGAAAATACATCAACTCAGGCACACTACCAAGACAAAGTATGCACTATATCAAAAATGATCTTACAGCAGCTTCTAAAGACATTACTTCTAAAAACGTCCGCAAGTTCCGGCACTAACAAACCAATGCAGACGTCAGTTCTGCAATGGATAAGGCACTTCTAAAAAAAAAAATTTTTCAGAAAGTCACACCGCAAGATTTTAAGAGGCATCTGGGCAATGACCCAGGTTCGTCTAGAGAGCAGCTAAAACAGAACATAATTGCTTAAAGTTTTCTAACGATCTACAATAAACAGGATACCAGTCACAGATGACACTTACTATTTTGGCTGGTGACCTTATTCTGATATTTCGTTGTGCTTAGCTACTTTTTGTGCTTAAGCAGCTCTATGACATTGGGCCCGGGGTCAAACAGATGATGACCTTACAGTGACCTTTACGAGACGGAAATATTGGTAAGAATCACCCTCTTCTGACGATCTTTCATGAAGTGTACAGTGTTATCAAGTTTTTATTTGCATTTATTGTTATCTTTGTTTAAATGTATTTGTGCACCCCCCCCCCCCCCCGTACTGCGGTGGTGCTGTTTAATGTCTTTTATCTGTGTAACTTTTAACAATATTTTTTACCTTGTAGTGCTACATAATTCAGCTTTGTGACTGCCAGTTGGTGTTTTAATAAAAAAATGAATGAAGGAAGAATGAATGAAGAGATAATTATTTCTCTTCAATTCATAACTTAACCATCTTTGAAAAGGAGACATCATTTGTTCTCAGTATGTAAACAAGCATTTAGTTATTTATTCCCAAACGAGTCTCGTCGTCAAAGAGTTTTTATATATATATTTTTTTATTACAGACGATTATCCACAAGATCTTGCAGGTTGTAAAACTCAACGAGGTAGCGATATCAACACTCCTTTTTAGCCAGATATTTATGAGGCCATATCAATGCACAAATTGGCCCCTTTAGAATCCCTCATATCTGGGGAATGTAACCATTAAAAATCTTTAAAAGACCTCGGCCCAAATTCATAGAGCTGCTTAAAGCACAAAAAGTAACTAAGCACAACAAAAGTGTGCTTACCAGAATAAGGTTACCAGCCAAACTACCAGGTCATAAGCAGAATTTGTGACTGGCATCCTGCTCATTTCTGCTAAGCAGAAAATAGTTAAGCAATATTTTCTGCTTTTAAGATTTTGGCGCTTACAGAAGCAGGGAATTCCGGGTTACGCTAAGCGTTTGTTTCTAATAATACCTGAAGGGTTCAGACTACTTTTGGAAGTAACAATTAATATCTGATAAAAAATAATAATATAAAAGCAGACACAGAGTATTCATTTTGTTTTCATAACATACACTGTTTCTGTGCCACGTGTACGGTGTCAAACACTTCAAGAAAATAATTAAAAACCACTGCAAACTTGTCTTGACACATAACACCACAAAAAACACGACCAATGCTTAATACCAAGAGAGTCCAAACTGTAAGAAAACACCTCCGAAATTCCACAGGGTTGTATAAAAATGCTCCCCTCTCCGCTTGCAAATGTATCGGCTGGATACCAAACCAGGCCGGGATAGACAGGAAAAAAAACCCACCAAGACGTGCCCTGGTAATTTTATCCCACATGGCAAAATGACCCGCCGGCCATTTTTTCTTGAGAAATTATTTGAGAGTGAAATATCTCCACCAGCGGACAAGAGCACGGGATGACGAAGTATATTTCCCTGATTGCCATGGGAACAGGAATTGCGGATTTTTCCCGGGGATATTTTGGTTGGATGATGCAGACGCATTAGGGAATTGTACTTGTTGTTTGGATAAAGGATTAGAGGAAATTGTTAAGTATTTCGCGTGTGTAATGGACGTCATGAAGTGGATGTGAGCAAGCAATGTGTACATGTTACTGTACATAGCGTTTTGTGTAAACTACTTGTATTTATGTAGTGTGCCTTTACAATGCACTCATATTTTTACAACCACAAACCCCAAGCAGGGTTTGTGGCCTCAACAAAAAACGCCGTTCCACTTGCATTATTAAGATCTGTACATCGGACCGTGTATAATATCAAAACACAAAAATGTGTTAAAAAAAGAGAAACGTTTGTACCAAATGTGAGAAATATACCACCCGCTCACCCCAAAAAGATTAACTTCCTTAGCTTTGGGTTTAAAGTTGCTAAATCACCAGTAAGAAGAAATGAAGACAGTTTTTGCAAAGTAAACTTTGTAGATAAAGGACAACCCAGACCATAAATATGTAACCAGCCCTGCATACATAGGCCAAACCATGGCCAAACTATGATGACTGCATTTAAAACCTTTAAAGGCCCTGTACATTATTGGTAAGATCGAAAAACACAATGCTCACAGATTCACACATAACTTACATGATTTAAAGTAAGTGATGGTAGAAAGGGTTCCTTAAAATATTTCTGCCTAAAATGCTATCGTTTCTGAGAAACGAGTAAAACAATAGTAATTATCGCGCGCGATAATTTGAAAAAACAGAAAACAGATAAGATCTCTTTTCACTATTTTCTCGTGACCTGGATGACCAATTGAGCTCAAACTTTCACAGCTTTGTTTGTTCATGCATATTTTAATCACACAAAATGTGAACACTGATTTTGAGCCGTTACCAAAAGTGTACAATACCTTTAACAACTCTTTAAAATGACAGCGTTTAGAGGAGGTGTCTTTGCAATTAAGGAAAAATGGCTGTCCTCCCTTCAAGAATGAATTATAAGGCTCTTCTTCTAAGCCAAGGACTGAGAAGCAGAGTGTTTGAAGCTTCCCACGATGTGGCAAAATAAGAAGTAACCATAAATTAGTAAACTTGCGGGTACAGCCATGTGTAAAATCTCTTTTGGGAGGAGTGATGGCTCTGAAAAGAGCCAGTGTGATCTCGACGTTTTGAAGCATATACTCTGTTGGTCTTCAGGAGAAATCGAGCGGCTCTGAAAAGAGCCGGTGTGATCTCGACGATTTGAAGCATATACTCTTCTCGTCCTGAAGACGAGTAGAAGAGGAAGCAGAGTATAGTGTTTGAAACGTCAAGACAACACCGGCTCTTTTCAGAGCCAACAATCCTCCAAAAAAGATATTACACATGGTTGTACCCGCAAGTTTACTAATTTATAGTTGCTTCTTATGGAAAACAAGTTGTCAACCGTCATGAGCTACAACCCAACTAATTATCGCAATGACAATCTCATAAGCGATAATGGCTGCCGACACGTTCCGTACGCAGCTGTCATTCCTTGATTATCAGTAAAAAAAATTTGACTTCAGGAGTGTTTGTTTATAAAAACTTGTTTGCAAGGCTGGGTCACTCGATGTTTACACAAACACAACGACGATGAACTCTGTACCGTTGTACATGTGTTAAGTTCTAATTGTGTCAAATCTGAAGTTTGTAGAACTTAGAAGGTCACAAAAATTCAAATTAGATGGGGGAAAAAGTGAAAAACTGACAGGATTGTTTTTAACTTTTCAATTTAAATGAAAAAGTTTGTGTGTTTTTATTAAGTTTAGTAAAGTGGCATGAACTTGTGCAAACTATTATTATTATTGCTGATCTTCTAAGTAGTATATGACACCAATGTAAATTGTTTTAAGTGAAAAACTGAAAAATCTTTGGAGGTTTCCTTTTCAAAAAGACAACTCTCCACAAAAATGTTACAAATTGCAGAGAACTCCAAGGTAAAAAAAAACATGATGAAAGCAATAAACCGCGTCTGTGTTTTACACAACATTTTTTTTACAACCCAAGCACGACCACTTTTTTTGAAAACCTCAGGGAAAAACCAAAAAACAGCTGCACGTTCACCTCTGATATTCTGTGACTGTCTTTTCGCATTCGGGGGGAAAAAAACCTTCATGACAGGGGCCCAGAAAAAACTTTTGAAAAAGAATTCTTTGCAAGCTTACCTTTTCAAATTTCTCGTTGCAGTCCAGTTCAGTATGGAAATGGAAGGGAATGCGGACGGGAGAGAAACTCAACGACAGATGATGTACAGTGTGTCCAGAAAAGTCTGTCTTAGAATCAGGGCAATGTCCTCGCTAATATTTGCTCCGAGAACGAGGGCGAGAGAGAGAGGCACGTAGAGGGGGAGAGATGACTACTCCAGGGCAACGTCCTCCACACAAGGAAACAAGCAATAACTCAAGTTGGAAGTTGTGAACAGCCTGGCAAGAGTGGTGTGTTATAAATCTGTAAAGTTCAGAACGAGAGAGTTGGGAATGCTGGTGTTAAAGTCCGAGTGAATTATGAAGTAATTAGAGACGATTATGAGCAGTTTATCCGGCCTGAATTTATGTGCAGTGCTGGAAATTTTCTCACATAATGGAAGTAACAGTTGCCAGAAGAAAATAAACGCTCTTTCATAAAGACAGTGATACGTTCCTTTTCAAATTGTAGCTTTGAAGTTTCTTAAAAACTCAGGATTTTCACGTGGCAAGAAATACTGTAAGAGATTGTTGATGACAAATTTACTAAGTCTTTACACGAGACAACAAGAACCGCTAGGTCTAAGGTTGATGATTTGAAATAACAGAGGTAGCATAAGGCAAAATATATATATATATATATATATAATTTTTTTTAAATGGCCGCCCGACACATTTTTCAAGACAACCGGCTGGGCTATATTTTAAAGATGGTTGCCCGCTTTTTTTCTGTGAGTTTTTTCTATGTGCTATAGTCAGAAATACGATATGTATTTTAGAATCAATTTTTGTTGTCAGAGATCTTAAAAATTTATCCTTAAAAAAAAATATATATATAAAAAAGGAGGGTGCCTCTGAAAAGGAAGCGAGCGGGGATGCTAAACATGTTTAAACAAATATCATTTGGCCTTAAGCGTGAGAATCAAAATCAAATCCCATCACGAATCGTGACTATACAGACATCCGACTTTTCATTTGTATTACTTCCACTGGTATGGTATAATCAACTCTACGAAAAACATATCCACATTACAAAGAGCAATCATAAACAAAAGGTATTTTAGAAATGTGACCCCCGACCTGTAAACAGATTTGAAGCCGGACTTTGTACTCGCTCCTTGTGCAAATAACGTGTAAACTCAATCTACAAACCACAACTAGACGATCCAAAAGATCTCACATTTTTTGTTTCGAAACTAAAAATATCTTGGATCAAAATTTATGATCGCCAGACTGTAATATTGTTCTGCAGTCCTCCACTCTCTGGCCTTGTGACTATTTGAGGGTTTGACTAGTAGCATGGTGTCCTGAACACAACCTTGGGGTCTTGTGGATTACGGTCATAAAACGTCTGTTTGTCTTTGACTAATAATATGAAATATGATATTGTTGTGCGTATACATAAGTTATGGAGGCAGTAAATTGGAAGGGTCCATTTAGTAATGGAAGGGGTGTTCTTTTCCGGGTTTGAATGACGGGCATGTAGCACATGACTGAACTACTAAAAGTGTTTCATATTTCAGGTACGTGCAGAAGGTTAAAACAGGCTTAAAAAGGATTTCAAAGAAAATGCAACACAAAGCGTTGAAGAATTCCACAAGGATTAAGAAAACAATTTGCACAGTTCGAATACAGGTGATGACGTTTAGGGAAAGGTGTGTGTACTGTACGTGAGATCAAGCATGACCAATTTATCATAAAAATTATTATATAGATGGTTTCATTTTATTGGAGAGTGAAGCCTCTCCAAAAGCACTTCCTAGCTCTTATGCTCTTTGTTAAAGGAACATTACAAAATTGGTAAGAAAAAAACTTGTAAATTTTACTTTTTGATCACAGATTTAAATAAAACTTACACGGTCTAATGATGATGATAGTAGAAAATATCCCTCGAAATATTTCTGTCTGAAATGTTATATTTGATGAGAAATGAATAAACTAATTTTCCGATTGGAGTTTATCGCTCAGTGAGCGTTTTATTCATTTGTTGAATCTATATGATTTCATGCAAACGTGTAATCGGTTTAGTACTATTTTCTCGTGACCCAGATGGCCGATCGATCTCAAACTTCTACAGGTTTGTCAGTTTAAATGTATATGGTGGATTACATAAAGTGCTTACACTGCCAGCAACTGTTTTGTTAGCAAAAACCAATTCTGTAATGTTCCTTTAATACAAACATGGAGGTAAGAAAAAAAACAAAGTTCAGAATTGGACATAAAAGGGAGGGTATACCTTTGGTAATTACTCCAAAAATCAACGACCACAAAAAAACATAATTGGTAAAATAGGACTGCAGCTGTTGAAAATGTATAACATTTTGAGAGAGATAATTCCCTTCTAAGGAATGTGGTTCTAGAGAGAGGGATTCAAAAACATTTCAATTTGAGAAACGCTTCTGCATGAAACATTTCTCAGATTGTGTATTCCAATTTCGGATTATTCTTCCTGCGTGGACATAACCGCTCCAGATTTTCGGCGATATCTCACAAACGCTACCACCTTTTGCAATGAAACTTTCACAGGTTAGTTTAATTGTATATGTCTACATTTATAATAATAGTGGCTTCTTATATAGCGCTCAAATCCGTCACTCAGTGACGCTCATGGCGCTCCAACATTATCTATTAATTTATCCTGCGAGGTATGGGGAGCTATGTTTTGAAGTATGAGACCTTTTTTTCCTTTACACAGCACCATGTAATGGTTTACAAGGTGCTGTGGTGCAATATGCAGCCAATCAAACCAGGAACACCGGGGCGAACCCCTTCTCTTTACAATAAGTGCACTGGGTTCTTTAACGTGCATAATTACACAACACACGGGACCAACGGCTTTACGTCCCATCCAAAAGACGAAACAATAATGGTTAAGTGTCTTGCTTTAGGACACGACCGGGACTCGAACCCACACTCTGCTGATCAGAAACACCAGAGCTCGAGTCCGGTGCTCTTATCCGCTCGGCCACGACACGCCACAAAATAGGACTGAAACAATCGAACGGTTCCAAAAAACCAAAGGCATACTTTGCCTTTAAAAATAAGCCCCAGCTGAAGGAAGTGAATTTGGTATCAGCTGGTTGTTATGGCTGATTTAACTTCCGCATAATTAAGAAGTTTGGTCAATTACCAGCTGTAATTACTTTCAGGTAATTATGCAATCATGCAATAATAAACAGAGTACTGAACCAAGAAGTGTAAACACCATGCATCATGTAACCTGTGACATAAAATGTTTACAAAAGAGCCATCCAGAGCCTAGAGTGTTTAGAAAATAGCCTGAAGTTTCTGCAGGCATGATTTGTACACGGCTGGACCGAAGAAAACATAAAATCTTATACATTATGGAGATGGCACTGTCCGATTGTTGTCATCTTTCGATATGAAGAAAGGAGGCATATCTAAAACCTGGTAAAGCTGTTATTTTTTACAACTCTTGACTTTATACGTTGGAATTGTCATACAAAATGCAAATTTCCCAACTGACCATCGTCCATATGACCAGTAAATCTCGTCAGAGACCAAAGGTTTGGGTTCCAAGTTACTACAAATGCTGGAGAACTTGGGTATATTGGAGGCAATTTCCTTACAGCAAACTTACAGCTCCTTCTAAGGTTACGGTTCAAAAAAGGAACCCAACTATTTGGACTGCATGTCCTACAGCTTGTTTTTCAATGAATGTTAACAATCCTTCTCAAATGAAGCAGGAAGTGATTATTCCAATACATGCTGATTTCCGGCAATCTCTCCGCCAGAAAAAAATATGGCCTTAATACGACCAAATTGGCAATGTAATTTTAATCATTAAGATACCCGCATGCAAAACGTCCAAAATAAACCCGAAAAATGGTTTGACAGAAAATAACGACATGAAACAAAAACAGCAGCCAAAAAAAAAGATCACAAGACTGTGACGCCACTACCAGACGGTCGAGTTTGCAACAGTATGAAGGTGAGCCGGCAGCTGTGAAGTTTAATCCAAAAACGGCAGGAGAGCAAAGACTACTCGCTGAGAGGCAAAATGGCTAACTCAGACTCCATTTCCAACGGGATTGCTCGGGTAGATTACAAACTGTAATTGCACGCACGTGTGATGGATAGGAACAAGGTCCCCCGCTCAGCTTGGGCTCCTGGTCAGAGTCAGATTTAAGGAATCTGTGCTGAGGATTCATTTTGGTTTGAAGAGAAAAAAAAACCAACAGAGAAGGCAAGACTGTAGGACACAAATTTGTTACTGCAAAAGAAAATATGATACACAGTTGAAGCAACCTTGAGGTTGTACTGTACAAAGATTGATTTAAATCAAAACAAATATTTTGTTTACTCACTTCAAACCAGAGTTGACAACTGTAGTTTGTTACTTAAATTGGACTTGAGTTGCAGTATTTAAGTCCTATTATTTATGGTGTGAGACTGGGACTTGATTCCTGTCTCGTACCCTGATCTTGTACCCTAGTTGCCAGTAAAAAAAAAACCATCATGGGAAAGTTTAGAGTTGAAAAGTACCATACTTTGGGCAAAAGACTGTTTTGCTCGACTATCAGTGTTCTCCCACTGCACAAGCTAGCATATTTGGGCTGATGCACCAGCATTACAGAGCCGACATGTACAAATTACGGCCCATACATGTACGCAAACAAACAAAACTACTTTTTCTCCCCGTTTTCTTTTTAAGATTTATATAAAATGTAGAAAAATCATAAAATGAAAAAGGCTCCAGATTGCATAGTAGAGCTTTTAAAACCCAAACATGAGTTTCAGGGAAAAAATTTCCGAGGACCTCGTTTCAAGTTAGCGTGCTACGAACAAACTTGTAAAAGTTTTAGGTCCAGAATGCCCAAGTTTTGAAAACCCCTGGGAAGAACACAGTCTGGGTTAGGGTGTGGGAACCCAGTCTGGGTTAGGGTGTGGGAACCCAGTCTGGGTTAGGGTGTGGGAACCCAGTCTGGGTTAGGGTGTGGGAACCCCGTCTGGGTTAGGGTGTGGGAACCCAGTCTGGGTTAGGGTGTGGGAACCCAGTCTGGGTTAGGGTGTGGGAACCCAGTCTGGGTTAGGGTGTGGGAACCCAGTCTGGGTTAGGGTGTGGGGGGAAGTTAAAGGGAAGGTATACGTTTGGTAATCACTCTAAAAATTTATGGCAATAAAAACTTACTTGGTAAGAAGTACAGCAACTTTCGATACTATAAATCATTTTGAGAAATATTTAAATTCAAAATAATGTGGAGATGGAAAAAGAATTCAGTTTTTATCCCCAAAAATTTGAATCTGAGAAATGTTTCTGTCAGAAACGTTTCTCGGATTGTGTATTCCTATTAATAAATAGGGATTATTCTTCATGCGTGGACATAACCGCTCCAGATTTATGATGTAATATCAATCATTGAGTGACACATTGAGTCACTCAGGATTTGAGGACAGCTAATCCCAACCACGCAGTCTGTGCACTCTCTTTGATAATGGGATGTGCTCGATAAAAATCCGACTGATTAAAATTAATCAGCAAATATTGCCTGAACAGTTTTTCAAACTGATAAAAAAAAATAAAAAATTCAGATGAGACAACAGAAATTACTTTCCAGAAGTTGAATCACCTCCCAGATTCACCTTTCGGATCTATCACGGTTTGACATCGTAAACATTACCGGTACTTCCATGTGTAGGTTCAATATAGCACTTGACTGGTATGGGCACCGACAGATGTGGGATTTTGGGACTGCCAGCAATTTGTTTGGTAAACTCAAAGGACTTTGTGTACATGTATGAGACTGTAAAATCCTTTAATGTACACAGTACTGACTGATTCATAGTCTGACTGAAGATGGACCCCGACTACCAACTAAAGAAAAACTACAAAACGTGTCTAATGGGAGATAGAGGATGCCAGCAAGACTATATGGGTTCCTTCTGCTGACTGGGGGTAGAGGGGGTCAGGAGGGCCAAGAGGTTAAGGGGTCAAGGAAGTGGGGAGTTAAGGATGGGGGGAAAGACCACACAGCTTTTCAGGGGAAATGTACTCTTTATTTAAACTGTTCATGTGGGTTTTATTGTGTAAATAGAATCATGTTGATTTATATATAGGGGCCTACCCCAAAGCCAGCTTGTTCTCTCCTGTACTGGTCTGGTTTCAGCCTGGCTTGACAAATCTAAATAATCAGAGTGGAAACAATGCACGGTGTATATCCATTGAGTTAGGGTATATCATAGCGTATCAAGGCATAGCAGGGGGAAACATGAGATGGGTTAACCTACATACCAGTACTAAACAGCCTTTGTAATCAACTCCAGAGTGAGACCCAACCTTCTGGAGTCCTATACATTTCTTAGATGTTGCCTTCCTTTTTAAAGAGACCATTATCATTTGGATGTGGGGAGAGGGTGGTGCAGTGCATGTGGCATGAAACTTGTTCTAGGATGTGGGCAGGACTGGAATTACACGGAGGCCACGGAGGCCATGGTCTCAGTTGACCTGGTCTTGGCCTTGGTGCCCCTTCAAAACTTCCCCATATACTTTAAGATTTCCCAATGGAAGTGCCCTTTACAAAATGAAAATGGCCTTGCCCTCTCCAAGATGAAATTCCAGGCCTGTGTGGGACTAAGATGGTATCATTCTCTTATAAGGGCAATCCTTCTTCAGAACTTGGCAATGGAAGTCAGAAATTCAGTGAGGTGTTTAGTAGGAGGAGCAGAAGGAAGTAAACAGGCCAAGTACAGTACCACAAAAAACCTGGCCAATGTGGCGTTTCAGGTACTTGATTAAACAGGATAAACAGTTTTGGTGATTAACAAAGATTTTCTTGCTGAAATAGTTGATATATTTGTTCATTTGCAGATTTTTTTTGTTGGTTCACTGCAATTGAAACCGTACAATTAAAACCCAGTAACTTAATTAACTGCCTTGTGAAAACACCCTCCAATGGCACACACCTACACCAACTCCGGTTCAGTTCACAAGAAACTTAACACCAGACCAAGAGGATGTGGTGTCAAAGAAACCTGATCCAAACTAACCCTGTGTGTGGATTGGTATGTCATCAGACAGGGGGCCAGGGTTGATGGATTGGAAATAGTAGGCCAGGTAGAATGTCCAGTGGATAACAGTCCACGCTTTGAAACAGGATCCCATCTTGGAATTTACAGACTCATCCATTGGTGGAGTGATGTGGTCTAAATGTTTAACAGACCATCGGCATAATAAATAAACCAATTAAAAAGTAAACAAGGATGTGCATTATACTGGGTCGACTCAGTGCTATAAGGTCGTTAAACGCAATTTTATATCCGGAATTATCCAAAGAAAGAGCATTAAATGAAAATGCAAAAACAAAAAAAAAAATTAAAAAATAAAAATCAATTTTTCTTAGAAAATGATTACCCGGTACTTCTTTTTGCCAAAACATTACTTTGGTGAATCTTGATCAACAAACTCCATTTACCAAGAGCTCCAAAATATGCAAAAGAAATTTTATGAAATCCATACAAACTGCACTAATATGAACCTTTATAGTCCTTAGCAGATGATATGTTACTTGTTTCCATTTCCCCTCGACAGACTTATTAAAAAAGCTTATTTCTTGCAATATTTGCACTGTTTCAAATCTGCAGTTTCACTTCTAAAAAAAAGTACACATCGCAAACTTTTATAACTGGTGAGAGTTTTCAAATTTGTAAATTTTTAGAAATAAAGATTAATTACTCATGGATTGCTCTACACTGATGCAGGTACACTCTGCTCTACACTACAACTGATGCAGGTACACTCTTTAGTTTTGAGTTGATGACTTTAGCCCTTTCACACGAGAGCAATTTAGCAAGGGTCCCTTGCTAAATGTAGCTGGTTGTAAAATTTTTACAAAATGTACCTTCTGTGTAAGGACAACACATTTTTGGAGTGTCCAGGGTCCCTTGTAAAAATCTTCTGAAAAAATGCTATTTTTGTCGGAGGTCGGACCTCGACAAAAGCTTCCACTGACGAACATTTTGACCAAGGACGCGCGCAACGAAATCATCGTGTGAGGGGAACCTTAGCTGCCAAAGAACTCCACTTTTGTCCGAATCTCACCCCAAATTATCCTCAACTCTAAACTGTTCACACACTTAAATAAAAGAGGTGATGAATATAGATGAAGTGTTTTCTACAAAGTCCAGATTGGAAAGAATACCACAAAGGATTATATGACAACTTCCTGCAGGCAATCCATCCAAAAGAATCAAAAGTGTGAAAGCCGAAAAAGTAAAAAAATGTGCAGAAATAAACGCCACAGAGAACTCCCCAGATCTGAAACGACACATCTTTTATGCGATGGCTGCCCTTAGGGAAATCAATGTTCACCTCAACAGGTGGCCAATCAGCCACGACTCCGGAGCCACGTTAGTTTTAATCTATCTTCGTAAACGGTAAAGTATGGTGACACTTTCTGGCACAACATTTGAAATAACCTTTGTCTCTACTGAAATGATTCAATTAAAACTTACTGTGTACCACATTCCGCATCAATAAAAAAAAAAACCACAACACACTTCCCCTCCAATGAACAAAACCCTCTCTCCAAACACAGAAAAACGAGGCCTTCAACACCTACAGAGCGTGTGTATAATCTTGTCGGATCAATTAATTACTTCATAACCACCTTCCCCCTGGGTAAAACTAGGGGTGCACCCTTCAGTCTCTGAGTAACCTTGACAAGCGCAGGACACGGACCCTGCAGGGTAAAAAAATCGCTATCAATATTTAAGTACGGGTGAGAATGGCACACTCAATATTCTTAAACCTCTGAAACTCCAAGTTTAAAACCGCTGCCGATACGGAGAGAGACTCGCCTGGTTGGGAAGAATTGAAATTCAGGGTCGAAGGAAAGTGGCACACCGGTAGATATTATCATAATTATTCCCATCATTTTGGGGGAGGTTTAAGCTGGGTGAAGCACAAAAGCTGTAAGTTCTCCTTTTAAAAAAAGTTCTCTTGGACATTATGATATATCATAAAGAAGTGAATTTTTCTTTGGGAAGGTGGCTTTTTCTTCCGATAAAAATGAAATTCTAGCCCCGCGGCTTCAAGGAGACAGCAAGACTCGGTCAACGCTGGCAAATCGGAAGTACTAACTGGAAATCTATCTACTACATATCAGGGCACGAATTCTACATCTGGACCGCTGGCCCAGGCCAGTAATTTTAGCGTCGGGCCAGTAGACTCAAGAAGGGACAAGTCCGGTGGTCTTGTGTTTTTCAATTCAATATCAATGTAAAAAAATTAAAAAAGAAGATTTCCAAATGTTGAGTTTGAGTCTCATAAATACAGTTCAATTTCTGCAGATATTTTTTAAGTGTTTATCTGTGAAAGCACAAAACATATAATGTAATCCTTTAAAAAAAAAGATTCCAAATGTTGGACTCATAATATAGTCATAAAAAAGTGGTATATTTGTCTTTGGTGAGTGCTTTTTTAGATAAAACTGTGAATATTCTAGCCCCTTTGATTCAGGCTGAAGCAAACCGTCAACTGGCAAATTCGGGCTAATGGAACTATTCATACAATAGCGATACACGCCGGCAAGCAGTAATTTAGGTGCATACCAGAAGGGACAGCGTGCTGTGTTTTAATTCATATCATTAAAAAAAAAAAAAAAAAGATTCCATTTGTGATCTCATAAATATATCAATCCAGGAGCACATTCTCTAGTTGTCTAGTAAACATTAGGAAACTTCACATTGATCTAGTTTCTCTTGATTTGGTCTGTAAATAAAATTCTGGTCCATTAACATTACATAAAGCCTGGGCTCTTGGGATCTTCCCCCCAAATTCAAGCCCTGCATTTCTCTTTTACATTGCGCTATGGGGTCCCTACCTTTTTTTTTGAAAAGTACACTACAAGCCCGAGAATGAGTGACATTTTTTTAGGATCTCGGCTCAAGGGTTCCTCGAATGTATTTACAATGACGCTCTGGAATTTATACGGTTTTGTCAATCCATGTTCGGATTCAGGACCCAACCCGCTCTGCCCTCAAACAACACAGAATGCGTACACTTGTAACCCCCTACCAGTACAGTAACTCAATTTAATCTTTGTTTGCTTAACATGAGATCAACCTCTTAGTCTGGGGCCTCTATGACCATGGAAGAAACCCAAAACACCTGTTGCTTAATTGAACATAAGTACCCCCCTCCCCCAAAATAAAATTTATATAATAATAATAATAATAATGATAATAATAATAGAGAAAGAAAGAAAGGAAACAAAGAATAAATCTAGCTACGCTTACAAGTCACTGTCAACAATTGAATTTTTGTTTAAAGGTGCAAGTTTCACAGGCATGAAGCCTTTCTCAGGCATTTAACAGTTCTATTCAACAAGAGGTTTTTTTTTTTCTTTCCCTTTTTTTCTTGCACTTCGATGACCAATTGAGCCCATACTTTCAAGGTTTGTTATATTATGCAATAATGTTGGGATATACACAAAGTGTGGATATATCTTTGACAACTACCAAAAGCACACCCTGCCTTTAATTGCTAGAATATCACACATCATTGCTGTTGTTACGAACATTACGGTTTTTTTTGGACATGAAATTTTTACTACCTTTACAGTTTGTACAAAAAAACTCTGAGTTTTGAGTTCCCCGTGATGTATTTTTGGCACGCAAATAAAAAAATTGATGAATCTTCCCCACAGGGCACCCTCTTCTAAGAATGCAGGGTCATCAGATCTTTTTGAGGACTTCACCCCATCATGGATGAGCCATTGTACAATCCCCCCAACAATACCCCAGCATTATCAGCAGTAAAAGCAAAATAGCAAGGTCACTGTCTAATAGAGGGATTAACTGCACAAACGCACACACCAGAGAGTCTGGGTGTGCTCCCGTCAAAACACTCTACTTAATATGCATTATGCAAGGTCAGAGGTCACGGCTGACTGGCTGCACATCATTATAAAATGACACAACGATTTCATAAAAAAAATCCTTGACACTTTTCTTTGAAGTTCTTAACAACTCTGACCAACAACAACAAAAAGTCCGGGGAAAAAAAAACTGATAACAAACTTCTCAACACTCCCAACAGATTAAAAAACTTAATCTTCAGTTACAAAAGTGGGAGACTGACTGCCGGCAGGCGGTTATCACATGAGGTGTTCTGCCAATGGGCCCGTTGAGGCAACGTTTGTTCTTAATTTCAGGGGAGTTGTCTGCTGTCTCCAGTCCAGCGCCCATCGTCACTTTGATGATATTAATCTTCCGTTTTATAGAAGCCGCTCTTTCAATTCTTTGGAGTTTCCGCCGGCATCACGAATAAAACTCACAGTGAATGGCCGTATGTATTGATCCGTGACAAAAGTATATTAAAAGTCATAAATCTCCCATCCCTGAAGCTGTGCTGTATTGTATTGAGTGCTCAGTGCACACACTATACACCTGTACAGCGAGTTTGACAAGTGCAAAAATGGCACCTAACCAATAATTGATTTCCCTTTAAAAATACAGCACAGCAAAAATCCACACGAAACCACTCATCACACCAATTTCAGAACATTGGGTCACCATCTCCGAATTTCGTTGGAAAACATCTAGTAGTATAGGAACCCATGTATCTAGTAATAAAATTCAATAAAATACAAGTCAGTGGAGTCAAGCCTGCTGGTGTGAAGATGCAGCCAGATTGACCATGCTGACCGAGCACCACCCATTAGTCCTAGCTTCATCTGCGTAGCGAAGTGATATCTAAAGTGAAAGTAGTAGTCCGGCCGATTTCCTACCTTCCGCCCAGGTAGTAGTTAATAAGCAGGACATGTTCTTTTAGAACTGAAAAGTCTCCCGAATTCCGAAAATCAACTCCGCGATAGTAGAACAAAAAGCAAGACAAGTTCTCTAAAGAACAAAATCTACACAGCAAAGTAGATATGCACATGGTGATACCGCAAACCGAATATACATTGATACCTCACCATGCAATGCCTCAAAAAACCATACAACCTTATTAGAATTCTCCTCGAACTTAGAAGAGGACTCAAATCATCCTGATTCACCCCGTTCAACCATGAGGTCCTTCCTCCAAATTTCAAGTGACACGTGTGTATTTTTCTTTCATTATTTTCTTGCACCTTCGATGACCAATTGAGCCCCAAATTTTCACAGGTTTGTTATTTTATGTAATGCATTTGTTGGGATACACCAAGTGAGGATACTGGTCTTTGACAATTACCAAAAGTATACCCTGCCTTTAGCATACAACATAACACTCCTTCAGCCTTCGAGAAATACTTAGCTAGGGCGAAACATCAGGCAACTAACGATATAACCTAAGTGGTAAATGTTTTGGGAACAGCCATTTGTTGAGTCTTCAAAGGCTTCTTCCACAGTATTTCAAAGATACGGGGTCGATTTCACAAAGCACTAAGATTCATCGTAAGATGAGTTATCAGTATTACCATAGTGATTTGTATTGTGACATTACTCTTTGCTAAGCAACTGCGATGGATTTGCAGTTACGATCAGTCTGATCCCTTTGTGAAATCGAGCCCAGGAAGCTCTCAGATTGAAATTCATCAGATTTTTTCCCCAATCTCTTACAATTCCGGGCCCAATTTTATAGAGCTGCTTCAGCAAAAAATAGCAAAGCACAATTTAGTTGTGCTTACCAGAAAAGGTTACAATCCAAAAAAGTGCCATGACATATTCACCATTTGGGAGCAGTTTCTTGCTAATTTACGCTTAACAGCCAAAATTTGTTAAGCTGCTTAAAGCGACTCTACGAAACTGGGCCCAGACTTGTCAACAGTACTTCTAAGTGCCCAGTAGACTTTCTTATTTTCCAATGGAGATCTCCTGTTACTCATCCAAAGAGTAACCTTGCCCACCTTGAGGAACGAAATTCCAATCCTACCAAAGTGAAATTGAGCTTTTAAGCATCCTCTAAAATGTTGGTAACTACTAAGTTAGTTTTCAACGTCAGATAAGCACACCCTTCCATCCAGCATGAGCACTTCTACAATACCAACAAGGAAGACGAGTCATCATAAAATGCTCAAGGTCAATAGTTTTGCAAACCCTGCGAGCAAATATTTAAAAGAAAGATCAACAAATCAAACGTCTCATCTAAAAAAAGTCTCAGTGGGAGAGTGGTGGAGAGAAAGAGGAAGACTCGGGCAGCAAGGTACTCACCAATTACAAACAGTCTGAAGAAGTAAACCATATGTGTCAATGAGTATGTAGTTCCAGTGTCCCCCAACAGTAAATTTCACAATCCAACTTGTATGGCTCCAAAGTCGTCTCTCAATCAGTGACTATCCACAGTCCTGGCGTCCAGTCCGGCACACAAACAAAGTAAACGTTGATCCCACAGCTAGCAGTCCCCCTTCTGGTCCATGTATAGTGTCCAGAGATGTAGGGGGATTCAACCGCTCTATTGTACAAGTTAAATTATCCCTAGTATCTGCAGTAATTCCAGGGCCATTGACTAGGAGGACAGGGCCCGGGTAGAACCGATCGCTCAGATGCTCCCAGCAGAGAGAGAGCTTGATACTTCAGCACTGAGTCAGGTGGGTCATCCAGTTTGGCTCTGTGGCTGGCTTTCTGTTGTTCCTCTGGTGGGTATTGTGCGTCAGGCGGCTAGTGTGTTGACTTGTCACACAAGTAAAGCTGTAAAGAGAGGATAGTCAAATGGGTGAATCCATTCCGGGAATAGGGGGGATGAGAAATTGATAGCGAATGGGCCGCCTATTGAATGTGACACCGTTTTAATTTCTCACAGTTTTTTATTCAACAATGATGAACAAAGAAGGGCATCCTGTCCATAATTTTTAGTCGAATATATACCTAGTATCCTATTTATTGAAAATCCCCGATGAGAAATGGACTGGCCCAGACACAATAACTCACAGGTGTAACTGCATGGAGACAGGTGGACTGTCAATAAATAGGAAAATGCACATTAAAACTTCACCTGTATTTAATAAATGGCCCATGGTGATGTTATGTAGATGAAGTTTGTGTTCATGAAACATGGCAGTCTATAGTTTGGAGACCTTTTTAAACAGGTTCTGAATCTGGTCAACATTCCTTGCTCTATGCATAGAGTGTGTAAGCCTTTCTCTATGGGAAGATCGACTCAACTCCAACTTGGTCCCCGACTGGGAGTGGGGAGGTGTGGAGAAATGCGGATCAAGCCGGGCTGACATAACCACAAATGCGTCCTCCAACCCTCCTCACTTCAGGGAACAAGCAATGTTAACCCATGCATAACAGGCCTTGCGCTTAAACTTTTTGTAAAGTAGCCCACCGGGCCAGTAAACTGTGCATTTTACCTGCCCCCAGGAAGTTTTAGTGCCCAGATTTTAAACAGGATTTGCCTGATGTAAATGTTAACGATCACAACCAGTTTAATGGTCAAATGAAGTCATATTCACACACTCAATAACAATTATCACATTTTATACATTAATTATTCACATCTGAAATGGAAGAAATGAGCATTTTAAACAAGTAGGTTGCACAGTTTTTAGTAGCCCTCAGGGCAAGTTGAGAAGTGGTGTTTACTAGCCCGAAGCATTTTTACTAGACAATGTACGCATAATAGCAGTAGTTGGGTTTGTCCTTAACGTTTTCAGTGACTACCAGCTGGACCGGTTAGTTTGTATTTTTGCTAGTCCGTCAGCTTTTTCGCAAGTCCATATTTTACATATTAAATAGAGATGCTTTCGTAATTCTAGCAACAAAATCTTTTGAAAGAATTGCCACAATTGTTTAGTAAGTGCCATTTTATTACAGCCTTATTAATAGATGTTAAATTTGCATTGGGATAAAGAATATTGTTTGGCTTGTTACCCTCACACAGATCAATGTAAAGCACTGTACACTCAGTGCTTTCCCAAGTTCTGTGAAAAAAATCCACGGGCATACAGCTCGGGTGGGATTCGGACCCACGACCTTTGCCATTCTAGAGCAGATGTCTTACCAACAAGACCACAGAGATTGCCTGGTAGCTAGAGGCAGCTCGAATCCTATGTTTGTGGCCTTTTGTTACTGGATAAAGGGTACTTTGTCTGCCTAGATGCAGAAAAGATTGCTTAAACAATTTCAGAAATGAGCAGGACACCAGTCACAATTGGTGTGTTCAGGCATGGTTTTTTTGGCTGGTAACCATATTCTGGTAAGCATAATTTTGTTGTGCTTAGCATATATGTTTGTGCTTAAACAGCTCTATGAAATTGGATCCTGGTCTTGGCCTTTAGTCCCCCTTCAAAAGTTCCCCATAACTTAAAGACTTTCCAATGGAAGTGCCCTTTGCAAAATAAAAATGGCCTTGCCCTCTCCAAGATGAAACTCCAGGCCTGCCATGGTCCTATCGGGGGTTCATTGTGTAATTCCAACCCCACCCCACCACCACCCTCGACACTCCATCACAACTAAAAATTTAGATTTTTTTCCCAGAGATTTGAGTCCTCTTCCAATATTTACTTTTCTCACCTCCTTGACACCAGGGTTGACATTTGAATACTGACTGAAAAAACAAACCATGGGATAACAAGCTCAAACCTACGTTGTATTCGATGGAAACAACGACATCCTTACAAGCAGTGACCGTCTTTGATGTCCCCAAAATATAAAAAACAAAGTTCTCTAATTTACAAGTAAACAAGTTTTTGGGACAAGAATTCTCTTTTTAAAGGCAGGGTATACTTTTGGTTGTCAAAAACCAGTACCCTCACTTGGTGTCTCCCAACACCCTATGCAGAATATAAAAAACCTGTACAAATTTTGGCTCAATTATTGATAATTGAAGTTGCAAGAAAAAAATGAAAGAGAAAACACCCTTACTGCATAGAATTGCGTGCTTTTAAATGCCCGAGAAAGGCTTCATGCCTGAAGCCTTTTTTTCTCAGATTCAAATTTAGGGGTGATTACCTCTTTCTCTTTCCCTACATTACTGAAAAACTCTGTTAGAAAAACTAACAGAGTTTCAAAATAACAACAGCTCTCCAGTGCTCTTTATACCAAGTAAGTTCTTATGGTCTAACTTGTGGAGTAATTACCAAAATACACTCCGCCTTAAAGAGATTTGAGAATAACTGTTCATGTGTACAGTGTACAAGATCATGAAGGCACAAATCTGAGCTGCTCACACATGGCCCACACAAAGAATGTGCAACTGTGGCACCCCCTCTAAACAGTTTTAATCCCTAGGTGTTTATCCACATTCCAGAGCCCACCCTACATCTCCAGGTAGACTCACAGAGAGAAAAGCAATCCTAGTGGGAACAAACAGAGAACGTGTCCACTTCACCTCAGCTCCTCCTCCCCTGCCCCATCCAAAATGGGATTCCACCCAATTATAATTAATTATGGCTCCAGACACCTAGATATGGGCTAATAAGAAAAGAAAGAAAGGCAATTTATTATACTCTACTTTCCAGCACTCCACCCCGGGACCATTTTAAAACTAGCCGGAGAGGAATGTGGCTGTTTTGGCCGGGGTTTTCATGGAGACCTGGAACCTCAGAAGCCAATCCCTGGTGTATGTGAATGCTAATTGGATGTGGGGATAGCCTATTAAGGCACAATAGGTAGATGGGAGGGCTTTGTTGTCCAGAGTAGAGGGAGAAAATAGAACGCCTCAAGGAGGAGGGTTTAAGAGGGACAATGAGGATGCTCGGCAGGACTCCTTCAGATGGTGACCTCGGAGGATTGTCCCCTCGCCTCATGTGGTCTATCATCTCCCGACTGGTGCCCCTCAAAAGTCTCAGATTCCTACCTCTTAAAGCGCAGGTGCGAGATTGATTTATGGGGGGAGTTAATTAATCATCCTCTTGTCCGGAAAGCATGTTAACTGGCAACCTGGTAACACCTTCCAATACACTCCTCATTATTCCCAAACGTCCATTTTTTGGCTCAAAATTTGACAACATAATAACGGGTTAACCAAAAAGGGTAATTGGGGCTTGGTAACGTCCCTTTATGTTTACCAAGGAACTTCAACACAAAAAGTCACAGCATGACTGACAACTTAAAAAAGATGACAGGCTCAACTCACTGCTCAACAATGATTTTTTTTAATATATTATGGACGTCTTATTTAAAATTCATTCAGTTCAGTAAGTAGTTCACTAATAGCGTCCACTTCATGATCCGTCCTCGTGGAAATCAAACTGGACACAGAGTCAGCCTTGACAGGTGTGAAGAGGGACAATAGGAAACAATTTGGCCATAATGATGATTGGGGCTTGAGGTGACTGGTAAACACAAAGGACGCTGCCTGGCAAGACATTCATCGTGTTGACGGGGCATTTTTCATGCAGTTCAGAGGAATGTATAGTGGAATTTTAAATCCTCCAATTGATTGGGGCTTTAGATCTCCACTAGAAATAACAATCAAACAAATTAACAATGGTTGAAAGTAAGATAACAATCTCAATCCGGATATTTCAAAAAGGGGTAAAATTTATCAGATTTGGCCACCAATCCTCTTGAGGCAATTTCAACTCATAGCCAACAGGGTTACCACTTACGTACTCCCCTTAACAGTAGGTCCGCTGGCCAAATGCCAGTTAAAAAACACCCGAGGACCAGTCAAAATTCTCTCCAAGTGGTCCGGCTGGCTAGTTCAAGTGTCGAAAGGCACCCATGTTTTGTAAGAAATATGGACTAGTGGAAAAACTTGCCGATTTGTGAAATAACGAGCTAACTGGGGTCGATTTCACAAAACTCTTCCTAACTTAGGACTAGTCCTAGGCAATGCTAAGAGATAGGACTAGTCCTAGGCAATGCTAAGAGATAGGACTAGTCCTAAGTACTGGTCCTAACTTAGGACTAGTCCTATCTCTTAGCATTGCCTAGGACTAGTCCTAAGTTAGGAAGAGTTTTGTGAAATCAACACCTGGTCCTGCAGCCTAGTCACAGAAAAAGTTCAGGGCAAATAATAATAATAATAATAATAATAATATCGAGGAATTTGCTAAAGCGCCTTTTCCAGGCAAACCCTGACATGTACCTACCTCGTTAGAATCTATAAAAACAGTCATTTGATTATTATAATTATTATTTTTTTTTGGTGGGGAGGTCAAGATTAAATGAGGAATGGTGTGCAATGATAACTTACAATCAAAAGATTGCAGCACTACGAAGCACTAAAAGAGCTTCAAAAACCTGACCGCGATTACCCCCTCGAGGAAATCTACAATTATTCTAAGCCTCCAAGAGTCCACCGTGTCACTTAGCAATATTGAGTAATCATTTTTCTTGGCTCTTTAATTCGTCAATGGACAAATGATTTTTCTACCCCGCAAGAGCGGACAAAGGCTTTAAGCTCTTGGTGCTCTTTTCGCTGACCTCTCGTTATTATGAACACGGCCCCAGGGGGGAAAGCTCAGGTGAGAGAGCGAGGGATTTCTCCTTTCACTTGACCGGCCATTTCTGTAACAAAGTCTTGACTCAAGTTTAAAATCACAAGGGGAAAGAAGTTGACACGAAGTTAAAAAAAACGGTTCAAGCAGAGTTGGTGAGAAACGGTTGTATATTTTTGTTCTGTTGAAGAAGGTTTTTTTTCCCCCTACAAATGTTAGTGTTCAAAATGCTGTGTAGAACAAACTTCTTGTATAAACCATTCACAGTTTGAAAAAAGAGAAAAATACTCTGCAGTTTCTATGGAAACTAGCCAATAATTTCTTTAAAGGAACATTACAGAATTGGTAAGAAAAAAACTTGTAAAATATACTTTTTGATCACAGATTTACATAAAACTTACACGATCTAATGATGATGATAGTAGAAAACATCCCTTGAAATATTTCTGTCTGAAATGCCATATTTGATGAGAAATGAATAAACTAATTTTCCGATTGGAGTTTATCGCTCAGTGAGCGTTTTATTCATGTGTTAGTTGAATCTATATGATTTCATGCAAATGTGTAATTGGTTTTTCACTATTTTCTCGTGACCCAGATGGCCGATTGATCTCAAACTTCTACAGGTTTGTCAGTTTATGTATATGGTGGATTACATAAAGTGCTTACACTGCCAGTAACTGTTTTGTTAGCAAAAACAAATTCTGTAATGTTCCTTTAAATCTTAAAGACGTTACATTACATTTTTCTTATTCTCAGCAGAAATAGATCACACAAATGTTGATTGATCAATTCAAAATCAGAGTTGTAGCTTACAACGATGTGCAAACCATTGGTGTAGTCTAGCATTCTCTCTTAACAGTGGTCCCCTGCCAAATGCTAAATAGTTAAAACACGTGAGGAGTGGGGACCAGTCAAAATTCTCTCCAAGCGGTCCAGCTGGTTAGGTCAGCGTTGAAAAGCATCCGTATTTAATATGAAATATGGACTAGTGAAAAAAGTTGACGCACTTGCGAAATGACAAACTGACTGGGCCAAATTTTATTGTTCTGCTTACCGCCGAATTCGGCGCTTGCGATCACTATTCTCAGCTGACTGTGCAAGCGCGAAATTTCTGCGCTAGCTGTGTAAGCGAAAAATTCTTATAGTAACGTGGAGTACGCACGCGCACAAGCAAAAATTCCCTGCCAGCCAATGAAATACGCTTGGCGTGAGCGCGGGAAAAAACTGCTTCCGTAAGCGCAAATTCTTTGCCTACTACAGTAAGCAGAGCCATGAAATTAGGCCCTGTTCCTGCTGGCTATAACCACTGAAAAAAGTTAAGGGCAAACCGCTGGTGTACATTAAAGTGAGGCACTCCTATCAAAGACTACAATTTCCCCAGCAATTGTGAAAGTTTTTTTTCTTTTTTTTACAGCTTTTCAAAATTTACATTCAACAAGAGTTGCCAGTGCCTCTGGACATGAACGTGTGCACGAGTCAAGGGAAACCTCATGTAGGAACAAAGTACATAAAACATACGGGACAATCAAAAAATCAACAAAAAAAGTCTCCTCGATTCTTTGACGGGGAATTCAATCTGTCAATGGAAATTTTCCGGCCCATCAATCGCTCTTTTTTGGTTCACAATCGACAATGAACTTACAAGTCTGTTAATTACGGACCTCGCACTATAGTTTAATCCATTCAGAGGTTTGATACTTTGGGTTGGGGGGTTACTGACCTCGTGTCATGCTCAGCCATCGGAGAGAGGAAAAGCTGTGAAAAAGATTTGACATGTGTCCCTTAGTCTGTCTTCCGAACATGCTTTTAAGTGCTTTTGGTTTGAAGAATAAAAATTCCCCATAGAATTTTAGTATTCGTAATAAAAAAATATCAAAGATGTTGAAAATGCTTTCTGACAGACTTGGGTGAGATTGTAAAAAATATAATAAAATTTGCTTCAGCAGAACCAGAGCCTTTTTGTTCTGGAGATGAAGTACTCAGAATACAATGGATGTGACATATTTTTTAGAGGTTTGCAGACTCTGTAATAATTATTAATAATAGTAATATTAGTCTTATATAGCGCAGGTATCTACCAGTAAGGTTACTCAATAAGGTACAAACAGAAATATTTTCAAGACAGGTTTTTTTGAATTGTTTGAAATATGAGACCAATTTATGTAGCGATTTTAAGGGCTTACAAGGTGCTGCGGTGTATTCAGCAGCAACTGCCTGACACACCAGGGCAAACCCCTTTCCTTAGCCATAAGTGTAACTGGGTTTCTACTTGTTAGTTTGACTGAAAACAACTATATTTGGGTAAAATTTTGAATTATTTGCTATAAAATGAGCAGAAAACCTTACCGGAAAAAACATGGCAAACCCTTCTCTTACGATAAGTGTACTGGGTTCTTTTACGTGCATTACACAACACACGGGACCTACGGCTTTACGTCCCATCCGAAGGACGAATCAATAATGGTTAAGTGTCTTGCTTATAAGACAGAAAAGTCACGACCGGGACTGGAACCCACACTCAGCTGATCAGAAGCACCAGAGCTTGAGTCCAGCGCGCTTGACCGCTCCGCCACGACGCGCCACCATCTCAACTCAAGTCAGGTTTGTTGCTTCTGAGAAACAAATCTGAATGAAGAATGATTTTTCTCCAACAGATTTTCCTTAAATACCATGCAGCATGGAAAACTAAACATTCATTTACTCTCCCCGCAGGTGTCTTCCAGCCTAAAGCGCCAGGAACTCCCCTAGTTTCATTAAGAAGTAATAAATAGCACTGTTTACAACGATCACAAATTCTAAAAATTCTTCAGCAACTTAATTATCGTGCTCAAGCAAGATCAGTCCCTAGACCCACACCCATTAATGCAGTACGGGGTGTCGGTCTGATGTGAATAAACTCTATCTTCATGACACCGGTCTGGTCTTTGACTCTGAGGTTCATCAATTAACACAGAAACATAGTCTGACAAGGACTAACCCACTTTCACCAACACCAAAGCTGAACATGTGCCCCTCATTTACAGCATAACTGCAGAGTTTGGGGTTCGGAGGTCATGATAAACAGTCTTAATACACAGAAGCCAGACTTGCTCTGTTTTTCCCTAGAGCGACAGACAAAAAAACCGACCTGACGCAGTTATAAGTTTTAATATCCACACCTACAAAGATACCTTCATAAACTCTATTTCTGCGGGTCACTCTCATATTCAGGGAGACATAACATAGAATAGAAAGCTAAGACAGAGGGAATAGGCCTACTTCATAATAAAAAAAAATAAAAAAATAATGAAGCATTTTAAAGTTTCAAACTACAAACAGAAGTTAACAAAATGGAAACCAGCTGAACCGCTGAACCTCAAACTTTTGTAAAAGTTGCTGGAAACTCCTACCTCCATGGTATAAAACAAGCTGTTCAGCCTTATTTCACAGACATAAAACAAGCAATGATAATATAGGGAGAACAACCTGATGGTGAAAAGTTTTGATTTTGATTTTTTTTTATTTCAAAATATTTCTTTCAAAAAAGCCTATTTTGTTCTACAAATGTACACTGGTGACTGACATGCACAACAAATAAGTTCCAAACTGCAAATTATTCTTGAAAAAGTAAAACAATTACTTGTAAAAATTCATCCTGCGATGTGTTTTTTTAAGGGTAGTCTCTGAGTCTACTGACAAGCTGTCCTTTTAAGTAATGTCATTCGTGGCTTGGGGATTGCTAAAGAGAGCATCTGAGCAAGTCAACTTCGGGAACGAAATTATGATTTCCTTGACACCAGGGGTCACTGACAAAGGTCAGGTATGTCAAATAAATACCCTTATTATTATCGTAAATGTTATTTTAGAGAGACCTCCTCCGTGGTTACAGAAGCTAAAGAGTCTTGATAACGTCTTGGATTTGAGCCCGTGAACTTCACTCCAAAAAGAACTTTCTGAAAGGTACACTTATTTCAAGAAACTTGAACACTTGTACAACAATTCAAAAGGTACCTGTACCAAGAGGAAAAAAAACTACAATATTGTTCAGCGGCAAAGTACTCACTACATTTTAATTTTTTGTATGCAAAGTACTGCCTTAAAAAACAAACTTTTACACCATTTTTCAGACTGTGGTATAAGAAACTTGCTCTCGGAATAATAATCAGCCCCCCCCCCGACAATCTATTTGATGAATTCACAATGTCAATCAATCACAGAATCTAATTAAAGTTCTCTGTTAATTACTTCTGCCTGAAAAGATACTATGGTGTTCAACCCAAAAAACTGGACCAAAGGGTTGAAGAAATCCGAGAGAGCAAAAATCATTCCAAAGAATGCAGCTTTAAAGTTTGATGGAAATTGGTCTGACATCATGTTTTTGTTACATGGATACAAATTTAAATTCTACCCCATCATTTCAAATTCTTAGTGACAGGTGATTCATCAGTTAACAACAGACCCCCCCCTCCAACTCCACTCCCCCCCCCCTCTTCCAACTATCCTAAACAGCCACTTAGAGAAATTCACATTGATGGGGGGATAAAAAGCCTACTCCACAAGGAGTTAAAAACCCTCCGTCGACATCTTTGAAGTGCGTCTTCTTTAGACTCATCTTGGTCAAAACGAGAAACAACAAACACTCTCCCTCTATTCATCGGGCCACTCCTCAACAAAGGCACTTGGGCTTCGCGGTGAGTCTTAAGATCTTCAAAGACCCCAGGTGTGAGCCCTTATTGAGGCAGCCACCACTCAAGACCCTCCTTGCAATCATTTTTTAAACATGATAAATTAAAGAGGAGAGGTGCTTGAGAGGTTCTTAATATTTGCAAATGGTGGCCTTTCAAGAGGTTTTCAAGATGTAATGCTGATCCGTAAGACTCTAAGGAAGAAGTACAACTGTTCAGACAACTGTTTTTTTCTTCTTTCAAGAAAGTTATTCTAATTACAGACGTGGTAGATGTGAGGTAACGATCACCATCCACCAGCAACACTTTATGAAATGCATGGAGTTAACATCAGCAAACATTAGGTTCTTGGTTGTGATGTTTAGGCCATGGGGATTATCGGAGTGCTGGTATCAGGGACCTCTGTTCCATAAAAGCAACCGCTATCGCCGAGTTGGACTGGAATCGCGTTGTCCCTGAGTGGAATCGGAATCTCCCCTGTCGCTCTGAGTGGCATTAAGATCTTACCTCCAGTAAAGCCCGGATTGAGCAACATTGGCTTCTCTCTGGACATTGACCAAGATCCTGTCTCAGGGTCCTCTTCCTCCAATGACCATTGATCTTCAACAGATCTCACACTAAAACAGGTAAAGCGCGGTTCTTCCCTGAATTGTTCAGAACTGTGGAGGGCATTCTGGACCAAATTTTGTTTTAACCCTTTGCCTATAAAGCACATTGAATTAAAATTTAAGGCCCTCATAATTTGTTTACTTATCTGTGGTTTTAAAAGGCCTACTGTGCAATCTGGGGAATTTTAAATGTTTTTTTTCTGCATGATTTTTGTGAATTTGATCGATAAATAAAAAATTAAAAAATTGTTATATTTGTTTGCTTATCAGTGGCAATTTGCACATCCTGCGATTAAGCTTGGCACTGGGTAGCACCCTGTTATGAACCCAAGAAGACCTTTCTGGCCAGAAGGATTGCTCTGGGCCTAATTTCATAGAGCTGCTTTAAGCACAAAAAGAAGCTTCAGGAGTAGAAAATATTTATGCTTACCAGAATAAGGTTACCAGCCAAAAATACCACACGCACAAGTACAGTTTATGACTGGTATCCTGCGCCTTTTTGCTTAGCAGAATTTTTTTAAAGCACTTTCTTTTGCTTAAGCAGCTCTATAAAATTGGTGCCTGTTTTAAGCCTGGCAGACCTGATACTTTACCGAGCTAGGGTCCTTTAATATGGTTTTAAATGAACGCAACATTTACCAAGCAATATTTCCTGCTTAATCAACATTCTGTTTGGTCGACACAAGACTACAACACCAATGGGTTTGGGTGAATTTGTCTGTATACACCCAAACCAAGCAGTGCACTCCTTTAGTGTCCACCAAATCTCAAAAAAGGCTAATGGATGGACCTCTATGGATGGACCAGGGGTCGATTTCACAAAACTCTTCCTAACTTAGGATTAGTCCTAGGCAATGCTACGAGATGGGACTAGTCCTAAGTACTGGTCCTAACTTAGGACTAGTCCTATCTCTTAGCATTGCCTAGGACTAGTCCTAAGTTAGGAAGAGTTTTGTGAAATCGACCCCAGGGATTCTAGTCTCTGACCACGCTTCGACTGGACTGAGAAAGGCAAAAAGGTCCAAAACCATACTCCCTCAGAGACTGATGACATAAAAGTCCACACCGGACACTTACATGTACATAAAATTGACACACTACTCCTGTCTTCACATCAAAAGCCCACCTGTTGAACAATACCATAACCCAATGTCCACAACTCATGTATGCCGTACGTGCTCCTTGAAAGAAACAAAGATTTGACTTTACACGGCAAGATGGGGCACCACAAACAAATATTGAATCAACTTACCGGCCAATATTTTTCCCCCTTTTTTTTTTAGATCGCGGCCCAAGACGGCTTGAACCTTCCACTCAGAACAGCACACTATTTCTTGAGTCCTTTTTTACGAAGGGGGACCATGCACAAACACTTTTGTGTTGTGAAGAACGACTTACCCATGTACGGTCAATTTACTCAGCCATTTTGTGAATCATAATTAGCTCAAGACGTGACAGTGGGTCTTGACAGCTCGTCGAAGCTTCCACGGGCCGGACAAAAAAAAAAAAAATGTAGTCTGGGAACACGCAGAGAGATTAAGTGTCTTTTCTTTGACTGCGTTATTGATCTTAGTGGCAGGGGCCATTCACGAGTTAATCCGTCTCATGGTGTACTTACGTGTAGTCTATGTGGAAAAACTCAAAAGCACTCAGTGTCTGCCTTATACACTGTGCATAGAATCTGGGCCCATGAAGGTTGCAGCTTTACAGTTACATACAAAAGCCAGTCAGACCATTCCACAATGTGGTGGGTAGAGAGTTACGAATGGGATTGCAGTCAACAACAATTATACCTATGTCATGCTCCTTTGTACACATCTGACAAGATTTCATCTAACTGCCATGCAGGCTTTTGTCCTTAACATTTTTTCGGTGATTATAGCGTCGAGACCCTGGAGGGCCCATTTCACAAAGCTGCTTAAAAGTAGAAAATATTACTTAAGCGAAAATGAGCAGGATACCAGTCACAAATTGTACATGTGACATTGTACACTTGGTATGCGTAATCTTTGTGTGCTTCTACTTGTTGTCCTTTAAAGCAGCTCTATGAACTTGGGCCCCGGACTCAATTTCATAGAGCTGCTTTAAGCACAAAAAGTGGCTAAGCACAGCAAAATTTAGCTTACCAGTTTAAGATTACCAGCCAAAATACCATGTCACATGCACCATTTCTGACTGGTATCCCGCTATTTTTCGCTAAGCACAAACTTTGTCAGCAAAATTGTCTGCTTAAAGCAGCTCTATGAATTTGGGCCCTGGTACATGTATATTATCATTCTATACTAGTCCACCAGCTTTTTCAATGATTGATAATCACTAAGGATGCATTTCAACACTGGACTACCCAGCTGGACCACTTGGAAAGCTTTTCGACTGGTCCCTCAGGATTTTTAAGTAGTATTTGGCCAGCGGACCACTGTGACAGGAAATTGCTGCGATGCATAAAAATTATCCACCAACTTATTTGCAAGCAAAGGCTGCTAAAGAGCCAGACTAAAGCTAGATGTCTTTGCTTATAAATACATGTTGTTCTTCCTGTGATTGGCTTCACAGCCCTTCAATGCCAAAAACAGCCCAACTTAAAAATTTTGGTTTTTGAAATATAAGATCATTTCTGGGTAAATTGAGGGCGCCTTTTCCATTTCTGTAAGTTTCAAATTACAGTGTATGGTTTTGAATAAAGCATGTTCTATCTTGGCCTCTTTTAAAACACTTTCGTCACGTTTTTTAAAATGGCAAAACAGCTTATATCTTGGATCACGTAGGTTAGGCTGTTTTGCCATGGAAGGGCCATCAGACATTCTACGTCAATCTGATCGAGATCATGTGTAAATCAAAATCATAATCAGACGGCCACCCCAAGGCCATAACAATACATGTCCAGCAGCCCATGTATTATATCCAGTCCGTGTACTGTATTATAAGCTTTAATGCACTTTTGTAGGTCATTAAATGTCCACCGCTGGGACGACACAATGAAGGCGATGTTAAATCAGACTGCATGGACGCAGTGAACAACCACATGCTGATGCGTCCCAATTGAAATTTTTTCCTGAATTACTTGGCAATGTTGACAACAATAACAATCAGCATAAAGCTGGGTGTGATTGTGGTTGAGATTCACCAAGGCCAGACAAATTATTGTCACATAAACAATTTGAGGCCAGTCAAATCCAATAGGACAACGTCGATATTCAACTCTCTCATTTTTTTTGCAGTGATCCGTTTTTAAAATATTCAGGTATCGCAATGTTTTTTAACTTATGAATCGTTTTTTTTTCTGGGTAGTACTAACTGTATATTATGTCAAGGTACATAATGTGCATGTAGTAAGTATGTTGAATACAACCTAGTCTACTTATGGGTAAGTAGAGATGATTATGACAAAATGTTGATATAATATAACTGACATGGCGCGGAAAAAGAATATAGGTCTCTGTGAAAATGTGTTACACACTCCAGAAGAGAGTTAAAATTCAAATGCATTTGAAGTCTTAACCATGACCAGGACAAACCAAAAATCAAAACCGTCAGAGCAGCAAACCATCAAAGTTGTAGTTCTGTACTCACTTTTTCCATTCAGGTAAAAAATCAACTAAACTCGGATTCTCGGTCAAGCACCGATAGTTTTTTAAAGAAAAAGGCGGTGCAGATCAATGAACTGTTTGTGAAGTGGTAACACAGTAAACGTTTGAATGGCTCGATTCAAAAAAGCTAAATCTTTGATGAAAACGTCCAACATTTTTGACAATTGAAAGATATATAGTGCAGCTCACCCCTGCGGCTGATGATGTCACGATAATAGCAATAGCAACCTTGACTTGTTGTGCACGCCATTTCATGAATATTGATCCATGCAGTGTTAATGCACAGGAAATAAGAAGACAATAAAAATTCTATAGTCTAAAACGATGAAGCAATGTTATTGTCTAGGTAAGGGGCTTACAAGATCACACCAGTAACGTACGCTTTTAAAAACAAAATTGATTTTCAGAAACCAAATTGGAAAACCATCACTCAGAGGGTAGTATTAGCAATGCACAGGCCTGATAATTCAATATTGTAAGGGGAAAGGTGATTTCTCTTTGGTAAAGATCACCCCAATGAGAAAACTAAACTGTATTGAAACATTTAATTTGGGCACTACCAGATGCAATGACCAGGGACTCAGAGGCAAGCGCCTCCACGAAGTGTCAGGGCTAGAACATGTAGAATGTATGATTTGGATGTTAAAGTTGAAAGCTGGCAGTGACATTTCAACGTGGTGTAATCAGTTTTATATAATGTGGATGGTTTTTTCTTCAGATCCTTAACTCCTCAGAGGGCACCAATGCAATGACCAGGGGCACAGAGGCAATTGCCTCCATCATGAAGTGTCAGGGCTTAGAACATGTAGAATGTATGATTTGGATGTTAATGTTGAGAGCCGGCAGTGACATTTCATGCAGTGTTACACAGGCCTGGACTTTCTCCTTCGAGAGGGCAAGGCCATTTTCATTTTGCAAAGGGCACGTGTCAATTGGAAAATCTTAAATTCTATGGAAAACTTCAGAAGGGCAGGCCTGGAATTTTTATCTTGGAGCTGGGGCAAGGCCATTTTCATTTTGTAAAGGGCACTTCCATTGGAATTTCTAAAAAGTATGGGAAACTTTTGAAGGGGCACCAAGGCCAAGACCAGGGCAACGCAGGCCATGGCCTCTGTTGCCTTCATGTAAATCCAGGCCTGGAAGGGGCACCAAGGCCAAGACGACGGCCACAGCCTCCATGTAATTCCAGGCCTGAGTGTAATCAGTTTTATAATGTGGATGGTTTTTTTCTTTAGCTCCTTAATGCCTCAGACGCTGGGTCACCAACATAATCTGATTCCTAGATTCCTACGGATCAGACTTTGTTATCCCTATCATAACCCCCCTGACGGCAATGGAATTAAAAAACAAGACAAGGATTTTGTCAAAATGTAAATATATGCGTTCACATAATAAAGACAGTAGTGACTTGATTCACATTCCTGATTTAACAAAGCAAGGCCACTTTGTTTCTTGAAGAAAATAATCAAGAGGCTTCAATTGCAAGGGGAATGGAGGCAATGACCTCAGTGCAAATCAAGGCATATCAGACAATTTATTGTTTACAGTTGACAACAAAGACAAGTTGTACAAGTTTCAATGACTTCACTAAAAGAGCTTACAGTTAAAGGTATTGATACAAAATTAGTAAGGATAAAAACTATCATTGACATTGTTTAAAATTTTAGTCTGAAAGCTTACTGATTATGAAGTTCATACCAGAACCATTTTTTCAATGAAATATTATTCCCCTCTGAAAAGAAGTTATATTAGACAAAACTGAATCTGAAAACCTATCTAAAACAACAAAAACAGGGCCCAATTTCATAGAGCTTATTTTGCTAAGCATAATTTTGTTGTGCTTAGCTACTTTTTATGCTTAAGCAGCTCTATGAAATTGAGCCCTGCTGATTCTGGTTTTCATTAACCAAAATTAAGGATGATGTGTTTCCATGCTGAAAATTGTGTGTGGTTTTTCCCTATTTTCTCCTGACTCACACAATGGATTAAGCCCAAATGTTCACAGGTTTGTTATTTTATGTATAATGGTTGATCACACAATACATGAACACTGTCTGCGAATATTTTTGTCAGCTCTACCAATCTTGTACATGTGTGTATACCTGTAGGGATGCTATTTAAAATTTGAAGACTGTGCACATATAAACAATTCAATCAATCGGAGTAAAACAGACCTTTCATTTTCTTGAGAAAAAAAAATCATATATAATATTTTATTCTGTTTGGTTTATGAGTCAAGTTTTTTTACATTAGTGCCTCATGTTAAACCAGTAAATGTACACAATGTTTGCATGATTGTTGTGTGAATGGATTCTGTATAGCAAAGGGGAAAACCAATTGATCTATTTTATTTTGTTTTGTTTACATGCATTTCTAAAGAATGACGTGTAATTTGTTGACCGCAGGTACAAAATCATTTATTAACCACAGCAATGAGAACAGGGACAACCTACTGGAAAAAAAAAAACAGAAAAGAAAAGATGCCCGATATTTGAAACCAGTTGCAAATTGTACAAACAAACCTCTTCACCTCAATACCATAATCAAACACGGCAACTTGTTCACTCCATGTACTTAAGATCCTTTATCAGTCACCCGTTCCTACCACTGGCCGAGTTTACTCAAAAGCAAAGTATTCTGGGATACGGCATTTGCATACATTTTCTGTCAGTTATAAGCGCAGTAAGAGTGGACAGAAATCGGGCATTGTTCAAGTCGTCCGTGGTTTCCCGGTAACAATCTAAGGTTCGGAGCCAATTGGACTTTGAAACAGTTTTGAAAAAGTTCATAAACAACCGCTAGCCAAACTTGCAATAATAAAGTGTGTATCTGTTCCGGCACAGGGCATCATTAAGACATTTATTGGCTTTTTTGATGTGGTATTTGCGGGTGCCATTTCTGGACATTGCCCTGTTTTATAATGGCACCAGAGTGTGATGTGATGTTTACTTTGCAGTTATGGCATAAAAAGTTTTACAGTCGAGGAAACTGGCCCATTCCCAAATCCATGAATGGAAAAAAAAGGTATTCAAAATTTGTAGGAAAAAGGACAAGAGGTTCGCTATAAAACTTGTAAATGAATAAAAGTTCAAATTATAAACACTCTTTGCAGATAATTTTGATTTGGAAATAAACTGTTGGACAGGAAATTGGTTGTATATTGGATAATGATTTACAAACTGACACAGGTAGGTTTACAGGTAAAAAAAACATGTGACTAAAATGTCTAGTCAATTTTTCTTTGTTCAACCCCCATACTATTTGAAATTTACCCAGTCAGTTTCCCTTGTGGTTTTATTACTTGACATTTAAATTGAAAAAGTCGCATCCCCTCAAGGTGATCCCGTGGCTGCTGCTTCCCAGGTTGTATCGTAAACTTGGGTGTGATCCCTGGCTACACGGCAGTTAACGGTTGTATGGCTTCTGACTGGCACCCCGAACAAAGATATGACAAAATAGGGAGACCGCCAATGTAGGGCTAGATAGCTCAGTTGGTAGAGCGCCGGTACGTTAATCCGGAGGTCGTTGGTTCAAATCCCGCTCTAGTCAATTTTTCTTTGTTCAACCCCCATAAAATGTCTTTTGGGAGAGTTGTTGGTTCTGAGAAGAATCGGTTTTATTTATCCAGCAGACACAATATTAGCCCATTAACAGGATGAATAGGAAATAACAAGAAATGTTCAGTTTTAGATGTTGGAAGAAAACCTATGGGTTAAGCTTGGGCGATACCACGATATTATCGAATATTGCGATACTAGTTCTGAAACGATTACGATATCGGGTCACGTTTTTTTTAATCGTGATATCGGTAAATCGCGATATCGTTAAGTATCGTGATGTATTTCCTAGCCGAGACGATCTTGCAACAATAAATCTCCTTGTCGAGACGATAATTGCAACAATAAATCTCCTAGTTGAGACGATTTGCTGCAACAAAGAGTTGCAAGTCACAGACCGCAACCGCAAGATTCCCAAACAGATCCGACGGGGTTTAGTCTTCGAAAAAAACCAACATCAAAGCCTTAGCGGTCAGGCGATCTCACACAGACGGGTGTCATCACGTGCGTTATCACGTGCGTGTTGCGGACGTGCGAGTAGCGCGATCTAATTAGTTATGCACACATAAAGAAGAGTCTGTCATGCGCAGTTAACACATTAAATGTGTGTAAGTAATAGGCCCAGGTTTTCATACCATAGGTTTAGAGTAAAATCCAAAGAATAAATGGTTGGAACGACAGTATAAGTGGTAGCAGTCATTCACAGCCACAACTCACACCGTGAGAATTGTTGAAGAATGACATCATCAAAAACTGATCGCGATAATATCGAATATCGCGATATATTCTCGACGATATATCGTGGCTGGGAAAAAGGGAAATTGCCCAAGCTTACTATGGGTATGAATAAAACAAAGTTTGTGTAACTTTGTACTTTGTAAAAAAGAAAAATCCACTTAACAAAAAAAGGATTTGCCTAAACCGGAGTCTGCCATAAGGGTGCTCAAGTTAAGATGTCTCAACAAGTGGTTACAAGAAACTTGAGTTCCTGTGAGAGGAATGAGGGAGCTTTATGTAAATTTCACAACGGAACCTCAAGACATCAACGATAATCTTGAAGTGAGTCTACATGAAACAACTGTCCAGACCACCAAATACATGGAAAGATAAATCTGCCCTCTGGCCTCAGAACCAAACTGAGAGCTATTTTTTCACACTCCTCAAACAAGCTCTATGAGCCATCAGAGGAGTACAATCACTCCTTAAAAATGATGGTCTGCTGTTGAACGGAAAGTTACAAAAATCTCACACAATACTATACGATATTTGGCTTGTTTTTCTTTTTTTTCCCCCAATTTTTTTATAAATATAAATTGTTCTTCAAAAATTTGTTTTCCATACTTTTGTGTTTGTTTCTCATTTCTTTTCTCTTCATTTTTATTGTTGACAAACCTGTTTTTCCAAGATCCACTCAGAAAGTTTACTAGCCTAAACAAGTCTGTGGAGTAACACTTCAGGAAGGAAACGGTTTTCAGGAAAAATATTAAATACTAATTTATGCTAGGTCCATTTTTCGGCCAATTTGACCAGTAAAGTTAAATTTACTATACATGTAGCTAATTTTATCTTGATTTGAGAAAGGTTAGTTTTAAAGCTTTCATTTCAGGTGTTGCGTGACAAAATCCACCAATGCTAAGTGGTAATTTTAATTAAAAAACTAAACATGATTTATCGTGGGAATCCCAACATTTTGTCACATCCACCAGCCATACTAAACAACTTTGTCTGTGGAATATGGAAAAAGCTTTTGTATATTTTTTGTTTTGAAACAATCAGCTGTAAAAGACGTTCCCAGTAAAAAGTTCAAAAAAAAGAGAGGAAATTTCGGCGGCAATTGGGCCAAGCAACTTACCGGTACATGTAGTTTAGGAGATTGTTTAAATATCAAAGTTTACAACCAATTTGTTGAAGCACTTCTAGGAAATGTGTAACGAGTACAGTCAAGGTATAAAAAAAACCGCTTCTAGCAAACATCAGGCATTTATGACCTCAGGATTAAATTTTGAGACATTTCACTTCAACAAACTTGTCTGATCAAATTATATTAGCTACAGTCATTGCGTTTTCTTTATTGAATAAAAGTGAACAATCTGTGTTGAAATTAACAGGTGTAAAAGTCAACGTGGCTTTAATTTTATTGTGGCATTCTGAAACACAACAGCTGGAGTGTTTTCTCTAAAAAAAAATGGTGCTCTGATCATGTGTAAATGGAATTATATCCAGGACAGCAGTTCTTAAGTTCAGGGGTGGTGGTTCATAATTCATTGACTGTTTGCGTAAGAAAGGCGCTAGCCATGCGAAGTTATCCTAACAGACTGCGACTCCCAAAAGCACTCCAAACAGGCTGGATTTTGTTCAAAGTTGAATGTTTTGATAGGCCAGGGGGGTGACAAATACAGGGTTTGAATGCAGTCCTTTCAGGAGGCCAGCGGGGATTTTGGGGGTGCACAACCCAGGTCTCTATTTATGGGTTTATTTACTCCTTATTCAACCCCGGCCCTAGCCCTTCCATTCAGGTGTCAATCCCTGATGTTTAGACAGCATTTCAATTTGGTTCGGGCTTCCCGATACTTAAGCCTCAGAGTTTTTCTTTCCCTTCATAAAAATTCTCTAATTTCGGTGGTTTCATTTTTGTTTGTGTTGTATCAATTGTGCGTTTTTTTGAATTCTTACTAAGTTACTGCATATTGGGCAGTTGGTGGGATTAAGAAACAACGATTTTTTTGACTGAATTGAGGGCTTGACTAAATCTGACCCGAATACATTTGAAAGCAATTTTATGAAAGGGGGCCAACTGCCGATTGATTGGTGAGCCGCATATTACAGTACTGAGTTGTGTGTATCTTTTAAAAGGTCATGAATAAACAAACCGAGACACTTGTAGTTGTTCAAAATTCTGAATGAAGTTTGAGTATAACAAGAGGAGTGGCTGACAGGGGGGGGGGGGGGGGGGGGTTGAGTTATGATAATCCTCACCCTTGATCTTTTTTCGTCGGTCGTACCAAGAGGTAGCCGCCATTGTGATTATCGTAACCCTTGATCCACCTGACTGTCTTAGACCGGAGAGATCTCCGAGACTTCATGGACTTTAGACTAATAATAAAACTTGGGGTGACCAAGAGTTACGATTATCGCAGCTACAATTACCGCAGCTTGGGTGGGGGGGAACCCTCATATTGGACTGAGGAACCGGCCATCACTTAAAAAACCAGCAGAGCACTCAATATGAATCTCAACACTAACTGCTGCTCTAAGACCCAGTAACTGGGGCGCTCCCTTTTTTTAAAAATTTGACCTCTTCAAGTACGGACTGAAGAAGTCAAAATTTTAAAAAGGGAGTACAGCGCCACTGCTCAATCATTGACAATGACATTGACTGACTAACCATTATAGTAGACATGATAGAGGTAGAAATAGCAGCTACGCTAACCAATTGCACAAAAACAGTATAACAAATCACAACAGTAAAAACTAAGACTAAATTTTTAAAATATGAAAATGAGAGACAAATTTTACTGTCCTTTTTTTGCTTTCTCGCTTCTCAGCAGCCAGAGAATTTACTTCTACTATATATCTTCTGGTAAACAATGATAAGTGAACGGCCTGCGGCTACAAACAAACTTTAAATGGCAGAAGAAGCATCACAATCTGCCTCTTCCTCGCTCAGTGCAACAAAAAAAGCTGCCCGGAAGCGAAGGAGGACGCCTGGGGCCCACGGTCACACGACCACCACTGTACCCAAGAAGAAATCTTGTTTTCTTGGTCTACATTTCGTATTCGGTGTCCAGCTAGTCATGCAGCGTCTCGCTCAACATTAATTAAACGTTTTCGAAGTGAATAAATGCTTTCTCATAACAAAATACAAACCTAATGCAAATAAAAAGGTACTTACGTTAATTGTTCACAGCCAGTGAAGATTCCATCAAATTCTGTGCGATGTATTCCAAGAATTGCAGGTCCAGTTTTTCATCCAAACCCCCGAAGCTCTAACATAACCTTGCAGTTGTCGTGTAATGTAGTACAAACGTCCCGAATAGACACACAGGCAGTAAACAGGTACAACCATAGAGAAAGGTGGTACAACCCACCGGGTATTTTACGGTCGATTCAAGCTCAACAAATGGGGATTCTTACAAAATAAATCATTTACATGCACATCTATAACGAACAAAAACTTTATTTCGTTTTATTAATTTTACAAAAATCGTCAAATTAATGTATGATAATTATTTTTGTTTAAGAAATGAGCTTTCCTGAATTATTTTGCTACCCCCCAATCTCCGGTTTATCACAAGTAACACCCCCATTATTTGTATTTAATGGAACGGTCTGCTTCACAGCTTGCGCTTGCTGAAGTTTTACGATAAGATAGCAGTCGAGTCTAGTCGCAGTAACTTTTCATTGGATTTATTAGTGTGTTTCTTTTTAACTCTAGTTGACCATTTGACCACTGCAATATTTGAAAATCGTTAATTAAATTTTCTAATGTTGTCAACGTCCTAGCCAAAGTCAGACGTAAGGAAACATAAAAAGGACACGGGACGCAAGAGGGCGCTGTCACCATTTGCCTCTCGCTGCCAGACCGCGATTTTTTTCTGCAGCACACGTCGGTTATGGAGTCAACAGTTGGGATAAGCTGTTCTTCCCTATCACTTAACTGTTGACTCCATAGCCGACGTGTGCTGCAGAACATAAATTCGATAATGAGCCCCCCCCCCAAAATATATCTGCGCGGGCAGAAAATGTACCCCCACTTTGTTTTAGAGTTTAGAAATCGGAAATAAATACAAGATCAGATATCAAAATTGGCAGCAAGATGAATAATTCCAGTTTATTTGTTCCATATTTACAATGAATTAAATAAAACTTTAAATAGAAAACCTGCAGTCAACCCAATTGAAAAAACATGTTATCCAAACACATAAACTATTTACAGAGTTTTGCTAAAATGCATTGTAAAGATTTCTTTTCTAAAATTGATATAAAGCCACACCTTAGAAGCAAATAATCTTTATCATGCTGCCATGATCTTTGTTATGTTCCTTTTCTGCAACAGCAATCAACAATTTTGACTTTTAAAATTAAACCAAAGCACAGTTCCAGATTATTTTGCTTTCCTGCCTTGGTTTAATTACAAAGGATTTTGTGTTTTTTATTCTAACAGTACCCATTCCCAAATGCAAAGTGGAAGTTTGTTAAAAAATATTTTATTTGTAAAAACCCTGTCCAAGACTTGAACACTGAAGAATCTTTGTAAATTTTGTCATCCACTAAACTTTTGTTTAAAATGCTTGATTAAACTGAAACCATGTTTATTTGTTGTACGTGTTCCATTGAACACATCAATGTGTCAACGATTCGTTCTACTGGTGCTGGACAAATGTTTGCTGGGACCCATTTAAGACCAGTTGATTCTATAAAACAGATCCACCACCAGTACAAGCCTAAGGTTGGGAACGCCATGTGTCCATCATGCGTAATGCGTAGTGCGCAATGCGTAAAAATGAACATTCACGCCAAGCAACGCATGAATTCTATATTTCGTAGTGCGCTGCACAGCATGTATTTCACATTTTAAAGAATTGCACAATATGCGTGACGGACACATAGATTTCCGGCCTAAGGAGTTAAATAAATAAACAGCAACTCTCTCCAACCTTTGCATTTTTATTGAACTGTTTTTAACTTGTGGCCTTTTCAAAATCCTCTACACTGGCTTAGGCTTTGTCGGCCATCTTGAAACTATGTGCTTTTAGTATGGGACTTCATAATGGCTGACGAAGCCACAGCCAAGCATCCAAAACCCAGCTTTTGAACAAGACTCTTGGATGGACCAAATCTGCAACTGACATGTGAGGGCGCTGTAACAACAACCTCTACAGCAAACCAATAGCAATAATAATAACAAGTTTACTACATTTCTAAATTTACAATGAGCTCCTTTTTTCCCCCTCTTCATATCCTCGAGGTTAAAGGTCATTGTTACAGCACCTCCACCCAGGGGTCATGCATTATAGCGCTTTTTGTACACAAAACAGCTTATTTACATGTTTGTTTATGTACAAAATTTAAACAGTATTTGGAAACCAACATAAGCCATTATGTACAACTACCTAAAAATTGTGAAATTTTTCACTAACTGAACATTATGGATAACTTTTTGTTTTTGGAAGATGTCAGAAAAAAAAATGTTACCTTTGTTAAAAAGTGCGATGTCCTACAGCCAATAGGAAACTTTGAGCTGCTGTGCAGCAGCAGCAGAGATGCCAGGTAAGTGACCATATTGTCAACCTAATTCTAGGCATGTCCATATTTTATTATTATATTATTATATCTTTCTGGTAATGAAACCAAGGGACCCTCAAAAGCGACTAGCACTGTGACCCGTAGGCCTGAAGGTACCTGTGTGGAGAAGACGATGAAGAAGTGTCAGTTTTAGATGTGGGAGGAAAACCCCTAGTAGGAAAAAACCCACACAATCAGGTAGGGACTGAAAACCCAATCCACAATCAAGGCTCCGGTCCGGGATTCGAACTGGGGCCCACAGAGGTGAAAGGCAGGGAAAGAAACCACTGAGCCAACCTGATTTCAAAGAGCAATCCTGGTAGGTCTGCCACTGCCAATTAGCATCCCAGAAAGCCTCCCGGTCGTAGACCCCCTTGCACAACCCGGAACACACCTCCCGCAAAATGGGCATCTACCATTTCCACTATTTAGGACGTCAATTCCTTTGTGTACATTTTGACTTCCGTAATGGCATACAGGCGTGTAAGTGTGCTGCCCATTGTGCTAGGGGTCTATACATGTAATATGAACAGATGTGAAGCAACACTTGGCATAATGAATATGTGACAAATATATTTAAGGTAGACTTGTTTCAAACTGATGTCAATGATTTGCTGGGAATCTCCACTTGGAAACTTGTATTTCCATATGAATGGGGCGGGCAGGCTTTCTACTGAGCTGCCCTTCACATTGGTGCTTTTTTTCTGTTGTTTTCAAATACACAGGAGGAGGTAGTGTATCAGTTTAAAGTATACAATACAAAAGTGCAACGATGATGCAATGACACAAACTCTTCTTACACATAAACATGTTCAACTGTTTTGTTCTGAAGCATTTTGGCATGATTTTTGGCCCTTTGGAAAGACAGATGGAACATGTTATAAAATGCAATGGCGGACCAGTATGTGCGTTTGCCTTTGTAGACTTTGCAAACTAATTAATAATGCTAGGTGGACGCTAGGTGGCAGCAGACTTACCAGGTAAAATCCATAGTTCTCGGTAATGTGCACATGCTTAGAACTTTGAAAACCATGGCAATTGACCCTGGTATGTCTGCTGCCATCTAGTGTTCAACAGTCTCCCACTGACAGCATTGCTGCACTATTATCAGCTTGTGCAAGTGTTCACAAGTTCACAGACAAATTTCCCTTATTTTGCATCTGGCAGAAACGCAACATCGACACCTATTTAATGAATTCTAGACAACAAACACACATATTTAATAGTTCTGGGTATAAAACTCCTACACTAATCGTTGAAAAAACTGGAATGTCCTTTTTTGTTTTTTGTTTTAAAGGCACAAGTGATACTGTGTTCCTTCTTTCACTTATTTAGTACAGGTGAAACTCTCACTTTTATAACACAAGAGGGCGGTATATTAAGCTATGCTGTAAGCTGCACCACCGCAGACGAAAGCACATGATCAGGGACAACGACAACACTGCCACAGGCTGTACTTTTATCTTTTGCTCCGTTATTTAAGTATGGATTCATCGTCCATGATGCGGGACGTACGTTTTGTCAGCCAGAATGAGCAGTACACTAAAAATACTTTTCACTGAAAAGTAAAATACATCCTTGAGTCACTGAGTAGCATAGCAAGTAACCTTGTTTACAGGTCAACCTCGGGCTTCTGAGGCCGTCTCGGTTTCATAAAACAGAAATTTTTAAGAAAAACATTTGTCACTGAGGTTTCTGTTAAATAAATAGTTTGAAAATGAAAGGAAGTTGTTAAATATATATTTAGATAAACTGGAGAGAATACTTTAGTAACTGTTTTTTTTTTTACACGAGCTCCAATAATTAGGTGTTTGTACTGTATAAATAAACAATATCAAAAACACAAAACACAAACGCATTGCATGTTTGGTTTTTCTTCTTTTCCTTTTGTAAGAGTGTACAAAATGTTACATTTGACAAAATTATTTCAAAAGATTTTTTTTCTTTCCACTTAGCATTTTTCTTAACAGCTATCCAGGTCATTGGACATGACCTTAAGGTGACGATGATACTGATCTTTACATTATGTTGACATCTGTCAGATACTATTTTACAAACTGAGTTCTCACTCAAACAGATCGAACAAATTGCTGATAACTTTCTCCACCCCTACAGTACCGGCTGCAAGTAATTGTCAAGCCCTGCGGGTATGACCCGCGGAGGCTTTCTGAGTGGTCGCGGGGATCTGCGCAAAATACTGGCGAGTGTACAGGGATCCACATATCAGAGTAACGTGCCAGGTAAAGAAGACTCGCAGAGCCAAGCAGTTACCCCACACAATCTGTACATTCCTTAACGGGCTGTTATGGTGGGGGAGGGGGGGGGGGTGTTTTTTGACGATGCGTTAAGTTGGAAGGTTGTATGTGCTGAGTACAACAGCAAAGTGCTGTCCCCAAGGAATTTACATGTACGTGTATGTCCATGGTATTAGCTCGTTGCCTATGGGGCTGGGCCTTCGACACAAATCAACAAAATGCAATAATTCCTTTCAAAAAACAACAACAACAACAACAACAACTCGCCAATAACTGCTAAGCACTGTTTTCAAGCTAAGCAGGGAAATGGTATTGGACCCTTGTCCATTTAGAATAGGCCGAGTATCATAAACCTGCAGATGCAACAGAACCATTCCCCAAGCAGAAGGAAAACAAAAGATCAAAAAAATTCAGCAAAAAAAAAAAAAAAATGGTTTTCAAAGCTCAGCTTGGCGTCGTCCCTTCCCCGTTCCTCTTCTTGAACGGCGAGTTCGGTCTCGGCGTGTACCTGGGCTCGTTGGAGGTTGCATAGGAGCTCCCGATCTTGGTGGTGGGTGAGAAGGCGGCAAATGTAGTCGGCGGCGAACGCGGTGACATCTTTGGGTTTGCGTAGGAGGAGGAACTGGAGGAAGTCCGCCAAGAGGGCTTTCAGTTCGGGGTGGTGTCTCATGTAGGTGGCGTGGTCTCCTTTCAGCTCCTCTGAAGGACGGGAAAAAACAAGAAACATCAGAGCAGATTGTCAAACTGTCATCTGTGTAAGTGATGTTTGAAAGCTTTGCATGATGTGGATAGCAGAAACTATTACTAAGTGAACTATAAGTACAATCATGTGTATTTCTCTTTGGGAAGAGTGTTGGCTCTGAAAAGAGCCAGTGTGGTCCCGAGGTACTGAATATTAAGCCCTCTGTCGACAAAAGTAAGTGATGAACTATGATTGAAGCTTTGCATGGTGTGGAAAATAAGAAGTAACCATAAATCTAGTAGCGGAACCATGTGTAAATCTCTTTCGGGAGGAGTGTTGGCTCTGAAAAGAGCTGGTGTGGTCTCAATGTTTTATTTTCAGAGCCAACACTCCTCCCAAAAGAGATTTACACAGGGTTGTACCCCCAAGTTTATTAGTAACAGTTGCTTTCTAATGTCATCTGTGTGCTAATAAAATCACTTACTGAGTGTTAGATACACGCTCTTTTGAATATGAAAAAACCTTTCAAGCTATAATCTGACCCAGAGATAGAATTTTATGTCGCTGTTATTGTCAAATTCAGCATACACTAAAAGGGATGCTGAAGCATTGAAATTGGGCCTGGAGTTACACAAAAGGCCATGGCCTCTATTACCCTGGTGTTGGCCTTGGTGCCCATTCAAAAGTTTCTCATAGACTTTCAGGGTTGTGCCCAGGATTTCTTTAATGGCGAAAAAAATTTCTCTGGAAACCATTGCGAGATGAATCAGTCACAGGGTATATCATAAAAATAGACTGAAATCAAAGTAGTACTCAAAATTAATGGCTTTGGATACCATTTTTACTGTTAATACCGAATTATACATTTCGTTGAAAGCCTTTGAAAGGAAGTAGCAAGTATAATTCAAATATTTGGAAAGATGTGTGGTGGTCGGAAACAGTAAAAATTCTGCCAGTGGTGGTTGGGGAATCCTGAGTGCCGGGCGAGTTTTCCAGCACCAACCACTTTTGGCAGAACCCTGGACTTTAAGATTCTCAATGGAAGTGCCCTTTGCAAGAATAAAAATGGCCCTGCCCTCTCAAAGTTGAAATTCCGGTCTTTATAAAAATCAAACGTGGTAAGGTTATCGAAAACAACTCAACAAATTTAAGTGACACGACAGGAATATTACACACAAGCCAATCAGCAAGGGAATTTTGTTGGGGTGTTAGCAACTCCCAACCGGGGGAGTTTTAGGGGGCGTTGTAGACAGCAGACTTACCAGGTATATTCCTTTGTTCCTGGGAGTGTCCCAAGAAACAATGGAAATCTACCTCGTCTGTCTGCTGCCACCTGGCGTCCCAAAGTCCTTCCATCAAGGCATGATGATAAAACATTCGCAAAACGTGCATCTTTTTACGCGCAGCGCTATACTAAAACTGTATTATACTAAAACTGTATTAGCATGGTGTGCTTCAAAACCAAAAAGAAAGAATGACATTGTTAAACACCCCAAAATCCCACCAACAACTGCATACAAATACCCTTTTAACAGGCAATTAATAATGGAAAAATGTGGTTAAAAAAAGTTAGCAATCCCTTGAAGGGTAAAAGACAATGCACTTCAATTGTTCTCAAGCGGATGAGTACCAGAAATGATGACAATGGTTTTCCAAAACAGCCTTTCCCCCCCAAACAGCCACCACAGTAAGTACTGTTTTGAAGCGTTGCATGGTGTGGACGACAGGAAGTAATTCTTACTAGTAAACTTGCGGGTACAATTATAAGTAAATCCCTTTTGGGAGGAGTATCGGGTCTGGAAAGAGCTGTTGTGGTCTCGACGATTCGAACAGTATAACTCATCGCGTGAGAACTATAAGGTCCTTAACAAACGTGATGGACAAAAGGTCGTTAACAATTTTTTTTTAAAGCCTATAAAACAAAATAATAAAATACAACTATCAGAAATTAATGTTTCCTTATGAAAATCAATTTTCAGATTTTCATAAGGAAACATTAATTACTGATAGTTGTATTTTATTATTTTGTTTTATAGGCTTTAAAAAAAAAATTGTTAACGACCTTTTGTCCATCACGTTTGTTAAGGACCTTATAGTACTGAGCCGACGAACTCTGCTCTGCTGATCAGAAACACCAGAGTTTGAGTTCAGTGCGCTCGACTGCTCTGCCACGGCATTCCACCATGCTATCCAAGTCTTCGGTGAAAATCCACAGGTGCCTTGCGTGAGAGTCAAACCCATACCCCTCTGCTTTCTAGACGAGTTGTTTCTATTGCATCAGATCAGAAACTTTATCCAGACAGACTTGCTACATATCGTCGAGTCAGTGCCAAAAAACGTTGTATCTCCTAAAATTGCACTTACTTTACGCGCGAGTTTGAAACCGTCAAAATGTCATGTCAATTCTTTTTTTTCGGAGCCAACACTCCCCCAAACAGAGATTGACACATACTGTTGTACCAGCAAGTTTACTAGTAAGATAAATCCTGTCATCCGCAGTATTACAGTTTTTATCTGTACCTTACTCAGAGGACTGTGAGCTCTTAGAGTCTCCCTAAAAAATGCCACAAAAAAAAGGATTCTTAAACTTGACAGACAAAAGTCCCAGGAGACCAACGTTTACAGTTCTCTTTCAGGAATCTGAAAAAATATTCTCAGTCTCTTTTACCCAAAAAAGTCTTGTTTGTTCCTGGTCAAATTTTATTCACTAAAAACCCAGTCAATATGACACTATATAAATATAATACCCCGACATGAACCACATCCAGAAAACATGTAATCACAATTTTACGGTTTTATGTTTTTCAAGTCAACTTGTCTTGGAGTGTCACTGAATTGGACAGCGCCATCATTTATCAATCAAATCTTAATCATGAGCCCATTTAGCTTAAACCACCCCCTTAGACTCAAGTTTCCCTAAAATGGCGAAGAAAAATATTCTCGAACTTGACAGACAAGAGTACTTTGAGAACCATCTCACGGCGGATGACATTAATACACACGCAGCTTTTTTCTGGACTGGCTTATGGCGGACATCTTTCAAAGCCCGGAGCAACTTCGTAGCACCACCCTTAATTTGTTGTAGTCAGTCGGATGACTGACGTGTACATTCACCCGGACATTCCATTGTGTAGTGTTCACAGGCCTGAACCTACCCTGTTATTCCTTGTTTCCCCCGTACAAACAGGAACAGAAGGAACTGGAATTCATGCTCATAATGTCCCTTTTCCCCCCCCAAAACAATCCTAAAACTCCCAAAGTAAAGTCCAGCCATACCTTTCTATCCAGAAACTTAGAATACAACTGCATATCCTCTTCCCAAAGAGGAACAGAAGGAACTGGAATTCATGCTCGTAATGTCCCTTTCCCCCCCCCAAACAATCCTTAAAACTCCCAAAAGTAAGTCCAGCCTTACCTTTCTATCCAGGAACTTAGAATACAACTGCATATCCTCTTCCCAGTTTAACGGTTTGCGAGGAACAGCATTGGGTAGACCCTTCTCGTCCACCGGGACCACGGCTGGTAACTGGAGTAGCCTCATGGTTACCGGTGATCCAACCTGGACTCTACTCGTCAGATGCCTGAATGAAAGGTGGTCAATGGTTGAAAGGAATTAATAATAATAATAATAATAATAATATAACATTTATAATGCGCCGTGTCTGTCAGACTTGACACTCCTGCGCAACTAGAGTTGCGTGAACGAAAATAACTGACTGGTTGAATTACGAAAAGTAGATGATCTTCAACTGAATTTTGAATTTTGTGCATGAGGTCTCTTTTCTGAGTTCAGTAGGGGGTCTGTTCCAAAGTGATGGGCCAGATCTTGAGAACAGTCTTTGCCGAATGATCTCTATGTCAAGAGCAAAACCAAAAGCGGGTTTTCATTAATTTTCTATCGTAAAAATTTCTGGAAAAAAATTTTGGAAAGCAAGAAAGGAAGTGTACTCACCCATCCAATGAGAAATACGTTTGCCATGTGGTGGGCAGATCTGAGCTGGATTGAATCGTTCTCTCGATTCCCGTGACTGTGATCTCGTCCTCTCCCACCTTCTGAGGGCGCTGTTCAAGAGGTTTCTGGAAGACGGTGTCAAGATGTAAGATATGTAAGCACCAGTATATAACAATGATTACAAAAAATTGAAAAAATGTTTAGAGCATGTCATAATTAAATTCGCTGATTACTTTATTTGACTAACATCAAGTAATACACCACAAGTGAAACTGACTGGTAATTTTTGAATAATTTGGGGTTGAACAACCCCAATTTATTTAACACTATCAGGCCTGGAATTACATGGAGGCTATGGCCTTTGTTGCCCCTGGTCTTGGCCTCGATGCCCCTTCAAAAGTTTCCCATGACTTTAAGACTTTCCAATGGAAGTGCCCTTTGCAAAATAAAAATGGCCTTGCCCTCTCAAAGAGGAAACTCAAGGCCTGACTAATATAAGGTATTGTTTTGGTTGCTTCTTCTATCTAAGAAAAGATGACCCGAAAACTCCAAGAGAAAAGTTTCTCTGAGACAACATTTGTTTTCTTGATTTGGAAAGGGTGAAGAATATTTGTCTAAATGAAAACTTCAGGGTTTTTTCTTACATATGTCGCACGGCAAAGGTTGGCTTCCGAGTCGAAGGACAAGAATTCCATGTTGTCGGGGATTCCTTTCTTGACCATTAATCTCTCAAGAATCAAGTTGGAGCCTAAGAAAAAAAGAGCAACAAGAAGTTGTCATTGACAAAAAATGATAACAGGGAAATAAAACAGGACTTTGTTAGAATGTGGAGAAGAATTCCAACATCAACACAAGGAGTAGTCTTGGTTCCAAGACCATTGGTGTTTGCGCGCACACACACAACCAACATCAATCTATGTACACCGCACACACACACACTGTACATTTGTAATGAACAAACATAGAGGGCGCTTTGTGATTTTGTTTTGGATCCAGATGTCGGTGGGAAAATAAACGGTAGTCACAGCGCCCTCTATGTTTATTCATTACAAACTGCACATGTAAATCCGAACGCTGGTACTGATGTGTGTTCCGCGCAAACACCATAGTCTTGGAACCAAGACAACACAAGAAGTGGCTAAGGTGATTATCAAAGTTCATAGAAAAGTACATCGACCTCATTGATTTACTTATGAAATACGAAGGCATGAGCGTACTACTTTTAAGGGTGTAAGGGACTCAAAATTTGAGTACAAGGTTGTATCGTAAAACTTGGGTGTGATCCTGGCTACACTGCAGTTACAGGTTGTATGGCTTCCGACTGACACTCCCTCACAAAGATATCGACAACACAGGGAGACCGCCAACGTAGGGGGCTAGATAGCTCAGTTGGTAGAGCACAGGCGAGTGATAAATGATTGTTCAAACCTCCAAAAAATGAAATTGTGTAACTATAAAGAAGATATTTTAAAGTTCGGACGTAGTCATACCTTCAGAAATGAACCCTGCCATGGAATCCAGGCTGAGTGACAAAGAAGTTCGCTGTACTTGCTGTGGAAAGATTCAAAATGAAGATAAAAACAGTGAAACAGTGGTGCGATCAAGCTAAATGAGTAGTTTGTCGGTAAATGCATTATTGAATAACAGGCCAAAATAGGTCGACAGGGGTCTACATTTCTATACATCTCTTGGTGTTTCGACTTCCATAACTTTTGAACCAAAGGTGGCATCAACACGGGGTTTTCATATCCTTAAAGCTGAGATTGTACTTCTTTCAAATAGATAAAAAAAAAAAAAATTGACAAGGGTCGACAAAAGACTCATTTAGTTGATCGCATCACATATAAATGTATAAAAATATCATAAAATGCTTGTGAAAGTTTAATATTTAAAAGTGTTTTTGTTTGTTTGTTGGTTTGGGATGTTTGTTTTTTTACGAGTCCTTTGGAGAAAAGTAGTTTTGACATATTGAGAGTGTAAAATATAGCTTTTTATAAAAGATTTTCCGTTTATTATAATAAAATGTTATGAAGCAGGGACTTCAAGGGAATTAGTCAGGCCCCTTTCTTATATTGATTGCATTGATTGCATTTGGCTCATTACTAGTAGACAGGGAACCCAACCAAAATGGCCACTATACTTACATCTCCTTGAGTGATGACTTTGTTGACGACATATTGCCCGTCTTGTAATCTTAAAAATGTCTTCTTGTCTAGATGATTGTCTTCAAGCTGTTGGAAATAAACGTCGACATATATTCCAATCGGGTAATAAAAAATAACAATCTATCAATGATAGTGTATCGTTTTAAAATTACAAACAAATCATAAACAGGACAAACAAACAAGGTAAAATTAAGGTGAGAGTCGCATGTCATCGATAGCTAAATTGTTTCAAATCCTACTTTTGCAAAAATGCTGTCAGAATTTATTGTTGACGTACCTTTACATACTCATGATGCTGATGTTCCAGTGTTTGAAGGTTTTTTGAAACATACGCTGTAAATGAAAATAAACCAGATATTAATATCGGAACCTGGTAATACCACTGTAATAAAAAAAAAAAAAAAAAAAAAAAAAAACTAGCATTTTCATATTTTCAGCGTTGACATCTTTCTTCCCATGCTCATATGAACTTGAAACTTCACATATAGTTAGATAGTCAGATGACGTCATCAGGTGTTGAGTTACATTACATCAAAGTTTAATATTAAAAAATCATAAGTCACGAACCACACAATGGATTTCTACAGTCAATACATCATTGGAGAGGTCTTCTACAACTTAACAAACGCTACACAAAGTGTGACCCCATTTGACCTTGACTTAGAGTTCAAAACCGAAGTTGAAAATTTCAAAAATTCATATCTGAATTGACCCAATTCACCTGGGCCCAATTTCATGGCTCTGCTTACCGTAAGCAAAGAATCGGCGCTTGCGGAAGCAGGGAATTCCGTGCTTACGTCAAGCGTATTTCACGCGTTAGCGGGGAATTTCGGCTTGTGCGCATGCGCCCTCCACGTTACTAGGCTTTCTACGCTTACACAGCTAGCGCAGAAATTCGGCGCTTGATCAGTAAGCGGAGAATGGTCACCGCAAGCGCAGAATTCGGCGGTAAGCAGAGCCATGAAATTGGGCCCTGGCGTCATCACCCCATAAAACTTGGTTGCCCCATTTTGGGAGTCCGTTTCCCCCCTGTGCAGTACAATGTGTGATACTGCACAGGGGACATCACATCTGAGGCAATGGTGCACGCTGTTTAGATGCACAGCATATCTGCCATTGCAATAGACCCTTCCCATAAAATATGTTAATTACATTTACGCATGCGTACAGACGCTGCTGGTTGGCAAACGCCATAGAGTTGTGCACAAGGCAGACGCACAAACGCGTGTGTGTCATGCCACCATCGGTCCCATGCAAAAAGGCGCGATGTTCACTCATTTTGCCAACCAGTAGGGAGAGTGCGCACGCGCGATGTTTTTGCATATTTCATGGAAGGGTCTATTTTGCAGACCATGGACACTGCAGTAGCTGCATGTGACATCAATACAAGAGGTCAATACGGAACAGGGACAGTACAAATTTAATGATAATTATCGCTGTAATTATTATTATCATCATTATTATACAGTTCACATAGAGGTCAATATCATGATAAAAGTGAACAGATTCTGTGCGCCAATATAATTACAATATAATATAATATATTATATAATTAAACAAACTAGGCTATTTTCAATGAATACAACATTCTGTTTGTCAAAGTCCAGCTTCAGCGTACTACCATGGTCTAAAACCTCCTCTATAAAACTGTTATTAAAAACTGTTTGAAACTATAAATTATAATCAATCACGGGCAATGTTGACGGATTGGTGACATGTTTGAGTGGGCAGTGACAGCATCTTGAATATAATTACATCTACTAGAGTAGAACCCCCAGCTTTCCATATTTACATGTACAAGTAGGTGTTCTAAAGGTCACTTTATGAAAGGTTGCTGTCTAGATCCCAAGCATCTGATGAATCCGAAAACAACTATGTGCAATGTACATGGATTGGGCCTACATAATGCATACATGTACATTGAACCAAGTGTTCATTTAAAAAATGCATCATCCAGGGGTGAGATTTGTCTGGTGTTCACATTTTTTTAAATATTTTTTTTATATGGGATATCGCCTTACTCACAAGGCCGAACAGCCACTCAAGGTGAGGGCTACACTTAACTGATTTGGGCTGTTGACCCAAATCAACTGACACCAGAGGCACGTTGCCACCTACTCCTGGGCTGAAACAGGGTTACCCCCTTCACAGTCCGTAAGGATGTAGGCATGGGTATCATCCACTGGGAGCCTGGCTGGTAGAGCAGAATGCACTACCTTCCCAACTTTTTACGAAGCAATTATGGTTAAGTGCCTTGCTCAAGGGCACAAGTGTCATGACCGGGATTCGAACCCACACTGTGCTGCTGACAACACCAGAGCTTGGGTCCGGTGAACTAGACCACTCGGCCACGACACGCCAAACAGTCCAATCAAAACAGTCTAATACACCTCTTTTTCTCACAGTAGGAAACTTCTGCGATAGCAATTAAACAACGTCCACGTGAGAGAATGCACTGGGGCATTAAGGTCACGACCAAGGCAGAAGAGCACTTAGAATCTAATGATTATTCCAAGCCTTTGTGTATGTGTAGAGTGTAACCGTGTGTCCGAATCGGGGCTCACGGCTATGGGTACGGCTACGGATGGATTGCAGTGTCATCATGCATTGATGTATAGGACCATGTATTGTTTTGACCCACCCAGCCACCCCAAAGTAAAATTTTAAACAGTTCCTGACCATTTAAAGGCAGTGGATACTTTTTTGTAAGTACTCAAGAAATACATAAAAACTTACTTGGTAACAAGCAACTGAGAGCTGTTGATAGTGTAAAACATTGTGAGACACAACTCCCACTGAAGTAATGTAGTTTTTGAGAAAGAGGCAATTTCTCACTAAAATATTTGAATCGAGAAAGGCTTCAGGCATGAACCCTTTCTCAGGCATCTGAAGCACACAGTTCTATGCAACAAGGGTGTTTTTTCTTTCATTATTTTCTTGCAACTTTGATGACCAATTGATTCAAAATTTTCACAGGTTTGTTATTTGATGCATATGTTGGTATACACCAAGTGAGGATACTGGTCTTTGCCAATGACCAAACGTATACCCTGCCTTTAATAAAACCCTATACACTTGAAGAAGAACAAAGTAATGCCTCAAAATAAAGCAGACACAAAATGCTCTCCCAGCTCAGGAGTTTTCAATGGCTTTTTTCCTGTTTTCCAGCATTGCAACTTTGTAGTTGAAACAGAAGAGGAAAGTCCCACCAACTCCCCATTGGGACAGGAGGAGGAAGTCAGCTATCCAATGATAACGATGAATCTACACGGGCATGAAAGACAACAGGCAGATTTTTTTTGATTTTTTAATTTTTTTCTCTTAATTTCTTTTCCTTCCTCTATTTTTGAACTGAAAACTGACTTTTGGATTTCAGGCTGTTTTTTTAAACACACTTGAAAAAAAAATCACAATTTTGAAACTTTGATTATTCCTAATAGCCCCCTAACTAAAAGACCAGAGGCAGATCTGTGTATTTTTAATCTTGTCCCTCATTTCCTTTCCTTCCTCTATTATTGAATTGAAAACTGAATTTTGATTTTCAGTTTTTGTTTTACCCACCCCCGCCAATTTAGAAAAAATATCACAATTTTTAAAGTTTGATTTTTCTGAATAGCCCCCCCCCCAACTAAAAATGGCAGCTCCACCCCCAATCGAATATTCCATCACGTCTCAGAAAAAAAATATATTCAGATTTGATTTCCTGATTTCGCACAGTATGCTTATAGAATTATTTTATTAAAAAACCCCTACAGATGTCAGCGGTGTTGCCCCACAATGCCATAGGATTTTGAAAGCGCTATCGGAGATGACGACAAAATTGATTTTCCCCGATAAGACTTCCTGGGAACTTGAAGTGGCCAAGACAGTAAATTACAGACACTGCTGGTTTTTTTTTTTAAAGATAATCTTCCTGATTGGCTTTTGTCCATTTCCTTATCATTTTAAGAGGATATAAATGTAAATTCTTAGCGGGGAAAACAACAAAAAATACCCGAAAGTTTGTTTTTTAGTTGGTGAAGTAAATCTTACATTAATCATATCAGGAGTTATAACTCCAATTATACTCGACCCTTACATTTAAAAAAAAAATAAAAAAAAAAAAAAAAATTATAAATCTGTTTTAGGCTTAAATGATCCTTTTGGTGTGTTGTTTCCCCAGACAAAACAAAATCTCATGCCACTGATATTAAAATTGATTTGCAATATGCAACAAATTATATTGAATTGGTTGATGGGTGGAGTGCAATTCCAGACAAAACAAAATCTCATGCCAGTATTAAGTTGATTTTCAGTTTTGCATAAAAATACAGTGAATTGGTTGACGGGTAAAGGCAAATGACGCTGCATGCCTCGATATTTCGTTTTCAAAAGGGCACAGCAATTTTCCCCAACATGAAGGGCACCCAATGAGAAAAATTTGAATTTGTATTGAAGGTTTTTTAAAGGCACCCACAGCAATTGCTGTGGCGTGGGTGCCGTGGCAAAATTCAAGGCCTGCGCCGTCCCGACATGAACTACTTATGTGTGGGACAAGATCATTACAAAAAAATAAATTGAAAAACAATTTATGAGGTCGACAGATGCAAACATATTGTTTTTCCCACATTGCTATACATTGGAAAGGAGAAACCAGGAGCACAAAAAGATATCGGTTGAATTACAATTACCAGTCTACAGTGCTCACAGCTTAACAACAAAAAAAGCCTTATCCCGGATGCATGAATGTCTTGACAACATCTTGGCACCATCAATAGTTTGTCTTATAAAAGGTCACCATCTCAGGGGAGACTGGCTGAATCAAGTAGTAACCGGCCCGGAGGTTAAAGGGGCCTGTGTTTCTCCGAGACTTAAAGGCAAGGTATACCTGTGGTTTTGGGGGGACTGTTTGATTGTTTTAATCCTATATAAATGTAGATATATAATACAATAAAACTAACCTGTGAAAATTTCATTTCAAAAGGTGGACATGTTTTAAGAAACGAATATGTCCATGCATAAAAATAATCCCTAATAGGAATACACGATCTGAGAAACATTTACGTTTCTCAGATTCAAATTTGGGGGGGGGGGGGTGGATAAAAACTGACACCTTTTTCCATATCCACATTATTTTGAATCAAATATTTCTCAAAATGCTTTATACTATCGAAAGTTGCTGTACTTCTAACCAAGTTAGTTTCTATTGCCATTAATTTTTAGAGTGATTACCAATCGTGTGCCTTCCCTTTAAATCCGTAAATAATTTAGGCTGAATTACAGGTTTTGAAAGGTGAGCTGAAGGTATCCACAACCTAGAGGCAGGAGTTTAAGATAAACTTTTGGCAAAACAATTTGGACCAAATTTATCAAAGGAAAGAAAAGAGCTGTCAACATTTTTCTCATAGGGCCTTGTCACTCGGGGCATTTTTTTTTTTACAGGCAACTTGGAGGCAACCAACTGCACTGCACACAGAATGAAAGACTGGGGTAGCACATTTTTTTCTGTTAGTGTCCTAAGTGTTCCCCAAACAACTATGTAGAAATTGACGTGTGAATGTTTTGTCTTCATAGAGATTGCCTGGTACTGGTTGCCTGTAAATTGTTCTGGTTGACAGGCCCTTACACAGACATGTGGTTCTTGCAAGGATGAGGCAGTTCTTTTCTAAGTAAAGGAAATTGCTGTAAGGGAAATTAAAACTTCTACATGTACACGTACTGTGACTTTCAATGTGCACCAAGGCAACGACCAGGGGCGTGGGGCAATGACCAGGGGCGTGGAGGCAATGACCAGGGCATGGAGGCAAATGACCAGGGCATGGAGGCAACAACCAGGGGCATGGAGGCAACAACCAGGAGCATGGAGGCAACAACCAGGGGCATGGAGGCATTGACCAGCGGCATGGAGGCAACAACCAGGGGCATGGAGGCAACAACCAGGGGCATGGAGGCAACAACCAGGGCATGGAGGCAACAACCAGGGGCATGGAGGCAACAACCAGGGGCATGGAGGCAACAACCAGGGCATGGAGGCACACCAGACATGAGGCAACAACCAGGCGTGGAGGCAACAACAGGCATGGAGGCAACAACCAGGGGGTGGAGCATTGACAGGGCATGGAGGCAACAACAGGGGCATGGAGGCAACAACCAGGGGCATGGAGGCAACAACCAGGAGCATGGAGGCAACAACAGGCAGCTGAGCGCATGGAGGCACAACAGGCTGAGGACACAGGATGGGCAACACCAGGGGAGGAACACATGGAGCAACAACCAGGCATGGAGGCACAACAGGCGGAGCATGACAGGGCATGGAGGCAACAACAGGCATGAGGCATACCAGGGGCATGGACAACACAGGGCATGAGCAACACAGGCAGACTGCTCAAGCACAAAAAAGGCAGCTGAGCACAACACAATCATGCTTAGTAGAATAAGTTTACCAGCCAAACTACCATGTCCAATGTACCATTTCTGGCTGGTATCCTACTCATTTTTGCTTAGCGGAAAATTTGTAACCAATTTTGTTCTGCTTTTAAAGCAGCTCTAATGACATTGGGGCCAGGCCTGATGTATCCAAAAGATAAGACAGGTTATCCCTCTAGCTTAAAGCAACACTTGCACGTCATTCAGGCAGACACGATGTCTGTCTTGAAAAATATATCAATATAAAATATCAGTCTCACCAAGACAAAAAAAAAAATCCCACAACAAAAACAAAATCAAAGCAAGTTGATAACATCAGACATCCGGTGACGTTGATCTGCTGGGTTTGTTGTCATATTCAAGAAAATTTCGAACAAAATTATTCTTATTATTAAAAGTACACAGCATACATAAAATCGTCAATGGATGACTGGATTTGTGATATTTTTTGTGTTGATGGAAAGGAAAAACAATATGGGTGTCTGTTTATGTCTTGGAAAACAGTCCGATGAAGAAAAAAGAAAAAATTAATTTTTAAAAAATATATTATGTACATTTTTGTCTGTCCGTTTTACAAATAATGTTTGAACGAAAATTATAAAACCCCGAATACCACAGTTTTAAGAAGTCTGGCATTGCTTCAAGAAACTACTCAGTAAATCTACAAAGGTTACTGAGATACCTTAAGATGCCCAGATGAATTGTGTCAACATGCAGGCATGCGAGGATTACTGCGTGTCACACATCACTTTTCGAGCGCTCAGGTTAGATTGTTCTAGAAAGCTCGACTCTGATGTTTCTTAACAAAGAATCAAACTTAATAGTAGAGGGGATCCTCTAAAAAGTGAACATCTAGGAAAACTGTAGAAGTGCACAGCCACAATCATGGGTACACATTTTTTCCGTGTCCATGTTATGAACAACAGTTTGAAGACCAGTGATGTAACAACAGTTATTTCAATGTTGTTTGTAAATTCATTAACCAGCGCTGTGTGAATGAAGAGTAGAAATAATGTCATGCTGTCCTATCAGGGAATTTGCAATAAATTGTCGAGGACGACACTTAATTTGCATAAAACAAGAACAAAGACAACCATTTTCCTGTGCCTGAGTGTACAAAACCTAGCTCTGCCAGAACCACAGCAATGGCAGCGCAGCCCTGCAGCACTTGTGTGTATGGATTGGTTTAATACAATTTTGTATTTAAAAATTTGTTAATCTGGTGACTCCATAGGATGAGTATAAAGATGTCTCTGTTTTTTTTCCCCCGACACCAAACTCTGAAAAATATTGCGACAGAATCCAACAGAACGTGAAAGCTAATGCTAACTACCGTTTTCCTTTTCCTTTATTATTATTAATAAATTCCTCAATAATAAATTGCAAAATAATTCCCCAACAGCAAGATGCACTCCTTGAGATCTGTCGAGATAAACTCTTCCTTTTGAGTAATCCTCCGGCAGATTTTTTTGCAAACCAAAGGAGCTCAAAGGCACCTGAAAATGTTTTCTTTTTTCCCCCGACTGCAAAACCCTACCGCGTCCTCAAACCCTTGAAACTTAAAAAACACCCCAGACACAACGGCAGCTCTCTTTACCTGTGACTGACGTTCCCATGGGCACGTTGTCCAGTGCCCCGTGGCTATTGGCGTGGATCAGTAAGCAGTCCTCTCCGCTGTGTCTGGCTAACTCTACACTGACGGAAAACTCTCCCAGCTCCTTGCCGGCGTCCGACGTCGTCACTAGAGCGTCCATGAAGAAGATGCTCTGCAGATCATCGGGAGCTGTCCATGGAGAGTCAGAAAAGAGGGAGAATATTTTTAAAAAAACTTTGAAGGTCTTCTTTAAAAGGCAGTGGATACTTTGGGTAATTACTTGAGGAATACATTACAGTCAAAACTTTTTTATTTTTTTTTATATATTTTTTATATATTTTTTTATTCAAGCAATCAACATTCTTATATTTGACAGTTCTTACAACAACAACAAAAAAACATTAACAGAAAACAAGAGCACCACAAAAACAAAGAACCAAAAAAAACAGAGGAGAGAAATGTGAAAATAGGGCGTACAAGGGACAGCTTGGAACTAATGCAAAATATCAAAGGAGACAGTTATGATGATTGGACATTTCTTAGTAAAGACCACTTGTTAATATGACGCTCCGTCTTACCCCTTTTCAAGGCAATGCTAAATTCCATCCTCTCCAAGAAATTCCACCCAATTCTTAAATGATTGACATTACAGTCAAAACTTACTTGGTGAGGAGAAACCAGAGAGCTGCTGATAGTATAAAACATTGTGAGAAAACAACTCCCTATGAAGTAATGTAGTTTTTTAGAAAGAGGTCATTTCTCACTTGCAACTAATTAAATAAAATAAAATAAATCAAACAAAATATAATATATCTTTTTTTTTTGCATAGCTGCCGTAATAGACCCTTCCCATGAAATATGCAAATGAACATCGCGTCGTGTGCACTCTCCCTACTGGTTGGCAAAATGAGTGAACATCGCGCCTTTTTGCATGGGACTGATGGTGGCGTGACGCACACGCACTTGTGCGTCTGCCTAGTGCACAACTCTATGGCGTTTGCCAACCAGCAGCGTCTGTACGCATGCGCGAATGTAATTTACATATTTCATGGGAAGGGTCTATTCGCAGGTAGCGGCACACAGCTCAAAAAACAAACCTCAGAACATTATTTCACTATGTTAATGAATACAAACTGTCACTTCCACTACAAGACAATTAAAATGAAAAGAAAGAAAGCACCCAGCCTCCTGTTACCTTCACACATCCATACAACCTGCATTTAGATACACTGTCTAATGTATTTTTGTTTTAATGGGCGAGGATATTCTGGATAAAAAGGCCTTGCCACTCAGGGGGAACATGAGTGCTGAGTTGAGTACATTAGTAGTAGAAACATTTGTAAATTATGCACGCTCTACGAGACAGGGGATACGTTATACTTGATATACTTGTATCCTGTTCCCCCCCCCCCCCCCACCATGTATAAAGTAGGAATGTCGCTAAATATTCACAATAAATATTTGACATCATGAGTGTTGAGTTGAGTACAATAGTAGTAGAAACATTTGTAGATTATGCACGCTCTACGAGACTAGGGGGGAGTACAAAAACATGGTAGCATGGATACATTACTGGATATACCTGTGTGTCCCCCCCCACCCACCATGTACAAAGTAGGAATGTCGCTAAATATTCACAATAAATATTTGATTTCTTACTAATAGCAATGCTATAATACATAGCATCAAGTCCATCAAATCAACACTCAAGGAACTTTGCAATCAATAAAAACTACCCCCTCCCCTCAGAACCTCTGTAAAAATCTAAATGTTATCAGTAAATAAGCATTAAAACTAAGGGCAAATTAACGAATTCACAAGGAATGTGAGATTATTAAATAGAGGTTCGGCATGCAATATCATTATAAAAGCAATCAAGAAGTAAGGCTGATCTAAAAAATATGAATTCACTAATTTACAATGGTTGCCTTTGGGGGCATTCAAATCAAAACACACTAACTGTATTTAATTTTCAGAAGGGTTCGATTTAGTTCACACATCCTTTCAAAGTTGAAAGCATTCAGCACAACAACAAGGCAGCAGTGCTTTGACTTTAAAAATTCATTATTCCAATATTACCCTTCAGCCATTTTATGTCTGATGGATGGAACTGCCCCAGTGTATGATGATTCAATTTGTTTATCTCGGTAATGGTTTCCCCGTGTTCGCCAAACGAGGGAGCGGTTCAATCCGATCAATACCACGTAAATCAGAGACAATGAAGTTACGAGATGATAGATTCGTCTCTCTTGTTTCTCTGTCTCTCTGTCTCTCTTCTCTCTGTCTCTCTGTCTCTCTGTCTCTCAGGCAAGAGATAGAACCATCTCAGAGACCAAGACTGTTGTGGTGAGAATAGGGCAGGTGTGATCATTTCGGCATCATAAACAAAGCTTCGGTTTAAATGTCTGCTCAAGATTTGATAAATTTTTGTCTCAGGGTTGCATGCATTACAATACATACGAGAACCATCAAACACTAGTGGGGGGCTGCACAATGATCATAAGATGGGAGCACGGAGTCAGTAAAGTATAAATGCATTTACACGACTGCATTGACCAATTTTGATGAATGTTTTGATAACCGAGCCTATTACTGAGCATGGATGTGTAGGAAATTTTTCTGACCTAATCAACGACAAAGCACCAGATTTCTTTGGGGGGAAATGAAAAAGTCTGAATTCTGGCAACAGTCGGAAAACTGGCATCCCTAATTATGGACGTAGAATTAACCAACTCCATGGACACGCAGGTGGAAGCATTTTATGTATTTATTTCTCTCAATCTTTTTGAAAAGTAAGAGTTTTTTTCCAAAAATTATCAGGATTTTCATTTCAATTCAGAATCAAACTACATACATAACACATTGTATTTCGTGAGCACTGAAAATGATTGCTTAGCACAGTTATTATTTGCAGAACAAACACCACATTAATGTAGCTGTTAACCTATTTTTACTGAGCAAAATGTATTCGTGCTGAGCACATTCTTTAATTCTCCACAAAATGGTGTCCCCGTTCCAAAATACATTCATCCAGAGCATGGGCGTCATTCTCCATACAAGCCGGTCTTGCTCTTCTCACTAAATTAAATCAGACTCTATTTGGGTAGTTAGATTGAGCAAATTGGTTTAGGCAAGGCACCAGTTGAGTGGGAGGGAAATGGATCGATTCAACGGACTGGGAGAACGACGACGACGACGACGACGACGGCGGGACTCAATGACACTGTATACACAGGTGGTGGAACGCTGAGGGAAGAGGCAGATGGTGTGTGGAGGGGCGAGGGCTGTATCAGCCCGCCGCCGCCGCCCACCCCCCATTTTGCATCATTGGAACAGAGGAAATAAACCGAAGGGTAATTTGACACATGTAGGAGAGCATACATCAGAACAAGGTTGTTGGATCATGGAGGGAGGGAAGGGTGGTTGATATGTAGACAGGCTGAAGCTGAAACAACATTAATATCAAGATCTGGCCTCGGAGGAGATGACGCCGGGTTCTTGAAGATAGAAATGAAAATTGTTGATGTAAAATGTGGTCTGTTGGCAAACATCTTTTTAAACAACTATCAAAGTTAAAGATGTCCAGAATGACATTTTGGGGTATTCTTTAATTTAAAAAAAAAACAAACCTCAGGCACAATTTCATAGAGCTGCTTAACAGCCGATAATTTTGAGCTTACTTTGCGAGTTTCCATTTCATAGCAGTGCTAACCATAAGTGAACTAACAAAGCATGCTAACCTTCCAGTGCTTACTGTATGAAAGTAACAACTAATAATGCAAATCCATGGTGAACGCCCAAGTTGGCCGTCTCATTTTCTTGCTAACCTGTGAAATACGCTTACGCTTAAAGGTGCTGCATACATTTGGTAATTGGAGCCTACTGATTGTGATAATCCTATATAAATGTAGGTACATACAATAAAACTAACCTGTGAAAATTTCACTTAAAAAAGGTGGTTGCGTTTTTGAGATATCACTGAAAAACCAGAGTGAATATTTCCATGCAGGAAGAATATCCCCCATAGGAATACACAGTCTGAGCTTCTCAGATTCAAATTTTGGGGAACAAAAAGTGATACATTTTCCATAACTGTAGTACTTTGAAGTAAAAATTTCTCAAAATTCATTATACTACCCAAAGCTACTATAATTATAACCACTAAGTTTTTATTGCTATTAATTTTCAGAGTCATTACCAAACTGGTACTGTGCCTTTAAGCAATTTTTCTGCTACAGTATAATTACAATGTATAAATGCTTCATCGTTGAGCATAGGATTTCACAGTGTGGGCTCTTGAAAATGGACTAAACAGTGGTATCTCTACAATGAGTCCACAGCGTGTCAGTGTACAGTGAAGAAGCCTTTGCAATAAGCTGACTGACTGAAATTTTAATTTACACTGACAGGGAGGAAACGCAGCCTGGGGCAAATGCCTTCCAATTTGTAAACTGTCCGCGGAAATTAATATCACAGACACTTGGATCTTCCAGATGCGAGCTCAGAAAAAAAAGATAATGTTACGCAAAGGCCAAGATTACATTCACTTCAGAGGATTATTGATTAAAAATTTCCTGTTTGAATGTAATGCCAATACATTATCTCTGTACTGACTCATTGTAATCTAAATTACAGATGCTTAAATGCTGGCTTGATGCTTCACTGAGGCATGTTGGGGGGCAGTTGCCTCCATTGCCCCTGGTCTTGCCTTGGTGCTCTTTGAAAGGTTCCAGTAGAAATGTCAATTAACCTCATAGAGGTGCCATTTACTACAGGAAAAAACTGCCTTGTCCTTACAAAAAGAAAGTATCAGGCCCGCTTCTAATAGGCAATGTGGCGTGTCGTGGTCGAGCGGTCTAGTTCACCGGACTGAAACTCAGGTGTTGTCAGCAGCACAGTGTGGGTTTGAATCCCGGTCATGACACTTGTGCCCTTGAGCAAGCCAATTAACCATATTCGCTTGTGAAAAGTTGGGAAAGTATTTAGTGCATTCTGCTCTACAAGCCAGGCTCCTATTGGATGATACCCATGCCTATATCCTTAAAGACTGTGAAGGGGGTAACCCTGTTTCAGCCCCAGGAGTAGGTGGAAAAGTGCCCCTGGTGACAGTTGATTTGGGTTGACAGCCCAAATCAGTTAAAGTGTAGCCCTCACCTTGAAGTGGCCGTCCGGCCTTGTGAGTTAGGAGATATCTCATTGAAATAAACAAACTAATTAGGCAATGTCCGAATTGTGGGGTGAGGCTATGGCTGCTGCTCAAAGGATGATTGCTAAGGCTTCTTTCAATGCATGTTGACCTCGTGATCTAGCTGTAGCCGTAGCCTGTAGCCGCCAATCCCGTCACTGCAAATACTTTGGAGAACCTTCTAAAGAAATCCCACAGTGAGTATTTAATGTAGCAATTGTAACATTATTTATGTTTGTCTGACTTCTGTTTATGTACCATGCCTTATGTTTTTTTGTTTTTTTATAGCTGCACCTGACAGTGATAAATCACAAGACTCTGGATTGACACAGCTCTCTAGAGTCAGGGAATTTTGAAATGTTTGTACTTTGCGGCTCGTCTGTTTACCAAGTTTCATACAATAGAGTGACAATGCTTTTAGAAGCAATTAAACATGCTTACTAAATGAGCTCAAAATCTCCTACATGTAAAAGGGAATTTAACGTTTTAATAAGCATACAGCACGTCTTTAATGAAACAAATTCCTAAGGTTTGCAAAACCATGTTATCTGTCTTAAATCAAACTTTTAGCATATAACTGATTCACGACTGTTGTGTTACAGGCCATGACCCTGCAAGGTTTTAAATGGCCCTTTAAGACCAGGTGACTACTATTTCATTCCCATTCATAAATACCTTTCTTCAAAACATCCCAAAACCTTTAAAAGTTGAAAACGAATCTGACACTTGCAGTCTCAGCTCGCCTCCGTGCAATCATCTGGTAGCGCCCTCTTTTGACTCAGTTTCCTCATGAAATGTTTAACCACTCCTCACTGTGTTAATATCACACTTATTCAAACATGGTCATGTGATGTCCTCTCCACCAATCACAACGGATAAACTGTCCCAGGTATTCATGAATGTTTTAAAAGTCTACAATAAATCGTTACGATTATGGAAGCACAGTAGCGAACCCACGAAGCCTCAAGTGTTACAAGTACACATTGTACAACGACAGTATGTACAAGGTCAGTTTGATTACACTACAGTTCATTAACTCGTGTTGGGCACAATCACCACGGCCCGTATGCACAGCGCTCGTACCATTTACTTCATGTACACTCGGTAATTACCAAATCGCCATTAGCAAATTAGTTCCGGACACACGTTCGTAAATTATGGAAATGGAAAAGGAAAATGGTCATCAGTCGGTAGCACTTAACACGCTTCCAGGCATGCGTGTAATAATATGCAGATTGGGGTTAACGAACTCTAGGAACTAAGAATTAAAAATTAGAGAGGTTATTTGCACTTCAATGTATGGTGTCAAACCACCAACTCGACGACCACGGACTGCTTATGGGCAGCGTTCATTCATGGAAGCCGCCATACAGAATGGAACAAACTGCCTCAACATATCAGGCTTGCATCATTGAACATTTTTAAATCCAAACTGAAAACTTTCCTTTTTAATCATTAGTTGTGTGTTGTACATTTTGAGGGGGAAATTGTCCTTCCTTTTTAGTCCAACTTTCTTAATAATTGAGCTTATTGGCTTTTTAAAGGTTTAGCTTTTTAAAGTCTCTCATCTGCCTCAGTCATGTCGTTTGAGACTGACACTTCACATCATTGTAATTGTGTGTTTTATTTTTGTCTTAAGTATTTCATATTCAGCATGTTTTTCTTAAATTATTCAGTAGGCCTATTTCTTAAATTGTTCCATATATTTTTAACCTCTGTAAAGCGCCTCGGGACCCTGTTTTGGGTTAAGGGCGCTATATAAAAGCTTATTATTATTATTATTTAACAGTGCAAACAGTACACCCACGTGAAGTGTTCTCTTCTGGTCTACAATGTGCATAAAATTGTCTACTCAATTGATATTTTTAATATGTTTAAATGAACTTGCGAGAAAAGCATGAAAACACCCACTTTTAAATTTGAAAACAGGTCGGAACAAGAAAATCCTATACAACACATATCACAAAAGCAATGGGGGAAAAAAAAATGTCGGCACAGTTTTACGTGAAGTATCTTACATGGTTTGTAATAATATGGACAAATTTGATGTTTTTGAAAATCATTTCCAACAAGGTTGCAGTCAAGAGAAATGTTTTTCATTGAAGAGATTGAAGATTCAACTTTCCTGGCTGTTTCAACGGTGAACATGCTGACTAGGGAAATCTGAATCTGTCTTGAAACCCAGTCCACGAACGTGTGATTCTTGACATACTTTCAAACTTGTTATCTTGTGATGAGGAGACAGCGAGGAGACAGCAGAAGAGGAAACAAGACGAGTTTAGAGAGAGCCATCTCGTCAGATGAGATGGGTTCAAGGGAAGGACCTCCTACCACTGCCCAGCGGCGAGCTCATTACTGCCGCATCGTCGTCTTAAGAGATACGACATTTGGGATGAAACAGGAGATGGGGAGTTTGCAGAGATGATCCAAAGGCGTTTTTTTCTTCTTCTTCTTTTTCTTCTGTTATTCTTCGTCTCTTCAGTTCTGCTTCGTGGAGTGTTACCCTTAGGTGGAAAAAGCAATATTTGTGAAGTGCTCTCCACTAGATGAAGTAATGACCTTGCCTGGATATCAGAGTGACAAGTTGTGTTTCTCTCACCTTTGCTTCAGGACTGAAACACTAACACAAATCTTATGTACACAAGGACGGTTTCACTATTGGGCAGAGTGCATTCATTCCAATTCTCGAGTTTGGACCAAACTAATCAATACAAAGTATAGGTTCTGTAAGTGTGACAAACGGGGGCTCAAATTTCGAAAAACAAAATCTTCACAAGACCACAGGATCTATCTCTCAGAACTTTTACTCTTGACAGGAAGTAGTTTTTAAAACGACTTGCTAAACTATTGTGTGGGAATCTAGACTTAAAAAAATCAATATTGCCACTGACACCAGCAAACCTTAAAACTTGTATATGTGTTTGTTCTTGTTGGAGAAAAGACACTAGACTGCTGGCCTTGCCTAGTTGAGGGGTTTACTGGCCTGGATTCAGGCCAGCTAGACCAGAGGGTATTGCCAGCAATGATGTGCAGGAAGTCAGGGTGTAGTGTTGAGCAAATCTTGGCCTGTGAGTCAATTCGTATATATCATATAATTTGAACCTATAGCAGTTCAAGCGTACTGCATGCACACAGAGGTGGCACTGCATCAACGAGGTACAATTCAAAAACAGTCTAAAACAGATCATGTGGTATTTGCCATCAGTGGTCAATTTTCTAAATTACCAATGGCTCATCAAAATGAAATAAAAAGATTTAAAAAAAACCCACCCCAATACAAAAATAGAATTAGCAGAACTTTTCGAATTGCTTAAAGGCAGCGGATACTTTTGTTAAATACTTGAGCAAGAAATACATTATCATTAAAAACTTACTTGGTAAGGAGCACCCAAGAGCTGCTGATAGTATAAAACATTGTGAGATACATCACAGAAGCAAAGGAGGCAATTGCCCCTAGTCATTGCCTTGGTGCCCCTGCCTCTATGCCCTTAGTCATTGCCTTGGTGCCCCTTCCTCTATGCCCCTAGTCATTGCCTTGGTGCCCCTGCCTCTATGCCCCTAGTCATTGCCTTGGTGCCCCTGCCTCTATGCCCCTAGTCATTGCCTTGGTGCCCCTGCCTCTATGCCCTTAGTCATTGCCTTGGTGCCCCTGCCTCTATGTCCCTAGTCATTGCCTTAGTGCCCCTGCCTCTATGCCCCTTGTCATTGCCTTGGTGCCCCTGCCTCTATGCCCTAGTCATTACCTTGGTGCCCTGCCGCTATGCCCCTAGTCATTGCCTTGGTGCCCCTGCCTCTATGCCCCTAGTCATTGCCTTGGTGCCCCTGCCTCTATGCCCTAGTCATTGCCTTGGTGCCCCTTCAAATGTTCCAGTAGAAATTTACTGCATAGAGGTGCCCTTTACCAAGGAAAAACTACCTTGCCTTCATAGGGGCAGCCAAAAGTTGTCAACATATTTCAGGTTGTACAGAGAATCCTACTTTTAAGGACACCTCCCTCCCTCCCCCCAACGTACTACTTATCAAAAATGTTCTTTCAAAATTGATACACATTATTTAAATATCAATAGTTTACACACACCCTAGCTGTACGTGGTCTCTGCCACATCCCCCCACACTCTTTGTAAGAGTGACAACATTTTGAAAACTTTGGATGGCCGGTAACAATGAATTATCAGACCCAAATCACATTCCTCAAATTGCTGTCTAAAGTAATCCCACCATAATGTGGACCCTGGAGACATCGCCAAACAACAAGACCCCCCATAAAAGTTCCCAATCAGCAATCAAATCAAGTGGATCCAATCACGGATCCAATCAACAACACAATATGAAGATAAGCTCAAGAGTCTCCCAAGTAGCTACACTGTAGGCTTTATGCGATATGAGCTTAAATTAGATCGCGCCAATCTCCATGCCAAATTGCCTGTAGAACCCATTCACCGATGAATCAACTTACACAATCTGCTCAGCATAAAAATCAACCAATCAAACCGCGTGCATCTAGCAGCAGAGTTGGCTAGTAAAATGGTTCTACTTAGCCACAAATATCCTTGCTAAGCAAGTTTGCATGCTAATCATTTGCAGCTCTAATGAAACTGGACCCAAGCCTTCCCTAAGCAGCAGCGGCACAAATGGATTTCTTGTCAAGATTCTGATTTGCCCTTCACATTTTTTGTCTGTACAGACAGAAAATGAATACAGGTTGTTTGGCATTATATTAGACTCTCTTGTTGGCCATTAGAGAAGGAGGGGGGGGGGGGGTCTAGTGTCTGTATGTCCCTTGAGGGGAGGAGACCTGCTTCATGGCAGGATGGCCAATATTTTGGGATGTCTGGGGGAAAATTATCATCATGTGTTATCTTGCTGTGTTTGATGTAAGAGAATCAGACATGACGTTCAACAAACACAGCGCTGACATTACAATGGCTGAAGTCATCCTCTGTCAGGTATCCAGTTATGATTTGGGTACTGAGTGATACATTAAAAGGGACAATACTAATTCTACTCCCAGCCTCGGTATGGTGACACACAGTTATATCGGGGGGGGGGGGGGGTGGGGGGGGGAAAACAACATGGCTGCTCAGTGATAAAAAGTTTGATATGCTGTCTCTGTATGACACATAATGCCACAGGAACAAAAGCAAAAAAACCAAACCTCTAAACACTTTGTATCTGAATACATAAAAAAGCAGGAAAAACTTGACCTACATGTACTGTAAATGCAGCCTGTATATTGAGTGTGCACTACATGCAGAAGGGATGCAGTAAACTTGCGGGTACAACCATGTGTGCAAATCTCCTGAAAGACGAACAGGGATACTGTTCCTAATGACGAGACCACACTGGCTCTTTTCAGAGCCAACACTCATTCCAAAAGAGATTTTTACACATGGTTGTACTTGGAAGTTTACTAATTTACAAATGTATAGTTACACATGTACCTCTTATTTCCAGACCATGTAAAGCATCAAACATCACTTAAATCTCTATTTAAAAAAATCCAGGCAATTACTGCATTAAAAAAATAGGCCAGCTGCTTGTCACACTATTAGAACAAGACCTAACTGCCGCAACACAAAATGTACACATTTTGAAAACGATTTTTTTTTGCACACTACGCACTTTCAATACGTCAATTTGAGTCACAAAGCCGCTATTATTGATTCAAACCAGTTTAATATGGACTCCGGGACAGACATTGTGTGTTTGCAGGTGAGCCAACAAAGCAGGAGACACGCATCTCTTCCCCGGATTGTATTTCTCAATTATTCCTCCATCGCCGTCGACGACGATGAACACAACGACCTTATCCACGATGAGAGAAAGAACCGGCATTACTTCATCTCCATCACTACCTCCACAGTTAAGACTTACTCCCCGAGATGGATGATAGAGTTTCAGCACTTGGACGGACGGATCGCCCCGGTTTGACGTGTTATTCAAGAACCCAGTATACGCTAATCTGTATACAGTGGAGAGGGACGTTTTTTTTTTCCTCTCTCTCCGTGTCCCGATGAAAGGAATAATCAGTTCTCAACTCATGTTTATTCCACCGTGAATGTAACACTAGGTCCAATGGATTGAAATATGCAGGCTTTCAAACTAGTCGGATGTCTGTATCCGACTTAAAAGACTGCGGCTATGGCTTGATCGCGTCATGTGAACAAGCATTGAAGACAAGGTTGCCCATACAGATAGCAACACCCTTAGCAACAGCAGCTCTTAAAGACTGCGGCTACGGCTTGGTCGTCATGTGAACAAGCGTTGAAGACAAGGTTACCCATAGTAACACCCTTAGCAACAGCGGCTATTAAAGACTGCGGCTATGGCTTGGTCGTCATGTGAACAAGCACTGAAGCCAAGGTTGCCCATAGCAACACCCTTAGCAACAGCCGCAGCTGTAACCACAGCCTATGAGAGTATACATGTGTTTCTTATGGGAGGGGTAGTTTTTTTTCCAAGAGACTTACTTGGCCTTGAACTTGAAATGGTCCAGCTTTCCTTCTATAGACCTTTGTCATGGTGCAGCCATCTTGATTTTTCTCCCATTCAAATCAATGTAACCAAACCGAGGCTGGAAGGAGAAGCAGTCTGGTTCCCTTTTGTACAGTGAATATTAGCATTCCTCACTGTTATTGGATACAAGGAACATGACCAAGACGGTGGCAACATGATAAAGGTCTATTAGCCTTGACAATTTCCTTAAAGACAGTTCTCACTTCTGAGTGTTTTTTACTGCAGTTAGTTTAAAATCTTACATACATGTGTACTCTAATAATGAGAATGCGATGCACTGACTGAGGGAAGATTTCTTGCAATGTGCGACTTTTTTGTGTACATTTTACAGGATGGTTGGTCTTTTCTAGAGGTGTGATAACCAAACACTTGGGTCCCCTACTGAGCATCAAAATTTAAATTCACAGTTCTCACTGAAAAAAACCCAAAACATACATACATTACATAGTGGTCATTTACTTGTGAGTAATTTCCCCGCAGACTGACGTGGATTTAAACAACAACACCACTTTGACTCGTAAGAACGATCCATCTTTCTTTCCACCATCACAGAATGGATTTTTTATCTTGTCAAAAATCTCCTGTTTCTTCACGCAGTGCAGCGAGAGAGAGAGAGGGGGGGGGGGGTGGGAGATTGAGTGGTGATGACAGGTTAATCAAGCTAAAATGGAGGACAACAGTCATCACTCTGTTTATCACAACCAAGAAACTTTGATTACAAAATGGTCCGATTACAGACTCTAGGACTAGTGGATATTTATGGGAGTACATGTCCATGCTGTACAAGTGTTAGATTATTGTTCTCTCCACTTTCTCTATGGTCCAATCAACCGATCAGATCTAGACTAGATGGCCTCTTTTCAATTTGCCTTTTCATTACCAAAAGTGTACTTGTAATAGCAGTACAGGAGTAGCAGGGTCAGATTGTGCCCCACATTCAACTTTGTATTTCAGCTTTCGTTTTAATTTTTTTCCCGTTGCAACCTCCTTTCCAACTATTGTTTTTCTTCTAATTAAAAACATCACAACGACAATCATTTTCTTCTCATTAAAATGTCAGATACAAACAACTAAAAGGGAATTCAATGGAAACACATGTTTGTAAATTAATTAAACAGTACAAACAAAAATCAGAAAAAAAAATGTCAAGAACTTTTTTACACAACCTCTCGGTTATGAAAGACTGAAACAAGTTTTAGTTTAATGGAAAATGAGTTGATTTATATATTCTTAAACAAAAAAACATTTTGAGAGTCTGGATTTGTGGTTTCGCTTTACACCTCCAGACGAAAAACAACCTTCCAAACAAGACTTTCAACCAATAAATTCAGCTACCAATCAACCTCATCTATGTGAACCTATAAATTTCCCTAAACCGAGATGTAGTTCGACGACATTGCGTAGGATTGATTTGCTGCCTCGTGTTGAACACCGTCCCACAAATCAGAAACCTGGCCCAAACCAAATTTCTGTTTGCACACACGCACACTCTCTCTCATCCCATCCCAGCAGAACATTCCCCACGCCGTGTCGGGTCATTACTGAGGAGGAAGACACAGGGATGCCGACCGACCGGGGAGGGAAGGTTTTTTTCTATATACCAGGCACATACTGCTGGAGTGATTTTTGTTCACTCAAGGCTCTAGAGCGGAGCCTGGAAGTACTGGGACAGGACATGGAGGGTCAGGTTTAGCGCTAGACCATGCTGAGATAATATACAGCTTTGGCACTCGAGGGGGGGAGGGGCTGGAGCAGCAGCAGCAGGCTGATGACGGGCACGTGCCTCGGGTTAGGACACCGAACACGCTCGGTAAATTTGCACAGATTGTGTTCTGTTTTGATTACGGTTGCCCTCAATTTGGTATGGCTGCATGGAGCTTAGCGATTCTGCTCTATTTTGACACATTGAAAAATATACTTGAGCACGTTGAGGAAGGGTTGAACCATTTGTTACTGGTATCTAGGTATGCCATTATTAATGAAGAGGACAGTTGGCCGGTCAACCTGGGTCAAACCTTTCATCAATTAATGATTGTGCTTTTCGGCACGTTTGCTATGTTATTGAATAAACCGTAGTTTGGGCAATATTGAGATATGTAAATTTGCTTAGACAAAATATCAACTTGAAGTCTGCTTTAAATTTTAAAAACTTGTATTTTCAAATATGACTGAAAGGCATTGCTACTCAGCTAAATTCCATTTTTTAAGCACTGTTTATATACCATCAGTCAGTGACATGTTTACCATATCAGGTCAGTTATTCTCACAAATTTTTAAGCATTTTAATTTTGAAGCATGTACAGTGAAGAAGAAAGATATAAAAAAAAAGGAGCACTCCTTTTATTTTAACCCAAATGGGAACCCTGTAAGCTCATATTTATCGGCTGCACTTTTAATTTTACTCAACAACCACGCAATAAAAATTATATAGTTAGAATGGCTCTGAGTGTATAAATACTATCCACACTTCATTATGAAAATCAGACATTATTAATATTACACAAAGATGGTTGCGATATACAAAAGGTTTCATTGTGTCAGGGTAATAATCTACCTCACTGTGTATTGGGCAAAATAAAAATAAAAACATGTTTAGCGTACTTCCCTTTTTGAAAAGGAGGAGGCGGGCACTGTTATTTTTATTATTATTATTATTTTAAATGGTTGCCCGACACATTTTTCAAGACAACCGGCCGGGCTATTTTTTTACAGACGGTTGTCAGGTTTTTTCTGTTTTTTTTTGATGTGCTAAAGTAAAAAAAAACGATGTAATGTATTTTAGAATTGATTTTTTTCCGTCAGAGATCGTAAAAATGGATCCTTAAAAAAGAGAGGAAAAAAAAAAGAAAGGAGGCGGCCCCTAAAAAGGAAGCGGATGGGGATGCTAAACATGTTTTTGGTTTTGCTTGGCCTTGGTAAAAACCCTTTATAAAATGACAAACAATACACAACACACTTCATGTCAATCTAATCCTCCCATACATGTACATTTCATTCTCTCTTCACCCCACAGACAAGAAGTTGACCTTCTGTATTCAAGTCCGACCAATCAAAGAATACTGGAGGGTATAAACAGTAACATGAGGTATGGCCAAATCTTAATTGAAAAAATTACGCCATAACACAGGGAGGGGAAATTACTGAACCGCAGGCAGGCGGGAAGGAATCAATGTTGGAATTTTATCAGCGCTGCCCACATATATAAACCCGCCACTGTTGTTGCTGTATGTAAAGCTAGACCGGACAGAATGTGTGAATTGCAATTGGACACTTTTAGCTGAGGGTGTTTTTTTGTTTTGTTTAGTTTCGTCTGGATGCGCAGACCTAATTGACTTTTAAAAAGAGCCACCTCAAGTTAGGGCTATTGATGGCATTTCTGCAAGAACTTCTGCAAGTAATGAAGTTACAAAATTCTTTTGAAAGTATCGTATAACGCAGACGGAGCTTTTTACACTGTTTTTACAAAGAAGCAAGGGGGAATAAACAACTCAATGAGCAGCTTCGATAAAAGGGAAGGTGACATTTCAAGATCAAAAGGAATTGTTATTCAATTTCTCTTGAGAGACAAAATTGTACAAAAACATTAGAGCAGTGAACCTCTGAACGTTGAAATTCATTTCACAATTTCTTACAATTCAGAACACAATTCTACATGCAAGTGTAAACTTTCAAAGGCAGAAACGAAACATTTTAAAAAACATTTCAAAAAGGAGTAGTGTACACTTACTGACAGAGTTGAGGAAAGTCAGGGCATCTTCACTAGCTGGGGGCGGTGCAGCGTTAGGGATAATCGCATCTCCACTGTGAAATAAACATCAAAAAACCAACTAGATTTAAACAATTTTTGCTGCATAGGTATTTTACATACAATCCGCAGTTGTGCACACAATATCATAAAACACCAAATTGTTAAATCATAAATACTTTTGCACCAACACATTTTCAGCTTTCTACAGACGTTTTTCCATGGTACAACTTCAACGTCCATAAATCATTAACGACGTAGATGTTTGCTCAGTTTTGTTACTGAAGCATTACGTTTTGCCAAACCTGTTTGCTTACGTACAAATCCTGTTACTTGTTTTAAATTTAGGGATAGTTAGCATAGCTGGCTAGCTTAGCAGCTGGTCATTTAATATGATTAAGAGGCTCCAATTAGGAACTGCTCCCATCGCCATGTCAACAGGAATATTTACTTAGCAATCAAGCACCACTTAACAACAAACCGTCACCATTAATCAATCATTAGGTAAGGCAAAATATTAAAAAACAAAATTTTTGAAAAAAAAGGAGGAGGCGGATCTTTTTTTTAATAAATAAATGGTCGCCCTCACATTTTTCTAGACAAACGGCCGTGATATTTTTTCAAGGTGGTTTGCAGCTGTTTTGCTGTGTGTTTTTTCTGTGTGCTCAAGACAAAAAATACGATGTTATGTATTTTAGAATTGATTTTTTTCTTCAGAGATCGTAAAATGACCTCTAAAGATTTAAAATAAAAGGGGCGGCTTCTAAAGGAAGCGGTGGGACGCTAACAATTTTTTTTTATTTGGCCTAATACATGTTCCTTTAGTAAAAGAAAAATCTGATTCTGCTGAACCTTTGGATGCTGTGTACAAACGTTGTTAAAAACGTTTGTCTGCTTTCCAGAGCTTACTATATTACAAAGTGTAAATGCACTGATTTTTTTTAAAAATAGCATCTGATTTTTAGGCCAAGACGCTCTACTTGTATCATAGCCCTTTCTTGAAGTCACAGTTTCGACTTATGCTCTGTTGTTATTTTGAAAATGTGCACTTTTCGTTATAAATACAAGGCTTCAAACAGACATTACTTACTTTAAATCATGTAAGTTATGTGTGAATCTGTGAACATTTGTGTTTTCGATCTAACCAATAGTGTACTGGGCCTTTAAATCGGGCAAAAATATGAACAAACATTAGATGAAACGTTATTAATTGTCATGATTGTAGAGAAACCTTATACCCAGGTGCCAGTGCAGTGCGGTATGCGCCATCTTATTCATAATGTCAAGGGGCAGATTTGTTCACTTCGACCACGCGCTGCAGATGGAAACGCTCGAAACTTCCATGCGTGCGTGCGTGACGGCAATGCATTGCATATTCGAAGTAAACAAATCTGCCCCTTTTTTAAACAAGATGGTGCATAATTGCCATCATGCCAGTGAAGGTGCAAAGACGTGTCTGTCTATTCGTAGCTGTAAACAGAGTAGGCCTAACGTTAATTAACAGCAGCTTGTTGCATTGGAGTTACACGAAGGCCATAGAGGCCATGGCCTCTGACCGACTATGGCCCTTTTCGAATCCACGGCTTCGGCTCCGGATTGGGCTTCTTCAGGCCCAGTTTTCTTGTCTGAAACCCTGACCGCAAAGCATGCGGAAGTTAAAATAATTGAGAGAGCCTAGTTATTGGATTGGCCTTGGTCTGGTGCCCTTTCAAAAGTTTCCCATAGACATTATTTAGATTTTCCAAAGAAAGTGTCCTTTGAACAGTTGAAAATTGAAAATGGCCTAGCCCTCCCCCCAATACCCAAACTTTAGAGGGTGATGTCACAACACAAACACTGACAAGTGACACCGACAACACTGGACAGTGCTAGTGACACTGCCGTCGTGACAACTCAAGGAAAGGTCATGACATCAAGATTAATCTTTGTGAAATCAATCGAGCCCTCAGGTTGACTTTTGTCACATTCTTTGACGTGGTTGTTATTGTTGAGCAACGATACCACAACATGATAACGCGATTCAAATCTTTGACTACATAGTAATATACAAAGACAGGCCAGGTCGACATGCATAATTTGCAAAATGACACTTGGGCGAGAGTGTACACCTTCTCGGGAAGGACTGTCAGTGTCATGACTGTCCGAGTGTGAAGTGTTAAGTGTAAAACTGTAAATCACAACTCACCTTGGTGTTGGCGCAGGACCCTCTGTCGACGCATTTTCCTCCATGTTTTAATCCTATTTGCTAAAAAGACTGGTCAAAAGAATATAACCCCCAGTAACCAGGTCTAACGTGAGTTGCAGCTTGAGGAATATACGAATAACTTGAGCAGTTTGCACCGCCTAAGTCCACTGTAAAATGATCTGAAAACACACGGCAGACGGTCGTAATCTCGGCCGTCAGTGCAGTAGCTAGCATGCAGCAACACACACACAGATCTAAGCGCGAGAGATTCGACAGTGTAGGCTAGGTCACTATGGAATTATGTAAATGAGAATATTTCATTCTAGTAAATGTAGGAAGTTACTTCTCAAATGGGTTAAAATAAAACTCAAAGTAATCATAAATGAACATCTAAAAACATTATATTGGGTATTAGCTGATAATCTATAAAATATGTGCAATTTCTAAATGTTTGTTACAGCTTAGATGTGAAAATACATCGGAATAAAGTAGGTAGTCTTTTTAACTTACCCCTTTTATTAAATGGAAGTATCCAAAATAAATGACCAAGTTACAGGACTAATACCAAGTAACAAATGTTGTAAAACACGAATTATCAACTTTTTAACTCATCGAAATCATAACTGATCACAAATATATCTTTCAACGCCTCATTCTATGGTAAAGTTTTATTTGTTTATTAATATTTTATTTATTACCCCACATATTTCACATCTCACCGTGCGGCGCCATGGCTTAGTTGGTTAAAGCGCCTGTCTAGTAAACAGGAGATCCCCGGTTCGACTCCGGGTGGTGCCTTTTTTTTAATACAAATTTTAAACCTCATTAAAACTCTAGTCTTACATGAATATTAAATAATTGACTATCGGGTGCATTTAAACATCTTCTTTTCCCTTTTCATTCTAAATTGATTAAGTTAAAATGTCCTATTGGTTTGTAATTTATTCCATACCAATGTTCCTATCCAAAAAGAAGTTTCAAAAATATTGTTAGCTTTTCAAACACAAATTCATAGTCCAAAACGTAGACAATACATTTTGTACACAATTGTACTACTTGGCTCAAATTTTATGTTCCTATCCAAAAAGAAGTTTCAAAAATATTGTTAGCTTTTCAAACACAAATTCATAGTCCAAAACGTAGACAATACATTTTGTACACAATTGTACTACTTGGCTCAAATTTTATTTCCATTTTGAAATACAATTATTTTCCAAAAGTCAAGAATGTGTTTAACAAAAAATGAAGAAAATATTTTTTTACTAGCAAATTGAGTGTACATATTTACACTTTCAATAATACAAAAGAGCTGTATTTAGCTACGGAAAAATAGCCTAAACATGTTCCATCCAGACCAAAATTTTCTGATATTTACAGCTTTCAAGATAAAAAACTATTGTTTATTTCTCTGCCAGGTACAAACTCCCGGCAATAACGACTCGTTTTTTGTACTTTCAAAATTAAAATCATAGAACGCAGTAAAAAAAACTAACATAATTTTTCATTTACTTCTTGATTAGTTTCACAAGTCAACCTCAGAACGAGGCTCTACCTTTCAGTTGATGGCACTGTTTATACTGTTGCCACCACTAGGTGGTGGTCTGGCCGCAATTTTTTGTTGTTGTACCATACACTTACTATGGAGTCCGGTCATCAGTGAAGGGATCCGTGATCCCGGGAGGCGCCCATACCTTATGCATGTATACAATAGCCAGCGTGCAGTATGAAGAGAAAAAAAATCGCGGTCTGGCCAGTTGTGTCCAGGGCCCAATTTCATAGAGCTGCTTAAGCACAAAAAGTAACTAAGCACAACAAAACTATGCTAACCAGAATAAGGTTACCAGCCGAGCTACCATGTCACATGTACAATTCGTGACTGGTATCCTGCTCATTTCTGCTAAGCAGAAAATTGTTAAGCAATATTTTCTGCTTAAGCAGCTCTATGAAATTGGGCCCAGATCACTGGACTTGTCAGCTCATGGTGCTCTTTACTGTTCCAGCCAGTAAATGGTGGTCTGGACGATTGTGTCCGGTTGATTTTTGTACATTTCATCTTAATTCCTTTCAGTGAATAATACATTTAAGGCCATTTTTCATAAACATACTCATTTTGAGATAAAGTGCCAAGTTGATGAAGCCGTCTAGGATATTTATCTACACCATGAAAAAGAAGAAGTTTAATTCCCTAAGGAAATGTATCATTTACAAGTCGACCACAAAGAAAACCCGATATTTACAGATGAGGAAATGTTTAAAATTCATCTAACACCACCAAGATTTCCTTTGAAAACAAAATCACCTTTTTCAACAAATTATCACTCCAACGAAATATGCTAATTACATTCACGCATGTGTACAGATACTATTGGTGGACAAATGCCGTAGAGTTGTGGACTAGGCAGACGCACAAACGCGTGTGCGTCACGCCATCATCAGTCCCATACAAAAAAAGGTGCGATGTTCCCTAACGTTGCCCCCCAGAAGCGTTAGTGCGCACGCAAGTGCAATTGATATTATATTTCATGAGTGAGGTCCATGCCGAAAGGATTGTCTCTAATGACGGAGCTTAGTTCAACACTATGGAGTCTACAATCCCGGCCAAAAGGCTTGTGCCACATGACAATAAACATACCCTCCCCAGTTCTCATCCCCCCCCCTCAATGTTATTAATCCCCAGCTGGAGCGCAGACCGCACAATGCGAGCCAACATTGGACGGGGGCCGGGGGTCGGGCCCAACAAGATTTGGTCGGGATTGTAGAAGCCTCAGGGCATGTCCCAAACCTCGGCTTGGGGTTCAGGCCTCCGGCTTGGACTCCCTCATCAATTTTGGAGCAGTGTACATTTTCTGCACGGTGTTTTCTTCAACATCAAATGGAACCCAGAGCCGGAGACGAAGCCTTAAGCCGAGGTTTGGGGAAAAAGCCCCCTAGTCTAGTCTCGTCCAGTCAGTAGCTCGATCGAACTGCAACGTCTCTACATGGGGTAGTTCAACATCACATCCTGTCGAGCCAACTCCAACAACATAGGATCGTCGAAGAACTTGTTGATGCTGACATCCTCGCTCAACCCCTTCAGAAAAAAAAAAAAACAGAAGCAGATTTTTTTTTTAAATATTTATAGTGGGTGGATCAACGAAATTCAAATGGCAAATTTACATAAGTTTTGTTAGCCTGTTGTGAATAATATCGCCAACTAGTTGCGGTGTTTTCAGAAACCACCATGTAGAGCAGGTTATTTCTACCATGGAAAGAATTTAGCATTAGTTTGAACATATGTTGGTCGATCTGAAGTAAAACTTCAAAGCAGAATTCACTTTTTCAACATTATCTCTCTATCTAGTGTGTCGTGGCCGAGCAGATAAGAGCACCAAATTCAAGCTCTGCTGTTTCTGTTCAGCAGAGTGTGGGTTCGAATCCCGGTCGTGACACCTGTGTCCCTGAGCAAGACACTTTACTATAATTGCTTCTCTCCACCCAGGGGTAAATGGGTACCTGTGAGGGCAGAGATGGTTCTTGTGATTGATTTAGCTTAGTGTGCTACATATTTGGCAGCACAGACTGTATACTCCCCAGGGAGCTGAGATGGTTTAAGGAATGAAATGGCCCAGTGAGACATGGTGTATAAAGCGCTGTATAAAAACCGAACATTATCATTATTATTATCTACTAAGGTTTGTTGTAACACCAAGTGCACAAATTCTCTCTTATGAGTTGTGGCGGTTCTAAAAGAGAACTGGTCTTTTCAGAGTCAACTAACCTTCCTTCGTCGTGTCTTAATCATGAATTCTCTAGCAAGATGCATGGCGGGCTGTGGCTCAAGAGGACGAATGATGATACTCTTGTCCAGGGGATCACCGGGAACGATCTAAGACAAGGTGAAACAATTAACAGACAATTAACTATTGTACCTAATTTTAACTAAACACCACCATCACTCATACGTAAACGGTGTCCAGGGCTCACTGGATAGACAATGTGACACAGCGGAGTGGCAGAAGTGTGCAAGAGCTGAGACTAGTGGCGATTGAAAGAGAACAGGTGATGGCAGCAGGCCTGGAATTTCGTCTTTGAGAGGGCAAGGCCATTTTTATTTTGAAAAAATAAACTTCCATTGGAAAATCTTAAAGTTTATGGGAAACTTTTGAAGGGGCACCAAGGCTAAGACCAGGGCAACAGCAGCCATGGCCTCAGTGGCCTTCGTGTAATTCTAGGCTTGAATGGCAGGGACCACAGGAACGCCCCCCCTACCTTAATCTGTGACTACTAATGCAAGTCTACGCTGAATAATGATAAGAAAATTGCTGTTTTTTAATTTTCACAAGGTATCAACAACAAAAAAGTGTCTGAAGTCAAGACAAAAAGTCTGAAAGTTCTTATCCAAGAGATCCTCACCTGCCAGTGATGGAAGACGGATAGACAGAACGCCTGTCCCTGGGTGTGGGTCCTCAGATCCGTCTCGAATCCAAACGAGTCGATTGCTGGAATGAAGGCTTTGATCGTATACAATGGTGAACCTGGAACAGGTGCATCTTGGGTAACATGACCTCTGCCGAATTAAAACACGAAAACATGGTTTAAAAAAATCATAATTCAAGATGCTGTATATTTAATCACAAAAACATGTAAAAATATATTTTTGAGGTGAAATATTAGGATCATTTTTGCCTGCAGTTCATCTACTCATCAAAGAATCTAGATTCAATAATTATAATAATAACTAGTTCTTATATAGTGCATTTTATATTAGCGTATCAATGTGCTTTACATTAGTGCCCTGGTCATTGGGCCGATAGCATTCCTGTAATCATTCTCAGCTCCCTTGGGAGTATTTAGCCCCGGGCTGCCGTGGCGCTCCTAAGGCTTTTTCAAACATAGTATCAACCTCTACCCTCGCAGGTACCCATTTTTACCCCAAATTCCTTTAATCACGTGCACCTTGTCATTACTTTAAATTAATGAATATTCATTATCTTTTTAACTTTATGACCAATGACCTCACTTTAAGAAATATGAATATGCAAGAGTAAATCTGAATATGTCCTCCCACGTACGATCACCTGGCCACTGTATAAAGGCTCGGCGGCTACCAGTGGGATTTCAGTCTAGCACACATCAATTAAGATCCATCAGACAAGCACAGGTTGAAGCTTGCAATGGGAACCGCTGTAAGTGCGCATCAATAAAAAATAGCTATATGTTGCATTTTGTTGTTTCACAAATGAAAAAAAACAACCCAGACCTAAAGCTCAAATATAATGACACTACGTTATTTTTCTCCTGAAGACAATCAGAGCATACTGTTCCAAACATCGAGTTGATGAACCGCAGGTACCCATTTTTACCCCAGGGTGAAGAGAAGCAATAATAGTAAAGCATCTTGCTCAAGGACACAAGTGACATGACTTGGATTCGAACCCACACTCTGATGACTCAACCACCAGAACTTGAATCCGATGCTCTAAACCACTCGGCCATGACACCCTTCCACTGGTGGTAGTTATTTTCATATTTTACTTAGGAACAGTCATACATTACAAAAATGTGAACTGTGAACCTGGGACTTCAAAGCCACAGGGACTGCGTAAACTTTCTGTGGAGTTGATTTAGTGTCTACAAATAAAACTACATCCTTGGAGTGCTTCTCAAAAGCAAAAAAGGAAAAGAAAACAAATTTAACAAAATGTTACCTTCTTCTAGCCAGTACTGTGTAAACTGCAGATACACAATCAGCAGGTGCCTGAACTTCCACAAAACAGTAGGGCTCCATCAGACGAGGAGTGGCCTGAAAAATATATGAATATTCATCAAGCGTTAATATTCATGAACCAGGCATGGAAAACGATGAATAACCAATAACATGGAAATGGTGATCATCCTTTACTCATATGCATCTTGTCATTACTTTGAAGTGAATGAATATTCATTATCTGTTTTACTTTATGACCAATGACCTTACTTTAAGGAATATGAATAATGCAAGAGTAAATCTGAATAATGTCCTCCCACGTACGATCACCTGGCCACTGTATAAAGGCTCGGCGGCTACCAGTGGGATTTCAGTCTAGCACACATCAATTAAGATCCATCAGACAAGCACGGGTTGAAGCTTGCGATGTGAACCGCTGTAAGTGTGCATCCATACAAAACAGTTGTTAGGTGCATTTTGTTTTTTTCACAGGTTCAAGTACGCTCCTAGTCAATATTTCTTTTTTTTTATTCAAATTTTTTTTATTTGACTAAATCTTAGAGGTTCAACTGACCATGAGGAATGCAGAGTATGCCACTCGTCTGGCTGTGGGAATGATTTGACCTCCACCACGGTGGATCGGTTCTCCAGCAATGACAGCATCCAGAATCTTGAACTTGACGTTACGAATTGCTGATAGGAGTAACCAAAGAACATTATTAGCACTGACCCGTCTGACCTTTGGTACAATTTGTCTACTACAAAAATATCATACACAAATCGTAGAAAAATTCTTCCTTTTTTGCCCATGTTGTGGATTGAGTGTTATACAGCCAAACCAAACGACAACGCAAGGAGGTTAAGCACCGGGGTTTGAAATACCCACTGAACCATCGGCCCAAGTCCAGTAAATGTACGATGGGGCCAGTAACCCACAGGTCTTGAAATACCCACTGGACCACTGGCCCGAGTCCAATAATTTCAGCATTGGGCCAGTAAGCTCATAAGTCCTGCAGTCTTGGTGTGTTTTTCCAAACTCATATTTTTTAAAGATACGGTGCATATTTAAGTTTCTTAATTCAAATTTCCTTATAAAAAGATTGAAACGTTGAGTCGTTAACGACCGGTTCTTTTCAGAACCAACACTACTCAAAAGAGATTTAACATGGTGTCACCGCACACCAGGCAAAGCTTTAAATCCTACTTAGAAAGACTTAAGTTTAAGTTCTATACTTACGTTCATCACACAGTGGCCCTTCCCTTGACCCCCACTGGAATCCTTGTACAATGCTGTCCTTTACAGAGTTCAGTAACGCCTTGTCAACCTGAAAACAAAATCCATCCAAATTAACAGAGTCCAGAAAAAAAACAATCAGGTGGGACATTGACAGGCCTGAAATTTCATCTTTGAGAGGGCAAGGCCAATTTCATTTTGCAAAGGGCACTTCCACTGGAAAATCTGAAAGTCTATGGGAAACTTTTGAAGGGGCACCAAGGCCAAGACCAGGGGCAAAAGAGGCCATGGCCTCCGTGTAATTCCTGGCCTGCATAGAAATGGTGGTCATCCTTTACTCATATGCACCTTGTCATTACTTTCAAATAAATGAATATTCATTATCTGTTTTTTTTATGACCAATGACCTTACTTTAAGGAATATATGAATATGCAAGGCTAAAACTGAATATGTCCTCCCACGTACGATCACCTGGCCACTGTATAAAAGGCTCGGCGGCTACCAGTGGGATTTCAGTCTAGCACACATCAATTAAGATCCATCAGACAAGCACGGGTTGAAGCTTGCAATGGGAACCGCTATAAGTGTGCAAATATAGAAGATGCTATCAAACCCCAATAAATTTCAAAATTACTGTTCACTTTGTAAATATCCCTTTTTTAAATTCACAAGTCTTTTGACCAAATTCACATGACGTCAACATCACGATATTAATGCACATTTTGGGACTCAATGTCACTGCGAGTTAAACAATGTAGTGCGCATTTTAGGCGACGCGGCATTTGAACGCTTACAAGTTGACTCCCAAAATGGTGAGCGAGGGAGACAGTGACGTTGGTGCTACGGGTCAATAGGGTTCAAGGGTCAATGTCCTAAATTTAACCATCAGGAGAAATGACCTCAGTCAATTTCCTACAAAAATCGCCGGCGGTCTGTTCTTACCTCTGATGGGAGCGTATCGTCCACCAGGATATTGGGACCAGTTGCATCAGGACCAAACGCCCAAATAGATCGGGCAGCCAATAAATCCCAGTCGTACTTAGTCTGGAAAAACTCCCCCAAACGTTTCCTAGAAAAAGAAGAAAAAAAGAAGAAAATCAAAAATGACCAAAAAACACACAAAAGTGTTTTGGGGTAAAGTAAAGACTTTGCATATAATAATTTGTTTGATTTTTCAGTGTTTTGCCTGTGTATTTTTGTTGCATGCATAAAATATTACTTTATTTGTTGAGAAGTGACAACACTTCAAGTTACCTGTTCCAGTTGATTTGTACCACTTCATTTTCGATGTCTTCGGCTAGGCCCTTCTCAAGAGGCTCAGCGATCATCGTCAGTTTGTTCCTAAAAAGAATAAAACAAATCAATCTGATTGGTCAACAAATCAATAAGATAGGTCGTCAAATCAATCCGATTGGTCGACAAATCAATCCAATGGGAGACTTTTGAACACTAGATGGCAGCAGACATACCAAATAAAATTCCATTGTTAACGTAGCTCTAAGCATGCGCAACTTGCTTAGAACAATGGATTTACCTGGTAAGTCTGCTGCCACCTAGCGTCCTTAAATTCCCCCATTGGTCAACAAATCAATCGGATTGGCCACCACAAAATTAAGATTTGATGTGATCTGACGAGAGAGTTTGAAAATGAAAGTTTCCTTTCTCTGCAGCATTATTCCAAAACTGTGATCTTTAAACACTTCATAAATATGCATGAGTTACACTCATCTGAAATGAATATTCATGATATGTCCTCCCACGTACGATCACCTGGCCACTGTATAAAGGCTCGGCGGCTACCAGTGGGATTTCAGTCTAGCACACATCAATTAAGATCCATCAGACAAGCACGGGTTGAAGCTTGCAATGGGAACCGCTATAAGTGTGCATGGTCATAATTTACAAAAATAAAATCTTCCAGAAGTTCTCCGACTCGAAACTCAAATCTTTCTCTCTGCCACATGATCAAAAGCAACAGCGCCCTCGTGGTTCTATTCTTAATGGCAACTGATTATAGAATGCTCTTTACTTTTTGTTTGGTGTCTCAGCGAAACATTTCAGAGATGACGTCTCTACCACTGTCTCACAGAAAGCAACGACTGGATCGGCAACCTTGATATCTGGATAGAAAAAAAAACAAGAACAATTGAAAGACTGCAAGTGTTCAGAAAAATCGGAACAACCGTATGTTCTGAATTTGAAAATGTCCTCCCACGTACGATCACCTGGCCACTGTTTAAAGGCTCGGCGGCTACCAGTGGGATTTCAGTCTAGCACACATCAATTAAGATCCATCAGACAAGCACGGGTTGAAGCTTGAAATGGGAACCGCTATAAGAGTGCATTCTCTCACTTGACAATATAGACCTTTCCATTGCAACGTTACAGCCTGAAATTTCGCCAACCAAGGTCGGAAAAACTATGGGAAGCTATAAGTGCAAAGCGAAAATAGACAGCCACAGTTTGCAACAATGTTACAGAAACATTAAAAAATACTCTTGAATTTGTCGGAAACAAAGCAACCAATCATAGGATGTATTTCTTTCCTAATTGAAAATTTTGCAGAAATGTTGAATTCGGTCACAACATCAGGGCCCAATTTCATAGAGCTGCTTAAGCAGAAAATATTGCTTAACAATTGTCTGCTAAGCAGAAAGGAGCATGATACCAGTTACAAATTGTACATGTGACATGGTGGTTTGGCTGGTAACCTTATTCTGGTAAGCATAAGTTTGTTGTGCTTAGCTGTTTTTTCCCCTTAAAAGCAGCTCTATGATTTGGGCCCTGTTAACACGATTGAATGTTTTGCTAACATTCGGCCGTCCCAGCCAGCCAACGGAGTTTGTTTTATCAACAACGGAAAGGTCTATAACATCTTCTCTAGTTGTTTACACACCTATTTCCGAGTACATCTTCCTGAGGTCATGCATGACGCAGTCCAGGTACAGCTCACCGGTCCCAAGAACCACGTGTTCACCAGATTCCTCCACCTGATTGAAAACAAGGAAAACCCAATCGCTAAAAATCAAGATGCTGATGCCAAGGCATTAACCAAGTTGTACCAATTGAATCTTATATGGTTTTTGAGGCACTGAATGGTGAGGCACCAATGTATATTCGGTTTGCAGTAACACCATTGTGTAGATCTACTTTGCTGTGTAGATTTTGTTCTTTAGAGAACTTGTCTTGCTATTTTTTATACTACCGCGGAGTAGAATTTCGGAATTCGGGAGACTTCTCAGTTCTGGAAAGAACTGTCCTGCTTCATCAACTACTACCGGGGCGGGAGGTAGGAAATCGGCCGGGGACTACTACTTTTGCTAAGTGGATCGAGGGGACTTCTCCTTATTAACTTCACTGCTGGGGATTGAGTTGCATCTTGAATTTAAAGAGCAGCAAATTAAGAGGCTATCAAGAAAGAAGGAAAGTGGTGGCAAGAAATGAAAATGTGGACGCTGTCGACGATGTCAAGTAAAAGCTTCAAGACACTCACAGCTTCATAAAACATAAAAAGGGAACCATCTATAAGAACAATTTCTCAATAGATTTTTGTAAACAGTTCTTCTTGAAGAACAAAATTTGTCTACGCACCTTTGTGGTGATGAGAGGGTAACTCTTGTTGACCTTTCTCAGTCCGTCCAACATCTTGGGTAGCTCCGAGGGATTGACGGGCTCCACGGCAATCTTGATCACTGAGCTGGTGTTGAACTTCAGGGGTCGGAAGATGTATACCTTGGGGGGAAAATACTTATTATTTCTCGCCATCTTATATCAAGTAATAAACCACAAGGGAAACTGACTGCATAGGAAAAGCATAGGAGGATCATAGCAACACCCTTAGCAACAGCCGTAGCCACAGCCGCCAATTCGAACACAGGCTTAGACCCTGGGTGATAGATTTCTTACTAGCTTTTAGTATCATATTATTACTAGATGAACTGTTTTATTAGTACCTCATCTAAACCTCTGCTCTCTGTGATCGTCGACGTCTTCACGATGGGTTCATCTACACCTTCGATTAGAACCCAGTTTCCCGCCGGTACTCTGTTTACTTCTATCTTGTATCTATGGCAACAAATAATAAATTGGACGTACTTCAAAAGTCAGACTCCACTGCTTCAAAGCAAAAGCAAAAAAAATTGAGTTAATGACAGCCCCCCCCCCCAAAAATTTAGTCAACGAGAGATAAAATTACCCGACCAATCCATCTTGAAATATATGAATGTTAATGTGCTAATTATTCATAACCGCTACTGAATATTCACGATATGTCCTCCCACGTACGATCACCTGGCCACTGTTTAAAGGCTCGGCGGCTACCAGTGGGATTTCAGTCTAGCACACATCAATTAAGATCCATCAGACAAGCACGGGTTGAAGCTTGCAATGGGAACCGCTATAAGTGTGCATCAGAGTTTTGACCAACTTTCCGTTCCGTCTTTGTCAGATCTTAATCTTCGACATAACTCTTCATTTATTTCATTTTCATTTTCATTTATTAATTCCGGTTATGAAGCCAAGGACTCTCAGGAAAGCGAACTTAATCACTATACTAGCCAAAAACCCCAATGAAGGAAGTTTCAGTTTTAGGTGTGGGAGGAAAACCCCAGAGAAATAATCCAGGGGAAAACCCATGTAATTGGACAGGGACTGAAAAACCCAATCCATGTAGTGCCCCGGTGTGATTTGAACCGGGGTCCCTAGAGGTGGAAGGCAAGGCAAGATACCACTACGCTGACCTGACTGCCAAAAACTCTTCATCTTTCACTCACCTTGCCTCTGAGATCCACAGTCTTCCGACGAGGCTGATCCTTGAGTCTTCCTCGTCCTCGATGGTGTAATTCTCCCCGAGGATTCGGACTTCCTGGTTGGCGTTGATGGTGCCGCTCATCACCCGCCCGAAGGCGTGGAAGCTAACTCCATCCTCTGTGCTGTACATCTTAGTAGTGTGGAGCATCAGGGGACCCTGTGGGTTGAGGGGGTAGGGGGGGGGGAAGAAACAAGGTGTTAACATTCACTGAAACTTCAAACGCAGGGTGTTCAAATATTTATACAAGACAAATAATAAAGACCTTATTCACAGTAGGGAGTCCTACAGAAGCCCAGATGCCCTTCTGGCTAACAATACAGCCAAAACAATTTGTCTTTCATATTCTCCGTTAGATTTTGCTCTTCAGTAAAACATTCAGAAGAAACTACAACTAGTTAACCTTGTGGGTACAACCATGTATAAATCTGTATTAAGAGGAGTGTAGCCGGTGTGGTCTCATGGGTGTGGTCTAACCGGTGTGGTCTCACGGGTGTGGTCTCGCCGGCGTGGTCTCAGAGGTGTGGTCTCAGCGATGTGGTCTCACTGGTGTGGTCTCACGGGTGTGGTCTCATGGGTGTGGTCGACCCCACCGGCTCTTTTCAGAGCCAACACTCCTCCCACAAGAGATTTTCACATGGTTGTACCAGCAAGTTTACTAGTTATAGTTTCTTCTTATTATTCACACCATGCAAAGCTTCAGACAACACTTAGTAAAAAACAAAATGCTTTACTTCTTTAGAACAAACCTCCCAGATGCAAACCAAACATTTTGTAGCATGCTACCCCTGTACCCTCAACTCTTGTGTGGGTTGATGTGGTCATTGGAGGGAGGTGAAGGACAGGTCTTCCGCTACGTAATAAATACATGATAGAGAAACTTGGGTTGTGTAAAACAAAATTTCTGGTGGCACACACCTCAGGGTCGCATTCCACCATGGAGTCAGCCAAGTCCGAGTCCATGGGTCCGGTGTACAGATGCTCGATCTTCTTCTTGGCGATTGCGACTGGGGATGGGATGTGCTTGACACACATATCAACCAACCCTGGTGACAAAAATAACACAAAACTCTCATAAGAACTTGCCAAATAGTGAACACAAATTCCTCCACAGTCTTGAACTAATTTCAGCTGAATTTGTCTCGTTTTGACAGCTCTCGAATTGGGAAAATCTTTATTCTGTTAAAAAAATTTAACAATCTGGGGTTGAACAAATTTTTGTTTTACTAGAGCGGGATTTGAACCAACGACCTCTGGATTAACATGCCGGTGCTCTACCAACTGAGCTATCTAGCCATATGTTGGCGGTCTCCCTATTTTGTCAACATTTTTTTTTTTCAGGGGGATGCCAGGCAGAAACAAAATTTCTTATTATAAAAATAAAATTAGATAAACAGAAACTTCTGTCTGCAAATTTATGAAAACATCTGGATCCTGTGAAAAAAACACACACACCTGTTGAATGGTCAAACAGTAGGAGGGTTAATCAATCCTTTCTAGTTTAACTGTAGAAAACATTCTCACCTGTAAAATCCCCAAAGAATTTACGACAGACGAGTTTCAGGAGAGGTCTGATGTTCATCTTCATCTCCTCCTTAGTGAGGTGGATACCCAGCTCATCCAAAACACCTGGCAATGTTGTATCTACATCTCCAACAACCTGTTACAAAAAAATCAATTATGTCACAGGTGCACTCCCCAGTTAAAAAAAAAACCCCACCCCAAAACAGATTGTCAAGAACTTACCTGCGCAAATAGTTTGTACATCGGTTCGAGTATGAACTCCACAAAGCTACGCTGTGCCGTACTGACCGGAGACTTCTTGGTAAACTTCCGTCTACAAAATTTGAAGAATAAAATCATAATTGAAACGAAAAAGTAAAATTTAAATATAATTAACCATGTCTTTTGTTTTTGTTTTGTTTGTTTGTTTGTTGTTGTTAATTTGTTTTTATTTCATTTTTTAATTTTTATATATATATTTTTTTTGGGGGGGGGTTTAAAAGACGGAACTTACGTCTTTGGGTTGAAGTAGATATCTCCCCACAACCTCTTGGCAAACTCTTGGTACTCGATACCTCCGTAAGAATCGGCGTAGACCTTAGCGAACGACTGCAACGTGAAACACACACTGTATTGCGAGCTGGCGAAACAGACGTTGCCTAGCAACGGTGACACCATCAGGGGTTCCGCCTCATCGGAGTAAACGCTGCAGGAGATCAGACGAAAAAAAGGTCTCTTAAGAACCAGACTAGATGCATCTTTCAAAAAGTCTTTCGAAACTTCAAGTACGAGATAAAAACTGAAGTATACTTGTGTGTATTTATACATCAGGCCTGGAATTAAACGGAGGCCACTGTCCCTGTTGCCCCTGGTCTTGGCGCCCCTTCAAAAGTTTCCCATAGATGTTAAGATTTTCCAATGGAAGTGCACTTTGCTAAATGAAAATGGCCTCGCCCTCTCAACGAATGTCCAGCCTTGATACTTGTATTAGTTAGAAATTTTTAATAATAATTATTTTTTTTTTTGCCTCGTCTGAGTAAATCTGCAGAAGATCAGACAAAAACATGAAGGATATTTCTTAAGAACTAGACTAGCTGCATCTTACAAAAAGTTTGTTCAAACTTCATTTAAAAGATCAAAGTATGGGGGAGAGAGTTTCTATAATCTTTTCAGTCTGGTACCCTACTTACCTCATTATCCCATTAATCTCCGTGATGATATTTCTCAGTTTGTAGTAGGCATCTGCAGGCGGGAGTTTCAACTCCAGTACCAGTCTATCGATCTTGTTGATGCAGATGGTGACGGCTAGCTGCTCCTGTATGGCGTGTTTGATGAGACGCTCCGTGTTCAGCATGATGCCCTCCGCCGCATCCACGAAGATCACCACTCCGTCGCTAAGACGGAATGCTGCGGTTACCTCATCCGAGAAATTCACATGACCTGAATTAGGAATTATAGACAAATCTACATCATTATTTGTTATAGTTACTTGTGACAAGAAAACCAAAGTTCTGATAAAAAAAAACTGGTTTCCGTAGTCCATTGGTGTAGGTTTAAAATAAATTTACAGCAGTGGAAAGCTTGAAGACTTTGTCAAACAATTTATTTTTATATTTGATTAACATTTGATCACAGGGACTGACATTTTTAACTTGTTATAAAATCCACTACCAGATCAAGTACTTCATGTACTTCTTTTATTTGGCCCTTTTCAAATCCAAGGCTTCGCCTCAGGCACCTGTTTGGGCTCCGTCAGTAATTTAGAAAACGTACATTTTCGGTGCGGAACTTTAAACAGATGGACGGAGCCTAAGCCAGAGCCACAGCCGGAACCAAAGCCTAAGCCAGAGCCACAGCCTAAGCCAGAGCCACAGCCGGAACCAAAGCCTAAGCCGGAGCCAAAGATGAAACCAAAGCCAATGCCGGAACCAAAGCCTAAGCCAGAGCCACAGCCGGAACCAAAGCCTAAGCCGGAGCCTAAATCGAAACCAAAGCCAATGCCGGAACCAAAACCTAAGTCGTGGTTTCAAAAACAGCCTTTGCATCAAAACAAGCCTCTAATCAGACATATAAGGTTGTAATGTGAGAAGTAAAATGAAACAAGCTTGTCTCTTGACTCACCGGGCGTATCCATGATGTTCATTAGGTAATGTTTGCCTTTACTGTCTGGCATTACCAACGTAACAGGCTGGGCCTTGATGCTTACACCCCTCTGAAATCAATGGAAGAGGCCAAAGTTACAGTAGCTGCTACACTTCATCATCTATTTCTGTTTTTACTTCATGTCATTTATGCAATCAATACACTGAAACACTAGGTGGAATGTACTTAAAGGCAGTGGACACTATTGGTAGTTACTCAAAATAATTATTAGCATAAAACCTTACTTGGCAACGAGTAATGGAGAGAGGTTAACAGTATAAAACATTGTGAGAAACGGCTCCCACTGAAGTGACATAGTTTTCGAGAAAGAAATAATTTTCCACGAATTTGATTTCGAGACCTCAGAATTAGATTTTGAGGTCTTGAAATCAACCATCTGAAAGCACATAACTTCGTGTGACAAGGGTGTTTTTTCTTTCATAGTTATCTCGCAACTTCGACGACCAATTGAGCTCAAGTTTTTACAGGTTTGTTATTTTATCCATATGTTGAGATACACCAAGTGAGAAGACTGGTCTTTGACAATTACCAATAGTGTCCAGTGTCTTTAAGCTCTTAGAATACAAACTGACTTTGCTTCCTTCCAATCGCATATTAAAACTTTTTAATCAATTTCCCAATTGAATTAATTTTTCTTCTCTGAAAGTGTTCAGAAAACTCTGTATACATTATAACCGTACATAATGATGTAGGTCTAAACTTAAAATATGTCCTCCCACGTACGATCACCTGGCCACTGTATAAAGGCTCGGCGGCTACCAGTGGGATTTCAGTCTAGCACACATCAATTAAGATCCATCAGACAAGCACGGGTTGAAGCTTGCAATGGGAACCGCTAAAAGTGTGCATTCTCTCACTTGACAATATAGACCTTTCCATTGCAACGTCACAGCCTGAAAGTTCGCCGGCCAAGGTTGGAAAACAGTCTTAGCACAGTGAATAGATTTCTCGATACAAGCGCTGCACAATTCTTGTTGTTAAGCTCAATTTTTAGGGCATCAACGACAACAGAATGAAAGAGATAAGATAGAATCTGAGAACAACTTCAAAATCCCACACTTGGAAAATTAAAATCGGCCTTGATACAAACAGTAGACAAAAACCCCTTAAACTTAAAGCAAGAGAGAATTTGAGGCGAATTGAAGAGGGATGCAATAGACTTTTCTATTGCAACGTCACAGCTTGAATTTTTGCCAACCGAGTTTGGAAAACTATTGAAAGCCATAAAGGCAAAGCAACAACAGATTGCCACAGTTTGTACCAAAATGACACAAATATTCAAAAATAGTGTTGAATTCGTTTGGAAACAAAGCAACTAACCATGGGGTGTATTTTGTTTAATTGAATGTTTGCAGAAATGTTGAAATTTGATCACAATCTCTGTAAACACGATTGAATGTTTTGTTAACATTCGGCTGTCCATGCCAACCGCAGCGCAGTTTGTTGATCAACGATAGAAAGGGCTATTGTAACTTTAGTGTAGCCTGTGGAAATAAATTAGAAAATAACTTACCTCTTGTTCTGTGAAGAGTGTATCTGTGTATCTGATCTGAAATTTGAATAAAATTTGAATAAATTTATAATTTTTTCATCATCGACGGAAGTCAGACGATTAGGATAAACTTGAAGAATAGGAAAATAAAAAAAAGAAAATCACCATGGTTTATTTATTTTATTTCATCTATTTATTAATTCTGGTTGGGAGGCCGAGGATTCTCAGAAAAAGTTAACGAGAGCAAAACAAAAATTAGTTAACGAGAGATAAAATTGACCGACCAATCCATCTTGAAATAATGAATGCTAATGTACTAATTATTCATAACCGCTACTGAATATTCATGATATGTCCTCCCACGTACGATCACCTGGCCACTGTATAAAGGCTCGGCGGCTACCAGTGGGATTTCAGTCTAGCACACATCAATTAAGATCCACCAGACAAGCACGGGTTGAAGCTTGCAATGGGAACCGCTATAAGTGTGCATCAGAATTTGACCAACGTTCCGTTCCGTCTTCGTCAAATCTTAATCTTCGCCTCCGTTTTTTATTTATTAATTCTGGTTGTGAAGCCAAGGACTCTCAGAAAGCGAACTTAATCACTATACTAGCTAAGAACCCCATGGAGAGATGACAAAGAAGGAAGTTTCAGTTTTAGAAAATTATTCCAGGGAAAACCCACGCAATCAGGTAGGGACTGAAAACCCAATCCACATAGTGCACCAAGCCGGATTTAGAACAGGGTCCTAGAACAGAAGTCAAAGGCTAGAACAGAAACCACTACGCCAACCCGACACTTGATATCTGGGCCCCAAGTTCATAGAGCTGCTTTGAGCAGAAAACATTGCTTAACATTTGTCTGCTAAGCAGAAATGAGCAGGATACCAGTCACAAGTTGTACATGTGACATAGTAGTTTGGCTGGTGACCTTGTTCTGGCAAGCATAACTTTGCCATGCTTAGTTACTTTTTGGGCTTAAGCAGCTCTATGAAATTGTGCCCTGTTCACAACAGCAAGGGTATGTCAGGTTTTCTTGTAAACCCCCCCCCCAAAAAAAATAATAATAAAATAAAAAATAAACAAGTAAACAAGAATAATGACTTACTCCTCCTTCTTTGGGCTGTAGTTCTGGATGAGTTTGCTCCATCAAGCAATCTACAAATGACGTCTGGAAAGAAAGAAAAAAAGGAGTGGCATGATTTCCTTATTTTTGATCAAACACAAAGTTCTGACTCACTCCACTGTGGAGTCACTGTTGAATCAATGCTACCGGTGAAGAAGTATTGAACTCATTGTTACCTTGCCATTATGCAGATGGCCAGCTAATGTGACGTTTCTAATGAGCTCTGCATTGTCCATCATGTCCGCCAGGAATCTGAACATGAAAAAAAGTCACAATTTAAAGATATTTCGATTCATGGATGAGTCATTTAAACTTAGGATGACTTTAAAATGTATGACCCGCTCTGTGAAAATGAGTCCTTGGTGACTTTGCCGGTGATGCAAGATATCTTAAACCTCTGCTTTTTATGAAAATTGTTACAATTTTTGTGTCCCGTGGCCAAAGGTTAAAGGAACATTACAGAATTGGTAAGAAAAAAACTTGTCAAATATACTTTTTGATCACAGATTTACATAAAACTTACACTGTCTAATGATGATGATAGTAGAAAACATCCCTTGAAATATTTCTGTCTGAAATGCCATATTTGATGAGAAATGAATAAACTAATTTTCCGATTGGAGTTTATCGCTCAGTGAGCGTTTTATTCATTTGTTGACTCTATATGATTTCATGCAAATGTGTAATCGGTTTTTCACTATTCTCTCGTGACCCAGATGGCCGATCGATCTCAAACTTCTACAGGTTTGTCAGTTTATGGTGGATTACATAAAGTGCTTACACTGCCAGCAACTGGTTTGTTAGCAAAAACCAATTCTGTAATGTTCCTTTAAAATGCATCACTTGATCAGTGTAATAATAATAATAATACAGTATTTGTAGGCATAGCCCAAAAATTCATGAACAACAAGCTCTAAGGCGCTTTACACAACTATTAACCCATTTTTTGTGAAACTTGTCAGCATAATTTTTGTTGTGATATGAAAATGTTTAGCTGTATTTAATAGATGTTAATTTTGCATAGGGGATTTAGAATACTATTTGTTTTTTTTGCACTTACAACAATGTGTACTGAGTACTGTATACTCAGTACTTTAGTGGTCTAGTGGTAAGACGTCTGCTCTAGCATAGCAAAGGTTGTGGGTTCTAATCCCACCCAAGTGATATGCATGTGAAAGGATTTGAAATGCCTCTTGCCACCTTGCCAGCTCGCTGGTCTAGTCGTAAGACATCTTCTCTAGCATAGCAAAGGTTGTGGGTTCTAATCCCACCCAAGTGGTATGCCTGTGGAAGAATTCGAAATGCTTCCAGCCACCTTGCCAGCTCGCTGGTCTAGCAGTATGACATCTGCTCTAGCATGGCAAATGGTCGTGGGTTCGATTCCCACCCGAGTGAAATGCCTGCAAATTTTTTTTTACAGGACTCGGGAAGGTACTGATCGAACAGTGCTCAATACACATCGGTGTCAGGGCAAAAGAAAATTTTAAATAGTAAAATTTGTGACTGTACTTACTCCATTTCATAGGTAGTTAAAGGTAACTCTTGTTCTGTCATTGTAAACTTTTTCTGTTTGACAGGTGCGATGATAGGATCTAAGGAAAGACACAAAAATGTATTCTTCATTTTTCAAGCCAAAAAATAACAAGAGCTATCCTTTTAGTATGTATGCAATGCGTATGCCGTAGGCCTGTCTAACTAAATGCCTAAGTCCAGTGAATGCAGCCACTGCACTGTGTCCTGTTTGCATTGAGACAGAGTGCCATAACCTCCAGGAAGACACCTCTTTGGGCAGACAGATGATGATGTGTTCGGACGTCTGTAACTCGGCACCGCAGTCACATTTTGGAGACTCTTTCAGTCCCTAACGAAACATATTGTTTCCGGTGCACCCATGTCCAGTTAACTTTTCCTTACAATGTTTACTTGAAATGATGTTAGGCAAAAAAACAAAACACAACAACATTTTTAGGGCCTTCTTTTTTTTTTTTTTTTAATGGCCGCCTGACACATTTTTCAAGACAACGGGCCGGGCTATTTTTCAAGATGGTTGCCAGCTTTTTTCTGTGTGTTTTTTCAGTGTGCTAAAGTTAAAAAAAAAAAAGGAAGCGGGAGGGGACGCTAAACATGTTTTTGTGGTTTTTGGGTCCTTAGTCCCCGAAACAAAAAAATACTGCATCTGACCACAACTTCTTTACTTGAACAACAAAAGTATATAGGATTTTATTCACAGTAGATAAGTTTGTGATGGTCACATGTGAAAGGACTCTTTTTTTGACACAGCTGCAGACAAATGAGAGATATTCCCCTCAGTTTTGTCAGTACCTGTGAGAGGCTGTGTGTCTTCTTCGTGTACGATTGTCTCCACGTCCGGGCCGTACACCTCCTCAGCTGTAGGGTAATATTTCTTATCTTCATGGAGAACGACAGCCTGTGATATATCTCCCGATTCCATCGGTTCCTCATCGTCGTCGTCATCCTGTATCGGGACAAAAGTACATTGTTAAAAGTTAATGTTCTGCACAATCTGGAAATACCAAGTTTTTACTAGACAATAATGTCACCGGGCTAAAGCTAAAGGCGAGCGCCGATGGGCTGAAAAATTAAAGTCACAAATTTGGCAGTTGGGGACTCACCCCATCTAGCTGGGCTTCCGGTCGTTCTTCCTCCGATTCTTCATCCTCGGAGTCACTCTCCAGTTCCGGCCCGATGTAATTGCCGAACTCATCATACAGGTCGGCATCCATGGTGAAAATTCTGCAATTAAATTTCAAATGATCAAACAAGACAAGACAGAAACATTATAAATAAATTTAAATACTTAATCATTTTTACACTAATTACTATGGCCCTTTTCAAATTCACGGCTTCGGCTCCAAAATCGGCTCAGGCTAGCTAGGCTCCCTCAATTAAAATTTAAATGCATGCTTTACGGTCAGGACTTCAGACATGTCAGACAGGAAAACTGGGCCTGAAGCCCAATCCGGAGCCGAAGCCGTGGATTTGAAAAGGGCCTATGAAATGACTAATTTAATTATATAATTAGTCAGATATGAGATAGTCAAAGATGATTTCAAACTTCAAAATCAATTTGTTTGACTGACTCTCAGTCTCACTTCCAGATTATTCTTTCAGTCCCTTTCTTATACCTTTTCGAATCAATTCAGTAAAGTGCCCCCACTTCCAGTTGTGCACTAGCCCCCCCCCCACCCCACCCCCACCACCCCACCGGTCACCCCCCACCACCAAAAATGAGAGGCAACGATGCCGTAGTTTGTTATCTGAACATGAATGTTCAGCATGCAGTGAACGCAGGACCTCGAAGTCGAAGTAGTGAAAAGAAAATGGCAATGGGAGAATGCAAATGTAACTTGTGTAATGTAGGTCTCTCCACAGTGCAATTGCCACTATAACCAGTTACTAAGTGTGATCCCTTGTACGTTTAAACAAATATCATTAACCAAGTCATAATATAACATAAAACAAAACCTTACAATGCACTTTACAGCAGCAATTTTCACAAAGATGACGCTGAGCGGCTAGCGGTCGTGCACACACGTTTTGGTTACGCTTCTTCTGTAAAATGCGCCGTGCAACGGACCCATTCCTTCTTAAGTACATAATTTCCGTGGATTGGTACAAGGTACTAGACTTATAAGTCCACTGGTCTCCAAAGACAGGCGTTACTTTATGCGGTTTAAGCAGGGAACCCGTCAAAAGCTAAATCAACATTTGACGGTAGAGGGGGCTACAACAATTTAATAGTATCGTCTGCTTTTTCGTAGAAATTTGAAAGAAATATAATTGAAGACAATTAACACAAAAATACTTTCTGATCTGTCACTTGACTGAATGAAATTATATCACACAACACCTATTTTAAGTGGAATTACACTTTTGTTTTGTTTTATTGTTTGAGGTCAAAGTAAAACAAAAATGAAGAATTAAAATTGTGTTTTAATTAATTCATACGACAACATAAAATGCTTGAGGTAAACACAACAATAATGGTATTTATTTCCAAATAATTTATTTAAAGAATAAATATATTCCCAACTTTACAAAAACACTAAAAATACTTTAAAATTGAACATAAACTTTTGAAGTAAGTACTCAATCAAAAGTCTGTTACTAAAATATAAAAAGCACTTAAATTTAGCAATCATAATTTTGGAAGTAGTGAAAAATATAAGTCATTATATTAGTATTGTTTTACATGAAATATACACTATGATAAAAACTAATTATATTACATTTATTTCAAGTAACTTTTGCCTCCATTTAGTCACAGATAGAGGCCCCTTGTGTTGTCATCACCAGGCCTGGAATTACACAAATTGTTGTAGTCGAGACCAGGGCCCAATTTCATAGAGCTGCTTAAGGACAAGCCAAGCACAAAAAAAGTTATGCTTACCAAATACCGTACCCCATGTACAATTTGTGACTGGTATCCTGCTCATTTCTGCTTAGCAGGCAAGTGTTAAGCAATATTTTCTGCTTAAGCAGCGTTACATAGTGCTGCTTAACGGTAAGCACATTTTTTGTGCTTACTGTAGCAGAAAAGTTTGCTCAAGTGTAAGCATGTTTCACAGGTAAGCAAGAAAAATTGGCGGCCAGCTTGCGCGTTCACAATGGATTCGCAATTTTTTACGTCATTCATTTTCCTACGGTAAGCACTGGAAGGTTAGCATGCCTTTTTGTTCGGTTATGGTTCACAGCGCTATGAAATGAAAACTCGCACAGTAAGCACAAAATCGGCCATTAAGCAGCTCCATGAAATTGGGCCCTAGAAGTCCACGACCGAGACCGAGACCGAGACCCTGACATCTGAAACCAAAACCAAGACTACAAAAAAGGTCTTGAGACCTACAACACTGACCATGAGTTCATTAGCAGAGTTCATAGGTTATAAATATGAATATTAAAGGAACATTACAGAATTGGTTTTTGCTAACAAAACAGTTGCTGGCAGTGTAAGCACTTTATGTAATCCACCATATACATAAACTGACATAAACTGTAGAAGTTTGAGATCGATCGGCCATCTGGGTCACGAGAAAATAGTGAAAAACCGATTACATATTTGCATGAAATCATATAGATTCAACAAATGTGTGATTTGAACTAGGGTCCCCAGAGGTGAAAGGCGAGGCAAGATACCACTATGCCAACCTGACTGCCGAAGTCATTGGATTGTTGATAGTTTTGGCTCTGACTACTTAAACTTCGTCTGCCTACATATCAGCATTTCCATTAAGCATATTTCAATAATAAAATAGTACTGTTAATAAATATACAAATAACTAGAGCTCAATTGCATTTGTGCACAAATGCCTAGCTGTTTCGGGGTGAACATTTTCAAATCACTCTACATTTACTGTTCATTTAGCAATTTATGACAAAAAGGTGCAAAAAATGGAAAAAATTAAAAAAAATCATTTGATGACGTCATCATGACGTCATTTCAAGTTTTAAAACAACTTGCCAATATCTAACAACCTACCAAGTCTCAAAATGATCGCACTCATACATCTGGAGATATACGACTTCGAAAAAGGCACCTTTAATGCCGCGTCACGTGACCCCGATGACGTCATTGATCTGAAATTTCACACATATGATGGCTGCCTGACCGTCAACATAATGTGTCAAAGAATTTGGATTATACAGTGTTCATTTAGCAATTTATGACAAAAAGGTGCAAAAAATGAAATAAATCATAAAAAATCATGTGATGACGTCATCATGACGTAATTTACAAATGTTCAAGAACTTGCCAATATCTAACAACCTACAAAGTTTCAACATGATCGCACTGATATATCGGGAGATATACAACTTCGAAAAAGGCACCTTTAATGCCGCGTCACGTGACCCCCGATGACCTCATTGATCTGAAATTTCACACGTATGAAGGCTGCCTGACGGTCAACATGTGTAAAAAGAATTTGAATTATACCACGTTTTATTTGCAATTTATGACAAAAAGGTGCAAAAAATTGAAAAAATTATAAAAAATCATGTGATGACGTCATCATGACGTCATTACGAAATCTTTAAGAACTTGCCTATATCTAATAACCTACCAAGTTTCAACATGATAGCAGTAATACTTCGGCAGATATACAACTTCGAAAAAGACACCTTTAATGCCGCGTCACGTGACCCCCCATGACGTCATTGATCTGAAATTTCACACATATGATGGCTGCCTGACGGTCAACATATGTGTCAATTTTGAAGTGATTACACAAAACTTCCTCACACACATCTTCAAAAAGTCCATTTTGAAGAGTTTTCAACCTGCCGTTAGAGGGCGCTCGTGTGTATCATGACGTCATCTGTATTTTTTTTTAAATGCACACTCATGCCAGACACTAACATCATTGAAAGCATATTCATAACATTTAGCACTTTTCGACCAGAAGTAGAGGTCAAATGAGGTCACGCACACTGAATAAAATGAGGACCTAATTTATCCCTATACAATCCCGCAAACAGAAACCTACGGTCTCTTGTGGCTGATTTGATACGGATTTTCAAATATTTAAAATAGAAACCTTTAAGATGACGTCACGTGACAGGTGATGACGTCATCATGACGAATTTCATGATGACACTTCCTTGCACCAATGCCATTCATCACTGAAAGTTTCAATGCAATTGCTCTTTAGGAACTATGCAAAAGGCTGCTTAGAACGAAGTTTAATGAAAAATACAAATAAAAAAAATAAAAAAAATAATAAAAAAACTTTAACAAAAACAAGAGCTGTTTCGCTGCGCTGCGCTACGAAACAGCTAAAAATTCCAAAAGAAGTATGCATACTTCTTTAAGTCAATGGATCAGCCATTTAGTTTTTTTCTTCCACTCAAGTCACTGTTACTAATAGAGACTGTGTGGGCTGACAATAGTCAGGTCTCCTACGTGTAAAATGAGCGTTTGTGTTTCTGCACACAGGGAATATGACCCAAGGGTAATTATTTGGGAGGGGGCACACCTTGTGGTGACGAAGCATAGCCAGGATATGCTGGAGGTGCTCCAGTACCTGCAGCGGGTGGAGGGTAGCCACCAGTGTGTGGAGGGTGTACACCAGCGGGTTGAGGGTAGCCAGTAGTGGGTTGAGGGTACCCACTAGTGGGTGGAGGGTGTACACCAGTGGGTTGAGGGTATCCGCTACTGGGTTGAGGGTACCGGCTACTGGGTTGAGGGTAGCCACTAGTGGGTTGAGGGTAGCCACTAGTGGGTGGAGGGTGTACACCAGTGGGTTGAGGGTACCCGCTACTGGGTTGAGGGTACCCACCAGTGGGTTGAGGGTACCCACCACTGGGTTGAGGGTACCCGCCACTGGGTTGAGGGTACCTGCCACTGGGCTGGGGGACCTGACTACCCTGCGGTGCCACAAAACCACCAGCCCCAACAGGGCGCATGATGCGACGCTGGAAGAACATCAGGATCTTCCTGCCCACTGTAGTGAACCCAGTCTGGACGATCTCCGGGGACTCCACCAGGCAGGCTAATTCCCAGCCTCGCTGGCCCATATCGATCATGATCGGATCCCAATTAGTCTTTGCTCTGGATCCGCCAAACGATGCCTAGAAATGAAGAAGAAACCGTTCTTAGTTAATTTGGGAGCACTTTGGAGTGTAACTTCAGTAAAGACAATCAAAATGACATACTTTTGCTTGCCCGTCTTTTTTAAACATCTTATAATTACAGGATAGCTGCAAACGACAATGCAGCAGAAATATTAAAGGAGGAATAAGACATAAAGACGAAAATAAAATTAGCTGTTGGAAACTGCTTACCAACCTCAAGATCCTATGACATAAATGCAAAAGTTAGTCAGGGTTGAAACGTCGGGCCATTCACTATTTTTTGCAGAAATAGTAGAAAAAGATTCTCAGAAAAATTCCCAGAAGTTGTAGAAAAATCTTAACATAAGCAGCCAAAATAAGGCCGTGTCCGAATTGGTGGTTACAGCTTACGGCTACGGCTAGATTTCTACATCATCATGCATCATAATATGGGACATCCTTAGCAATACCCCTAGCAACAGTCTTAGCCTTAGCTGTAGCCGCCAATTCTGATACAGCCTAAGATTGACTCTGTAACTAAGCTACTTACAGACACTTTGTGTTCATACTCCATGATCGTTCCCTCCCACTCCGGTGCTTGACTGTTGACCTTAGACGCTTCTTTCTCGAAGAACCAGATGGAGTTCATACTTGAGTGCGCCTGGAAAAATCCAGCTGTGTTATAAAAAGAGAAATGGAATCTTACAATTTGGTGACGGGGTAAAAGTACAATTTTTTTCTCATTGCATGGTACTTTGTTTACAAAGTTATCATTACTGTCAATGACACATGATACAAAATTTGGTTCGCTTGGAACCCTTGCACGTGAAATTACTGTTTACTATAACACCCCCTTACTCTGCCTTTTGATTGGTTAAGAGCGCGTCACATGATATGTCTTGTATTTACTAGAAGTTGCGCGAACGCGACGCACTATACACGCAGCAAACTAGGTATACTCTACCCGTGGCAATCATTTTACTATACCCACAGCAGCAGCAGCTTCTTGGTGCTTTGACAACTAGGTATAATATATGTATGGGAATGTTATCAAATGTTGACTGCTTCGCCTCGGATAAAAACAGAATGCGCTGAAAATCACCTCAGGAGTCAGAGTTTTAAGATAGCACTTGAAACAGCGAATACTTAGCACACAAACCAAGAACTGAAGGGAACTTCAACTAAGCAGAGTTCCTCAAATTCAAGAAAATCTCACCCTGTGTGGTCTCAGAAGTGTCAAAGTTGATCTCGACGAGCTTCCAGCCTTTCTGCAGGAAAGCAGCAAACTGCCCCATAAAGTCAGTCAACACCCTGACTCGAGATGTACTGAATCCTGCAATTACCTGGAACTGAATTGGCACGCTGACCGCTTGGTACACATAGATGGTCGGATTGGGATGTAGCGGCATGTTGAAGAAGAGGTCGACGCCTTTGACTGTTGACAAAAATAGAAAAAGAAATGTTTTCTAAAAACAGTTTTTTTTTAAATCCTTAAGTGTGGAAGTAACCCCAGCAATTACACAAATGCAGGAAGGTACCACTGGTTACTGGCTCCCCAGTAGTATGTCAACAAGTTTGATTGGCAGGGAGGAAGGGTGTTGGAAACCTCAGAACCTAGCACAGGCTGTCAGCAAGACATCTGGAAGCCTGCTACAAAGAACAGATGGCTCCACTTTATCAGAGGGTTAGATGTAAATGTCTGTACAATGTTGCGCACAAAGTGTAAGAGTGAAAATATTTTTCAGCACCAACAAAAGAAAAACTCTGGGACCTGTTCCCCCTTCTTAGATATGTGGAATGGTCCAGTCTAGGATATCAAGGACTTTGACTCCCCCAGGGCATTGTTCTTTGGAGAAAACAGTGAAATAATTAAAATATGTCACGACTTAGTGTACTAACCAGCGCTCACTTAATGGTTTTCAAGAGTTAAGGTTAAAGTATGGCATACTTCCTTACATCCTTTGTATCCAGGATTTAAAATAAGAACAATTCGGCTTTGCTGTAACTCTTCATTTACATACACAGTGATAAATAATGCTTAGGTGAAGACTTACGTCCCTGGTATCCTGAGAATGCCTGTCCAAAGCTGGGCCCTTGCTGGTGACCAGTGATTTCAATACATATCAAACGTCCTCCCTGTGCCGCTACACTGTTAACCTAAAATAAAAAAATATTTTTATTTTTATTTATTCTTTTTTTTGCTTTTGTTTTTTTTGTTTTTTTTTGTTGTTTAATCCTATAACAAAAGATGCTGCTATACGCGGAAGAAAAAAAACTAACATCAAGAACAGACCCTAAAATGTACCTTCTGGAAAATGTCAGAAGTGTCAGCAACTGAAGTAGACCTGGAAGTAAAAAACTGGAGAGCCTGTTGCGTCTGCAAGAAGCTCTTCTCAACCCTTAGCTGCCATCTCTCATGGGATGGAGGCCTGAAGATGTATACAACAAAGAGAAGTTATAACATTATCATTTTTTGACAAATAATACTAATTTTCATCCTTACTCGCAGCTGAGAAGCTGAATTGCGCAGCTACAACATGTTCGAGAAGCAGGCATGTGACGGCGCCTTTGGCAGCCAGCCACATCGACCTATTATGACCACGGAGCACAGCCTGAGATCGAAAGTGTTTGATTTTTCCGGAAGGAGGAAAAACTGGAAGGCCCGGAGAAAATCCCTTCGTGGCGTGGGAGCGAACCAACACACATCTCTACTCACGTATGGCCTTAGCCGGACCAGGGCCACAGTGGTGAGAGGCGAGCACTTGACGTACTAGCCAACCCAGCAAACATGGAGACATTTTTGAAAATGTTATAACATTATGCAGAAAATTTCAGAAAACTCTTATAAGAAATTAACCAAATATGGGGTGAGAGAAAAATCAAATGATCCTCAATGGGATTTGAACCCAAGACCCCTGACACTCCGGGCAGATGCTCTACCAACTGAGCTATGAGGCACAGCAGTATACTCCCTCAGGTTTTCCCTAAGAACCACATTTTTCTCTCGGTGTTGCATGGATGCGCAACTGGGCAAAGTAACAAACACAATAATTGGCATGGTGCCTAATCACCATAGAAGTTAACAACATTCTACTCACACGAGCGGCTTACACAAGATAGCCTGGAAGGGTATGGCCACACTAAAACCAAACCCCTTCTGCCGTTCAACCCCAGGAATTGACTGGAACTGTTTTAAGATGAAGCCATCTGCATAAGGTTGGCTTATGATGGGGTAGTAGGCATCGATATTCGTTGAAACGATCGCTGCTGATAAAAATGATGCTGGAAAGAAATTGGTCAAAACTTTATGAATCGTTCACAATCTAAGATGTTTTTTTTACATTACTCATTGGATATAATAAACTTGGAAGTGACATAACAGTGCAGAATCCAACCCCTACTTTTTACTCATTCGGACAATTTATTTTTATCATAATTATTATTAATGTTTGTTTTTTAGTTTTTTTATGGGGGGGGGAATCAGGGCCCAATTTCATAGAGCTGCTTAAACAATTTCTGCTTAGAAAAAATAAGCAGGATACCAGCCACAGATTGTATCTTGGCTGGTAACCTTATTTTGGTAAGCATAATTTTGTTGTGCTTAGCTACTTTTTGTGCATAAGCAGCTCTATGGAATTGGGCCCAGGTTGGCCCAGTGGTTTCTTTCCCTGCATTCCACCTCTGACAGCTCTGTGGACCCCGGTTGGAATCTCACCTCAGACCAGGAGCCTTACAAGTGGATTGGGTTTTCAGTCCCGACCCTACCAGATTGCGTGGGTTTTCCCCAGTTTGGGTCATCCTCCCATCTAAAACTGAACAAAATTTCTTGTTTCCTATTGATCCTGCTTATTGTCTCTACTTGTAAAAAAAATATATGAAAAAAATAAATGAATAAACAAATATCTCATCAACATTTATTACAACTAGGTATTAGAAGTAGAACTACGGTAAAGATGATTTCATACACTTGGAAAATTGGCAATTGAATACTGATTTTTGTGTTTTGAATTATAAACAAAAACAAGTAATTAATCAACAGCCTTGGGCCAAAGCTGTCCTATAACAAAAACAACTTTCTCCTGAAGAAGAGCAGGGCATACTGTTCGAAACGTCAGGACCAAACCGGCTCTTTTCAGAGCCAACACTCAAACAAAAGAGATTTACACATGGTTGTACCCGCAAGTTTACTATTATTTATTTATAGTTTCCTAAAAACAACATCAACAACAACAAATCAAAAGCATAACAAACAAAACAAAACAGTGCAGTGCAACGGAGTTGACGTCCTACCAGGGCTAATTACTCATGAACTTGTCTCATAACTCATGTTTGTTTTTCTCTTGAAGTTTATGTTAACCCCTTTTGTAATAATATTATGAAATAAATACCGGAGCTGCCGTTCCTTACAGTTACGGCCACCCCTTAGCCCAGGTTGGACTCCTCCGTTGCATACACCGCAGTGCAGTGCAACGGATACTGACGTTCTACCAGGGCTAGGCCCACCCCTTTGAGTTGGCTGGCGTACTGACCTTGTGTAGACAGCGTTGCTTCAACATTAATGAAGCAGTACTGATGTCGCGGCCCTGTGTATGGCACTGCGTCAGTGGGGATGTTCGTATGAGCTCCAACGCGAACACCTTGCTGGGTTACTCCTCCTGCTTGGCCGTATTGACTAGATCCTTGATTACCCATGGTAGAAAAAGGGTGTCTTAAGTCCTTGATTTAGAGGGTTCCTTTGGTTGTCGTCTGTCTAGAGAAAAAATTATTCCATTTTTACTTTACGATCGCACAGTCTCACTCTCAGTCTCATCGCACCTTCAACAACACACGTCACGCACTAGCACACAGACTCTAAAAGGTAACCACCTCCATGTAGTCCATGCGTATCAATACTATTAAGGTCAATCAAGGTCGCAACTACCAATTACCCTTTAGTGGCTTCGGAGTAAATAGTGCCCAAAACGAAAGCTGCCGATAGAGGGGACTAAAACAGCTTGATTGTATCGTCTGCTCTTTTTTGGTTTCATTGCATCGTGTACACTTCAGTCGGGCACAAACATTAAAACGGGAACACAAATTTGATTGTAAGACAGAATTCTCTTCAAAATGCTATTATTTGTTTTTAAAGCCTTCCATGATCAGACGCCAACATTATATCAAAGATTGCTTCACATCTCATAACCCATCTCACCCTAATCTTCGCTCTTCTCGAGACCCATTTCTGCTCACCATTCCTAGGACCCGTAGCAAAGCTGGTGATCCCACATTCACTGCAACTGCATCCAAAGAATGGAACAACCCACCCTTGTTTATTAAAGCAGCGAAATCCACAGACCAACTTAAGAAACTCTTAAGCCCCTTTCTTTTCCCTATCCCTTTCAAACATTGTGTTTGTAATTTTTCTGATGAAGTTCGGTTGTATGTTATGTATGATTATTTTGTGTAAACGCTGTGAGTGTGATATAGTGTACTATGGAGAGCGTACTAATATTATAAAAAACAAAATCTTGTTACAGTGCATAAAAGATAATTCCGCTTCCCTCCCTTGCAATTAATGCATAAAAACCAAAAACAAAATTAACCAGAAGTCATTCAACCTGAATATGAATGACCAGGGAATTGTGTAATTTTTCCCATCTAAAATAAGAGCATAAAATTGTTGGGAAAAAAATAATCTAGTAAATAAATAATTAAAGGCACAGTACACGTTTGATAATTGGAGCCTACTGATTGTGTTAATCCTATATAAATGTAGGTACATACAATAAAACTAACCTGTAAAAATTTGAGATATCACCGAAAAACCGAGTGAGTATTTCCACACGGGAAGAATATTCCCCATAGGATTACACAGTCTGAGAGGCGTTTCTGACAGAAACGCTTCTCAGATTCAAATTTTTGGGAATAAAAAGTTATATATTTTCCATAACCGTAGTACTTCGAAGTTAAAAGTTTCTCAAAATTCATTATACTACCCAAGGTTGCTGTACTTCTTACCAAGTAAGTTTTTATTGCCATTAATTTTCAGAGTCATTACCAAACGTGCAGGCTACTGTGCCTTTAACACATCAGAAAATATGGAGTTGCAATAGTTAGTACATGTATTTAGAGAGAAAAAAAAAGGTTTATTCATTGCCAATGAGTTGTGATTTATTTGTATCGAAACATGATCATGAAAACATGAACTATATATAACTTTTACAACTTAAAAACATGAAATGATCAAGTTCATTAAAGCAATCAAAAACTGACCAAATTGAGGAGTATTTATACAAAGCAATATTTTAGACTTGATATAACTTAAATTAAATAAAATATATATTTTTATCTAAACAAATCAATATTATGTATATACTTTTTAAAGGTCAATGGGGTAAATCAAATGAAGTAAAGGTTAAAGGAACATTACAGAATTGTTTTTTGCTAACAAAACAGTTGCTGGCAGTGTAAGCACTTAATGAAATCCACCATATACATAAACTGACAAACCTGTAGAAATTTGAGATCGATCGGCCATCTGGGTCACGAGAAAATAGTGAAAAACCGATTACACGTTTGCATGAAATCATATAGGTTCAACAAATGAATAAAACGCTCACTGAGCGATAAACTCCAATCGGAAAATTAGTTTATTCATTTCTCATCAAATATGGCATTTCAGACAGAAAAATTTCAAGGGATGTTTTCTACTATCATCATCATTAGACCGTGTAAGTTTTATGTAAATCTGTGATCAAAAGTATATTTTACAATTACCAATTCTGTAATGTTCCTTTAAGACAAAACTCTGTAAGTTATCAACCATTATTAACACTACAATGTAACAAATATAGACATCTACCATTAAATATATAATATTGTTTTGTTTAAGAAAATAGAGGGCATGAATTACCCCCAACTAACAGTAGGCATGCATTCATATTACAGTAATTTTCCACATCTATACAGTTATAATACAGGGCGTATAAAAAAAAACGCAACAACAAAATCAATTAAAAACTTGGTCCCACGCCAAATTTTTCCAATTGTGCAAAAACAATGATTATTCAGCCAACCCTGACCACATGTGAATAAATAACATTATCATTGGAAAGAGGAGATCCATGGCTTTAAGGTGCTACTAGTCACTTTGGTGTACCTAACGCAATCTGATTTTGTCGGTTTTTTTATACGCCCTGTACATCAAAAAATGAATACACATACATTCTCCTTGTTTCTGTATTTCAGAGATTGGTTTTGTACAGTTCAATCAAATTGAAAACTGCTCAAGAGGCAACTCATGAACTGTGCTATTTCAGATAACAAACTGTGAATAAATTAGCAGTTTTGGCTATGGCTAGATGACTGCATCGAGTCCCACTATTTCAATTAGCCTGAGCCATAGCCAAAGTCAGACAGACTTGGCTATGGCTAGATGACTGCATCTTCCTATACTTTAAGCAGTGCTGCTGAAGCCATTAGCCTGAGCCACAGCCAAAGTCGCACAACCTTGGCTATGGCTAGATGATTGCACCTTCCTATACTTTAAGCAGTGCTGCTGAAGCCATTAGCCTGAGCCACAGCCAAAGTCGCACAACCTTGGCTATGGCTAGATGATTGCATCTTCCTATACTTTAAGCAGTGCTGCTGAAGCCATTAGCCTGAGCCATAGCCAAAGTCAGACAGACTTGGCTATGGCTAGATGACTGCATCTTCCTATATATGCATTCAACAATTGCTAATGAAGCCATTAGCCTCAGCCTTAGCCAAACCTCAGCCACAGCCAAGCCTCAGTCTTGTAAGGCAACTGTCCTTTCTCATTTATTGACACACACAATTTGTCAAGCCTCACATTTTGACCCTCGTAGAGTCTTTCTCAAAAGCTTGCTAGGGTCGAAACATGATGAGGCCAATAACAACTTGTTTTGTTTTTATTCTACAGGTCCTTTTGGTTGGTAAGCAGTTTATAACAGCTAAATACATTTTCTGACCTTTCATAATTTTAAACAGATGTATTGATAGGCTATAATAATATTATTATAAAAAAACATTTTCATGCACAATTTCATAACTAATTATAACATGAAACCAATGCATATTATTTTGTATACAATACAAAATGGTGGTCATGGCACTTAACGACTAACTGTTCAGTAAAAAGTACTGCATGAGGTTTTCAGGCCTGATACTTTACAAAGGCAATGGAGGAAATTGCCTCCATTGCCCCTGGTCATTGCCTTGGTGCCCCTTGAAATTCCTCATAGAGGTGCCCTTTACCAAGGAGGAAATACCTTGGTGCCCTTGCCCTTTCGAAAACCAAAGCATCAGGCCTGTACCCACAATTATTTCATCAGATGCAATTAAGTAGTTGTTGCTATGAAAGCTCATCCCAGTATTTTTTTAATTTTCAGTTAGTCATTAAGTGCTACCACCACCTTTTTGTTTTATCTATTACACTACCACGGGCATCTCTATCTTTTGTTTAAAATTCAATGAATGAGTTTGACTTCAAAACTGAATACCTATTTTGAATAGTGAAATAGAAAGGACGATATTTACATTCGGAAAATTTACAATCAAAACTGTAAAAAGACTTTCATAATGAGCATCATGAAAACATTAGGCAGATTCTGTTTCGGCAAGGAAACACTTATTTTTTATTGATCACGGCTCATCCATCCTTTTTGTCCTCCCAATAGGACCCTTATATATGCTGCCATTGCTAAGGTCAAACAGAGAAACCTCAAGCATTTGCACGCGCCACCCTCAACTTCTAAGCCAATGATATAGGTTAGCCTGAACATCTGAGGCTCGTGAATAACGCCAGATACCGGCCTTGAGCGCCTGGCAGGCCCCCTGCCAGATGCACCTTTGACCTCGCATCCCATTCACACAGACAGAGATCTGTAGTCTATACACACATTACATAGTGAAAAAAACTACATTACGTACTAAGCATCGTGCTCACATGCAGACGATCGAAAGTGGTAACTGACAAACTACGCCACTTCGCAATCATAACACAGATATGGAAAGCATACCTTACTACCAGTTACTGCATGTTTATCCAATGAAATCATTAAGGCTGTAAGACCAGTGCCTGTCTTTATCCTTATCCTTGCCGATAAAGACAGGGCACCAGACTAGTGATAGGTGTCCTTTTGACCTCAGCGAGGGCGCTGTTTGACTTTTAGACGTCACATGCAAGGAGTCTCCCAAGTCATTGTTAATTTACCATTGTTGGGTGGAATAGTTCAGTCCTAGTTTTGCTCAGCAGAAAACAGTGTTAAGCAAAATTCATAACCTTAGTATAAACTTAGGTGTGTAATAATTGACATTAATATCTTACAATAAATAGTATTTTGTCTGGTGAACCAATTTTTCTCTGAAGTAAGACTTCCGCTTACAGTAACACAAATGGGGTTTGGGTAAAGCAAAAATAAATAATCTTTAACCCCAACGCAAACTTGAAATCTGATTAGCAAGACTTACTTGAGATTAGCAGCTTATGGAAGTTGACTCCCCAACCTTCTTGTGGAAGAATTTGTTATCGATATGTACTCGTCCTGGATGCATGGTGAATACGGAAGGAAAAAAAAGGGGGGCTTTTGGAGAGGAGAATGATTAAAACTTAGACTCCACCGGATGTTGTGGCTGTGGTGCCGGGGCGTAACCTGCTGCTCCCCCGGCGGGGCGCATGATGGGGCGCTGGAAAAACATGACGACTTTTATACCGGCGGTAGTGAATCCAGTCTGGTAGACTTCAGGGGTCTCCAGCAGGCAGGCTAATTCCCAGCCTCGCTGGCCCATATCGATCATGATCGGATCCCAATTAGTCGTTGCTCTGGTGCCACCACATTTTCTCTAAAAAAAAAAATGGAAAGGAAACTTTTTTACAAATTGACAGACATGATTGGAACAGAAAGTGTAGAAAAAACTTATAAATGCGTAACAAGGATTTTGGGAAACCCCTAACTACACAATTTAGGCCAAATAAAAAACAAAACATGTTTAGCGTCTCCAACCGCTTCCTTTTAAGAGGCCGCCTCGGTTTTTTTTCTTTTTAAGGATCAATTTTTCCTATCTCTGAGGAAAAAAATCAATTCTAAAATACATAACACCATATTTTTTTAAACTTTAGCACACCCAAAAACACACAGAAAAAACTGGCAACCATCATGAAAAATAGCCTGGCAGGTTTTCTTAAAAAATGCGTTGGCAGCCATTTAAAAAATAGAAGAAAAAAAAAGAAGCCTGCCTCCTCCTTTTCTCAAAAAGGCAGGACGCTAAACATGTTTTTATTATTAGTTTGCCTTACCGCAATCTTGTGTTCATAGTGGATGATCGTTCCCTCCCACTCTGGCACTTCACTATTGACCTTAGAAACTTCTTTCTCAAAGAACCAGATGGAGTTCATAGTTGAGTTTGCCTGTAAAAATCCAGCTGTATTGAAATGGAAACAAAAAACAAAAACAAAACACGAAAGTTTACAACAAAAATGTTATCACTTCAACTTTCTTCATCTCCTGTTAACAAAGTTACAATAGATCAATTGTGTCCGTGAGCAAGATGCTTTACTAAAATTCACCCTCACCATAGTGTTAGCCAGAGGGGTGTATGGGTGTCTTTTGGACACCCTGTTTTAAATTTGGACACCCTGTTTTATCTGTCATTTACACGTAAATGTATCAGAAGTGAACAATTTGAACACCCTAGTTTTTTTGGACGCCCTTTTACCAAATCCTGGCTAAACATCTTGAATTCACCCAGGGGTATAAATGGGTACCTGCGAGGGTAGAGGTAGAGCGTGTCTGATGAAGCCTTCGGAGCCCGAGGCTGTATACTCCCCAGGGAGCTGAGAAAGATTACAGGACTGCTATTGGCCCAATGATCAGGGTGCTAATGTAAAGCGCACTGATACATTCTTGTAGATTTGCGCTTATAAGAACTAATTCTTATTGTAATTGCTAATCTCATAATGCTAACTCCTGAAGTCAAATAATATTCTGCAATTTTTGTGATAACTTTTCAAGTTTCCATTAAAAGGTAATAAAACTCCTAAACTATTCGTCAAATTTCTGGACGCTCACCCGTCATGGTCTGTGAAGTATCAAAGTTGATCTCGACGAGCTTCCAGCCTTTCTGCAGGTAAGCGGCAAACTGCGCCATAAAGTCAGTCAACACTGTGATGGTTGCCGAACCAAAGCCACCTGTTATTTGAAACTGGATTGGCACGCTGACTGCTTGGTATGTGTAAAACGTTGGGTTAGGGTGGAGTGGCATGTTGAAGAAGAGATCAACACCTTTGACTGTTGGAAAAGGAGAAATTAAAGTCTAATTTGAGTCAGGTTAAAAAAAGAAAATTATGCATGGTGTAAAGAACAGCAAAACTTCCTTTAAAGGAACATTACAGAATTGGTTTTTGCTAACAAAACAGTTGCTGGCAGTGTAAGCAGTTTATGTAATCCACCATATACATAAACTGACAAACCTGTAGAAGTTTGAGATCGATCGCCCCTCTGGGTCACGAGAAAATAGTGAAAAACCGATGACACATTTGCATGAAATCATATAGCTTCAACAAATGAATAAAACGCTCAATGAGCGATAAAAACTCCAATCGGAAAATTAGTTTATTCATTTCTCATCAAATATTACATTTCAAACAGAAATATTTCAAGGGATGTTTTCTATACTATCATCATCATTAGACCGTGTAAGTTTCATGTTAATCTGTGACAAAAAGTATATTTTACAAGTTTTTTTCTGTAATGTTCCTTTAATAAACTTTTGTTTTTTAATGTAGGGACACAAAGTGCGCCCTCAGTGTTCATGGGCCTGGCACATCTTTATAATTTGTAATACTTACTATAAAAAAAAGTTTTAATCAAAAATTTCGGATTTCTTACAAAAAGTTTGTGTCCGCGACCTTTAGGAAAAAATCACACTTCAAATGTCATCTGATTTTCCGCGTAACTATATTCCTGTTTGTCCTCTTCGTTTCTGCTGGCCTGATGCAAGCTACTGTTTTTCCTCAAAATTCTATGGTCAAAGAGCCTTCAACTTCATTGCCCTTTCATTATGGATGACTTGCCAGTTCCTAATCGCCGAGCTGACTCTGTTCATTTACAAGTATCGTTTAAAAACAAATAAATATATATATTAATACAAGATATTTATATGGCGCATAATGCAGGAGCCTCTATGCACAACACAAATATAAAAACAAACCAAAACAATGAAATGAAAAAATAAAGCAATTGTTTCAAAAATAAAGATTCAAAAAAATGAGTCCCTTAAAAATCTTAAGAGAGTCAGTTTGACGAATATGAAGCGGTTAGCCCTTCCATAACGAAGGTGCAATGAACTGGAAGGCATTGAATTTAGTGGAAAAAGTAGTCGGATTCAGTAGGGATCGGCCAGCAGAAACGAAGAGGACGAACAGGAAATATAAAATGTACGCTTTCGGTGTACACACTTACGTCCCATAAACCCCGAGTATTGCTGCCTCATGGTTGGCCCTCGCTGGTGACCAGTGATTTCAATACAGATCAAACGCCCACCCTGGTTAACTGCACCGTTTATCTGTTGTATCAGAGAATTATTAAGAGATTTTTTCAATATTTCAGTTTTGGGATAAGGGGGAGGGTGGTAATGGACATTTTCAATTGGGGGAAGGGCAAGCAGGGGCAAAGACATCATTGGGGGGGGGAGTTATTTAATGAATTAAACCACTTATTTATCCCATATACCCATACTTGTGCATTTTACGATCTCATAGGGGTGGGGGACAACGTTTCAGAGCGATTGGGGGTGGGAGGGCTCCCCCTGGAGACACCACTTGTAATAGGTGAAAGGGTGAAAAACAAAGAGATAAAAAGGGGGATATGGTGCATTACAAATGGCCATTATTATTATTCAGACCGGTTTAGCCCAGGATACAGAGAAAAAACACTATAAGACCAATATACCTTTTCAAAAATATCCGACGTGTCAGCGGCTATACTGTGGCTCGAGGAGAAGTAGTTGATGTTAGTGAGTTGCGTCTGCAAGAAGCTCTTCTCAACCCTTAGTTGCCATCTCTCATGGGATGGAGGCCTTGAAGATACACAACAAAGAACAGGGTTTAGAGCTTTTACCATTGTGCCCTTGAGCAAGGCACTTAACCATAATTGCTTCGTAAAAAGTTGGGAAGGTGGTGCATTCTGCTCTACCAGCCAGGCTCCCAGTGGATGATGCCTATGCCTACATCCTTATGGACTGTGAAGGGGTTACCCTGTTTCAGCCCCAGGAGTAGGTGGCAATGTGCCTCTGGTGTAAGTTGATTTGGGTCAACAGCCCAAATCAGTTAGTGTAGCCCTCACCTTGAGTGGCCGTTCAGCCAGTTAGGCGATATCTCATAAAAAAAAAACCCAAAAAAAACAAACAAAAAAGTGTGTAACGAGGCTCAAATTTTAGGCTTGGAGAAACGATGGCATTTCAACCTTTCCGTAATTCCTTGAATTATTGATTTTTGAGGAGCTTGCCGTAAAATTATCCTCGGCACTAGAGAACCAGATCAAAGAGCAGGATCTCTTTATAAATCGGACGAAAATAGCAAAAAACAAATTCTCCAGGCAGATATTTAAAAAAAATCATATATAAGTCTGAAATTTCTCATCCCTAAAAGAAATGCTCTGGTACTCCAAACCCAGTAGAACATGAATCATAGCCTAAACGACACCACCCTATTTTGGACCAGAACCTCAGTTTGAATCCAAGAGAATTCTGAATTAAAAAAAACAAAAAAAACAGAACAAGATGTCTGGATGTCAACAAAGTATTTGGACGGTGAAGAATTCTGAGGACTGTTCATCTGAGTAGAGGGAGAAACTGTGGATAAGGCGCCTCCAAAACACTCAACCCCATGGTCTGAACATCCAAGACAGAAATTACTAATAACTTTTTGTCTTTGCCTTCTCCTTTTTTCTCACAGATATCCACCCCTTTTTGTCTTCCTCATTCACAAATCGACTCCGACCTTCTCCGCCTTTCCACTGTTGATTTGGTCTTTTGTGTTCCCAACTTCTTGTGGTCAAACCAGTCCCTTCCCCCTACCCCCCATCCCTTGTCACCCTCTTCAATGTTCATCCCTTGCTTTTTCTGTGTGCTTTCATCTCTTTCCTCTTGACTGCTTTCGTTTATACACCAGTACACCTCTTTATGTGTAGGAAAAAAACTATAAATAAATAATAGTAAACTTGCGGGTACAACCATGTGTAAATCTCTTTTGTTTGAGTGTTGGCTCTGAGAAGAGCCGGTTTGGTCTCGACGTTTCGAACAGTATACTCTGCTCGTCTTCTATTTTTCTCTTTATGTGTGTTGTTATGTCATTTAGCCTTTCGAAAAAAGAGACTCCGCTAGGGTCGAAATGTCAGGCCATTAACTATTTGTGGAATACTATGGCCAGGTTCGCGCAAGGACCAATGGTTAACTAGTGGTTGTTTAGTGACGTACGTTAGGGGTGCGCAAAGAAGTTATCGTGCAAACGACTCTAGTCGTGTCATGTCAACACGACCGGCGACTCAACGAGACTCAACGTACGTTATCAGTTTCTTATAACTGGTCCACTCTGCACTGTGCTATGAAAACGGCTATTGGTAACCAGCGATGCGACCATGCCCAGTATAGGCTGGTTCCGAATAGTCGACTAGTGTAGTCCAACTACCGTCCACTAGACAGAGTTCGGGCTAAAACATAGTCGAACTATAGTCAACGATAGTCCTTGCGCGAACTTGGCCTATGATGAGCTTCAACTTACATATTGATCCGTTTGCACAGCATAGCTTCGTAGGGTACAGATAGACTGTAGCCCAAACCTGCCTGGGTCTGGACATACGGTATGGCCTGGAACTGTTTCATGATGAAACCGTCGGCGTAGGGCTGGCACAAGACCGGGTAATATGAATCGATGTTCGTTGTGATGAGTGCTGCTTTTAAAAATGAAGCTGAAAAAGAAGCGTAGTTTGTTGTTAAACATTCATAGCAGTCCAATCGTTGGAATGGCCAGGTACAAGGGTGGTTTGCAATGATCTTAAATAGTAATATCCTTTGAAAGGATTAACGGGGGATTAGCCGGCTGGCAACCAGTGTACAAACAGGCTATTAAAACTGGTACCGGACCACGAGACCATGACGATGTAAATTTCGAAAAGCAGCCAGACTGTTCTAATTTGCATACGTATCCAAACATTTTTGATATGCAAATGATCCAATACCAGGGTGAGAGAGCGGTCAACCTTGTACTGCTCGACACACCCTGGGGACGAGGTTGGGGACTTTTGGGACGCTAGGAGCTAGGAGGCAGCAGACTTACCAGGTAAATCCACTGTTCTCAGCAATGTGCGCATGCTTAGAACTACGTAAACAATGGGATTTTACCTGGTGTGTCTGCTGCCACCTAGCGTCCAAAAGTCTCCCACTGTTGTTTACTCACCTTTTGCAGAGAGTTTTGCGGAAACATTAACAAAGCAGTACTGATATCTCGGACCGGTGTACGGCACGACATCATCAGGAAGGTTTGAATGTGCTCCGACGCAGACACCTTCTGGTGTCACTGATTCCGGCAGGTCAAAATAACGTGACTGGTAACAACCCATCTTGAACTGTGGCTTTTTTATACTCAAGTGAAATAACTCCAAAACCCAGTACCGGTATCATAGGCTAGCCTGAGTATTCCCCAGCCTAATTGTGGACCAGAATCTTGGTTCGAATGCCAGGGACTTCTGAATTAAAAGAAAAAACAATGTCTGGATGTCAAGGATGGCAACAAAATGAAGAATTCTGAGGAATATTATGATCGACTACAATTAACTTGCACATTAATCGGTTTACACAGCATAGCTTTATATGGTGCGACAAAAATCATTTTCTGGAAATAGCCAAGAGCTCACTGAGAATACAAAGTGTAAGGAGATTTGGCCCAAATTTCATAGAGCTGCTTTTAACATTAAAGGTATTGTACACTTTTGGTAACAGCTCAAAATCAGTGTCCACATTTTGTGTGATTAAACATATGCATGAAAAAACAAACCTGTGAAAGTTTGAGCTCAATTGATCATAGAGGTCACGAGAAAATAGTGAAAAGAGATCTTATGTGTTTTCTGTTTTTTCAAATTATCGCGCGCGATAATTACTACTGTTTTACTCGTTTCTCAGAAACGATAGCATTTTAGGCAGAAATATTTTAAGGAACCCTTTCTACCATTACTTACTTTAAATCATGTAAGTTATGTGTGAATCTGTGAACATTTGTGTTTTTCGATCTTACCAATAGTGTACAGGGCCTTTAAGCAGAAAAAAAAATTGTTTTCCAATTTTCTGCTTAGCAGAAATGTGCTGGAAACCACTCAAAATTGTACACGTGACATGGTAGGTTCTTGGCTGGTAGCCTTATTCTAATAAGCATAATTTGTATGTGCTGAGCTGCTTTTTGTTTGTGCTGAGCTACTTTTTGTGAAATCAAACTGGTTATTAACTTAGTTTTCATAAAATAGGGACTGCAAAACACCTATCGACACGATTTTCATGGCATTATCTTCTATGTACTGCTCAGAGCAGCAAGTTAAAATACTTGTTAAGTTTAACGATTTACCTCACATTTGTAATACCATTCTGTGATCACAAAATGGTATTACAAATGTGAGGTAAATATGCGAGTATACTCCAGAGGAGGTTTCTGCACAGTAAAGGAAGATGATAAAGCCTACCTGTATTTTAAAGTTTTGTCATTAATTCTTTTGTTATAATAAACCTCTGGACCACTGGGAAAAATTTAAAAAAAAAGGTTAAGAGTATCGATTTTTGAAACAAATCACTATTGGCCTATTAATTATGGCGCAGTTTGACCTTGGACTGGCCTATTTTTGCCGGTCTAACCTAGTTGCGATAATCGTAACCCTCCATCCTCCCGACGGTCGGAGACCGGATCGAGGGAGGATGGAGGGTTACGATTATCGCAACTAGGTCTAACCTAGCCCAGGTTGGAGTACTCCGTTCCAAGACAGAGAGAGTAAACGAGCTTTTTTCGTGAAATTTACAACATAATACTGAATTGATAATAGCTTACCCGCGCTGTGTAGATCCTGACGGCTATTGCTGTTGGTACTACTACGTACTACTACTGAGCTGAGTGTTTTGTTGTTAGTGTGTGTTTCTTGGGGCGAGGCGCACATCAAAACAATTATAGGACGCCCTCTTTCGGTCACTACAGGTGAAATGAACACCGCATCCCACTGGTTTCTCCATTTAATGCTCATCCATACATTATTAGGAAAAAATGTCCGCATCCTGCCGCCACTTTTTCACTCATTTTTACCAAAAGGAATATCTCATTTGAATAAATTAGATACTATTTTATTTCACAACGAATGAAAAAGTGGTGGTAGGATACGGAAATTGTTCCCATTATTTTAACGTGTAAAGGATATTTTTTAAAACGTTCCACAGAACGCAACCCCGCCCGCCCAGCAAATTTAATTACGCGTCTACCATTTTTGCCATTTTGGGATTCAATTTCTTAGTGTATATTTGGACCACAAAATGGCGAAACTGCAGCAACGATCAATAATTGACTCGGGACATCAACCTTGCTTAGTTTTTCTTTTTATTCGTAACATCTACTTCATTTACACTGACTTGGATTGTAACAAACGAAATCACTTATTATAACAGTAACACCTTCCCCTTATTCATGTCCTAATTACAAAGTTCATATTTGTAATACTAATTGTTTTTATCAGACAAACAAATTAAAGGGAAAACACTGGAATTAATATTGTTGTTGAAAGATTTGGAATGTTCCGGCCACCACCAGCAGCAAGGCCATCTCGTGAACGCAAACCTCCCACACCTGTTAATAATAAAGTGAGGGGCGGGCGCGAGTCCCCCAATTGATGTCGGTGACCCCCCCCCCCCACCCCCACTGCACACACACACACGCAAGTGTGTAATGACCTCCATCGTGGACCCTCCTTTGTTCAACTCTTTATCCTGACAAACGTGGACCCCATTGTTTTCCTCAAACGTGGACCTATTGTCCCTTTTGTTGTAAGTCCTCGGTTTGAATGTCACTACAGACTCACACACATACACACATGTTTGTGAATCCCGTAAATCGAGGACTTCTCTTTGTTCTCGGTTTGTTGAATGCCACTACAAGTACACACACGGTGCACCCTTTGGAATCTGGAAAATTATCCGAGTACATTTTTACATTTTTATAAGCTTTTCTATACTAAAGCTCAATAACTCGATATTTAAAACTATTTTTTCCTATTTACACGTAGATAACGATTATACTTTTATCGCCACACGTCAGGCTTTCTTGTAAAAATAGTATACCTATAAAATTGCTAAAACGAGAGTGCTGAAAAGGGGCTTGTTAAAAAAAATGCACAAGTGCCCCGTCACCTAGACAAAAAATGATGCGCCCCCTTGTGCCCCGCCCTGCTTAATTTTTCCACTGGCGTTATAGGTATCAATGCGGTCAGATTATGCTTTGAATTTATTCGTTTTCAACCAGCAAAATAACTCCAACTGTTTACAATGAGCAACATTCGGCGCCTGTGCGAATCAATGTTTACATTTTGTTTTTTTCACTGAAACAAAAATAAAACGAAACTGGTTGATCTGTTTAGTTTAAAAATTTAGGCCAAATAACAAAAACACATGTTTAGCGTTCACGCCTCCTAACGATCTCTGACGAAAAATACAAGTTTGAAATAAAAAATAAGATCGTATTTTTTAGACTTTAGCACACCGAAAAAAGCTGGCAACCATCTTTAAAAAATAGCCCGGCCGGTTGTCTTGAAAAATATGTCGGGCGGCCATTTAAAAAAAAGAAAAAAAAAGAAAAAGGCTCCTCCTCCTTCCTTTTTTTCAAAAGGCAGGACGCTAAACATGTTTTTCGGGTTGTTACCATACAACACTTATTTAGTTTGGTGGCCCCCTTCGGCCTACGACGACACAACAGGCGGCCCAACTTCGGGGTAGCTTGCCGCGTCTTGTCCACCTCTCGTCGGCGGTGCTGCCGTCGCTAAAGTCCCCGGTGTCGAGTCGCTCGCTTCGCTGTGATGACCAGTCTCCAGCGTGTTGTAAGCAGGAGGTGGCGGCATATGGCATGCATAGGCGGGGTAGACGGGTCCACCGTAGCCGGTGTTATACACCGGATAGTTGGGTGGTGGCACGCCGTACATACCGATGGGGTACATGGGCTGACCAGAGGCGGCTGTGTGATAACAAAAAAATGCGTGAATTGACAAAAATGATTTTTGCAGCTGCTCTCAATTTCACAAAGCCATTAAAAGAAATTAATCTTCGACGAGTTAGTCAATCTTAATTATTGTTCAGCAAATTGTGATGACGATATCTCTGCCAACTCGTCTTCAGGGCCCAATTTCATAGAGCTGCTTGAGCAGAAAATGCTGCTTGAAACATTTCCACTAAGCAACAATAAGCAGGATACAAGGCACACACGCTACGTGGGAAATTGTGTTTTAGCTGATAACCTTTTTCTGGTTAGCATAATTTTGTTGTGCTCAGCTAGTTTGTTGTTCTTTCATCAGCTAGAACTTTTGTGAGTGTATGAAACCAACGAGGATGGCTCAGAGCCTAAATCTCTACATCCAATACAGACCGATCCATTAAGCCCCACCCCTTAACATATTGACCAATCACAGCATAAAGCTGTATCACCACTGCACACGAGGGCAGCACTTGTGCATCTCTCTCCAATGCGCCACACTCACGACATGAACGTGCGGGCTCGAAGTATACGCGCGCACGCATGTTTACTTTTCTAATGGGATTTAGCGTGCAGACTTTTGGTGGCCTAGCCAAGGTTGTGATTGGTCAACACGTAAGGGGGCGGAGCTTAATTGAGCAAACATACTTACACGTTGCAGCAACAAAGACGTTTCTTGGTGGTGGTGCATGGTGGGTGTGCTGGGCTCCCCGAACGTACGGGCCGTGCATCCCGCCGACAGGACCGGCGTGAGGACCGCCGTGAGGAGCGCCGTGAGGTCCCGCTGGGATTGCAGCCACTCGCACGGTGTGTAACTGACGTTTGCGGTAATACGATCCTCCCGCTAAGGAGCATATGAAAATACCGAAACAAATGCAGAACCTAAAAGAAAGAAGTCAAACTCAAGTTGAAAATTAATTACATTTAATTTGTATCTCCATTAATTTCAAACAGTTTTTTCACAAAGCTGTTATACAGGAAAAAAAGGCCAAGCAAATATTACTACTAAGCAAAAATAAGTGGGGCAACAGTGTAAACTTTATGAAATTTGGCTGGTTACCCAACTCTCTGCATGAGCAATACTGTGGTTAGCAAGTTCTTGTAGGTTTAATCAATTTCATTGATTTTACCCGATTAGTCTGCTGCCACCTAGCGTATCCACATTCCCATCAAGTTATTTAATAGAAATAGTTATAAAAACTTACCAGAAGTACCACAGATCATAGACACCGTAGTAATAGTCATTTCTACTGGGACAGCACCCACGTAGGCTGCAACAATCCTCATTACTCAAGCATCTATCAAAGGAAATGTTTTATTCATATAAATCCATTATACATTTTTTGATAAAAATGATCTGATAATGGCCCAAACAAAAATAAGCGGGTCATTATGTTGCACAAAGTGCTCCGAATTCGATGATGAGACATATCTAATGGTATGATTACCGTGCGGTTTTACCGGCTAACCATCAACAAAGTAATTCACTCCCACACCCGTCCAGTTAAAGGCAAAGTATACCTTTGGTTTTTGGAACCTATTGATTTTTAAAATTCTATATAAATGTAGGTATATAAAATAAAACTAACCTGTGAAAATGTGGTCGCGTTTTTGAAATATCGCCAAAATCCGCAGCGAATAATGTCCACGCATAAAGCATAATCCCTAATAGCAATACATAATCTGAGAAACCTTTCTGACAGAAACATTTCTCAGATAAATTTAGGGGATAAAAACTGACATATTTTGTCCATATCCACATTATTTTGAATTGAAATATTTCTCAAAATGCTTAATACCATCGAAAGTTGCTGTACTTCTAACCAAGTCAGTTTTTATTGGCATTAATTTTGAGAGTGACTACCAATCGTGTACCTTCCCTTTAAGTGACAAATGACAGCCTGTCCCACACGAGCAAATCTTCTTCTCTTTCTCCAAGTCAAATCAATGTGTAACCCCCAACTGATAGTAAAATGTGTTTCCAAAATGGGAGACTTCGGATCGCTAGGTGGCAGCAGACTAGATAAATTTTCATTGTTTTACGTAGTTCTGGGCATGCGCATATTATTTCAGAGAACAGTGGATTTACCTGGTAAGTCTGCTGCCACCTAGCGTCACCAACAGTCTCCCACTGTTGCCATTTTACCCGCCCCAGTTACAAAACATTATCCTACTATTATACGTACGAGTAAGAGCAGCTCTCTGCAATGGTGACCTGCATGAACAAAATACATAAAGTTATATAAAAAAGGGTTTGCTGTATAACCATGATTATCTAATTTGCTGTAGATTGTTCTTATAAGAACTTGTCCTTATCTTGTGGCGAGCGGTTAAGAGCATCGGACTCAAGCTCTGGTGTTTCTGATCAACAGAGTGTGGGTTCGAGTCCTGGATCGGTCACTTGTGTCCTTAAAGCAAGATACTTTACCACAATTGCTTAATTGGGACATTAAGCCGTATTTAGGTCCCGTGCACTTTAATAGGATTGGTAGGGCAATTCAAAGAACCAAGAGCACTTTTTAGGGAAGAGTATTAGGGGGTAACCCAGTGTTTCTGGTTCACATGGCAAGCACCCTTGTTTACAGGTTTCCTCAGGCTTGCGAGCTACTGATTAAGTTCACGAGGCATATCGGGCTTCATTACCAGAAAAATATAATAATAGAACTACTGCAAAGTAAATTGGAACTCTGGAGACTACCGAGCTCTGATAAGAACTTGTGACCAGGGCCGAATTTCTATAGAGTTGCTTAAGCGCAAAATATTGCTTATAACAATTGCCTGCTAAGCAAAAATGAGCAGGGTACCAGTCACAATTTGTACAAATGGTTTGGTATTTTGGCTGGTTACCTTATTCTGGTAAGCATAGTTTTGTTGTGCTTAGCTAATTTTTGTGCTTTAGCAGCTCTATGAAATCGGGCCCTGCTGTTTATTTACATTGGCACCTGAGTGAAATACCATGAGGAACTACTCGTAGCCTACATTGGCACCTGAGTGAGATACCATGAGGAACTACTCGTAGCCTAGATTGGCACCTGAGTGAGATACCATGAGGAACTACTCGTAGCCTACATTGGCACCTGAGTGAGATACCATGAGGAACTACTCGTAGCCTACATTGGCACCTGAGTGAGATACCACGAGGAACTACTCGTAGCCTACATTGGCACCTGAGTGAGATACCATGAGTAACTACTCGTAGCCAACATTGGCACCTGAGTGAGATACCATGAGGAACTACTCGTAGCCTACATTGGCACCTGAGTGAGATACCATGAGCGATTATACTCGTCACCTGAACCACGAGGAACTACTCGTAACCTACATTGGCACATGAGGCATGAGGGAGTACTCGTAACCTACATTGGCACCTGAGTGAGACACCATGAGGAACTACTCGTAGCCTACATTGGCACCTGAGTGAGATACCATGAGGAACTACTCGTAGCCTACATTGGCACCTGAGTGAGATACCATGAGGAACTACTCGTAGCCTAGATTGGCACCTGAGTGAGATACCATGAGGAACTACTCGTAGCCTAGATTGGCACCTGAGTGAGATACCATGAGGAACTACTCGTAGCCTACATTGGCACCTGAGTGAGATACCATGAGTAACTACTCGTAGCCAACATTGGCACCTGAGTGAGATACCACGAGGAACTACTCGTAGTCTACATTGGCACCTGAGTGAGATACCATGAGGAACTACTCGTAGCCTACATTGGCACCTGAGTGAGATACCATGAGGAACTACTCGTAGCCTACATTGGCACCTGAGTGAGATACCATGAGGAACTACTCGTAGCCTACATTGGCACCTGAGTGAGATACCACGAGGAACTACTCGTAGCCTACATTGGCACCTGAGTGAGATACCATGAGTAACTACTCGTAGCCAACATTGGCACCTGAGTGAGATACCATGAGGAACTACTCGTAACCTACATTGGCACATGAGGCATGAGGGAGTACTCGTAACCTACATTGGCACCTGAGTGAGATACCATGAGGAACTACTCGTAGCTTACATTGGCACCTGAGTGAGATACCATGAGTGATTATACTCGTCACCTGAACCACGAGGAACTACTCGTAACCTACATTGGCACATGAGGCATGAGGGACTACTCGTAACCTACATTGGCACCCGAGTGAGATATCAACAGTATCAGCGTATACGGACTGAGCCTGCTCTCAATTCAATTCAAGTCAATTCAACATTAATTTCATACTACTCCTCTCAAAATATAACATATATACAGAATAATACGTAGATAAGCGAAATAATAAGCATAGCAGATCGGGAAAAGAGTTAATCTATATCTACCAAAATAAAAGAGAGTATGAGTCAGTCAGATTAAGCCGGGGCCTGTAGAAGACAGCCTAGACAGCCCAGACAGACAAACTACAAAAGTGGAGACAAGACAAACAGGTGACGCAAAACAAAAACAAACAAAAAACAGGCTAGGATGCAATAAGAGAAATATGCTCTCTACCCTAGACATCGTCAAAAATTTTTTTTTTAAAGATGAAGAACGTTCTTTTCAGAACCAACAGTTACTCAAAAGAGATTTTAACATGGTGTTACCGCAAACCTCTCTTAGTAAGATGAAGAACAGCAACTGTTCCCACTGCTCTGCTTACTCTCTATGAGTCAAGATAAGGCACAGTACTTAAAGGAACATTACAGAATTGGTTCTTGCTAACAAAACAGTTGCTGGCAGTGTAAGCACTTGATGTGATCCACCATATACATAAACTGACAAACCTGTAGAAGTTTGAGATCGATCGCCCCTCTGGGTCACGAGAAAATAGTGAAAAACCGATTACACATTTGCATGAAATCACTATATAGATTCAACACATGAAAAAACGCTCACTGAGCGATAAACTCCAATCGGAAAATTAGTTTATTCATTTCTCATCAAATATGGCATTTCAGACAGAAATATTTCAAGGGATGTTTTCTACTATCATCATCATTAGACCGTGTAAGTTTGATGTAAATCTGTGATCAAAAGTATATTTTACAATTACCAATTCTGTAATGTTCCTTTAAATCTAGACGGCAAATCTAGTTATATGCCGTGATAATGGGATATGAAAGAGCACCAGTAATATCTACTGGTAGTTAATCCACACATGTATTACCCTCACACCTATAATTAAATATTATAAAATTAACATTTTAAACAAATAAACAATAAAAAAACCAACACCAGTGCCAAGGTACATATTAACATATTAACATTAACCCTTCTTCTTGATGCGATGTCAATGAATAGTTCTACAATCACAGTTAGCCTGGCTTTAGTGTTTATGGTACTTTTCATTAAAACAAACAAATAAATTATTATTTTTATACGGGAGGTAAATATTGAATCCTCCGTCCATGCACCAACAAACCACCACGTTAATTCAGTGTACACGGTGATGTGTTACTTATATTCGGTTGAAACAACACGCTGGTTTATACGTGTAGACTCGTAGACCGTCTTCGCGAAATCCCAGATATCTATAAAAACGTAAAATTCACACAACGGAGGTTCAGTTATGAAAGCACACTTACATAAAATATTCCAAAAATGTCAACAGAACCAGGGCCGAAGACGAGCTGAAGAAGTGCCGCCCGTCGCCACGCATGGTTGATCAAAAATACACTGTTTACTAGTCTAGTATTTTATACAGGGTTGAGTGCCGATGATGTCGGTCTGCTGATACACTGGAGAACAAAATCGTCTATACTTGACAAGAAACTACGCCATTAGACTAGGAGGTGCAATTTCTGCTGGCAATTCAATAACAGAAAGCCGGCTCTCGATAAATAAATGCAAGATCGCGTGCTTGTAGCAGTAGAAGGCACATACCACACAAGAAGTGCATACAATGTAAGCTAAACCCTAATTAACCACATATATACGTACAAACACGCGGAACCCTATTGGCCTGTCGAGAATTATGTTAAGTGAGCAACCTCATTATGTTAATTTATTCACAATTAAGGCGCTCGGTGGTTTCTGTCGCTAATGCACACACTGTGACTGTCTACAGGGCAATATCATTAAACGTTTACGGTTTCCATGGCATCCGACAGACGGGTAATGGGAACGGTAACGACGGGGAAAAACAGAAAACGGACGCCGCTGATAGCCTTCACTTAGTACCCTGTCAATCATACTATAATGTCATAAACAGGGTTGGTATAAAACTCGTGACAAATTCGACCAAACGCCGAGAGCTATAAAACATTGCATGCACGTTAATTGTGAACCAAATACTAACAGTGACATTTGGAAAAAAAATAATTGCTTATGTGCATTATAATAATTGGTTGGACTTGCCATGGCTCGTGTGATCTTAAGCATTATAAACACTTTAATATGTCGGTAGTTAAAAAAATAAAATTCAAGACCCGGTATAAATATACAGTAAATGTTTCACCTGTGTTTACATAAAAAAACAATCAATTAATTTCAAATTTCACTTCTGCCCGGTTGGTGAAAATGTAGTGCAGAACAGCTAGCTGTGGGTATAAACTTTAAAGTCAATGTTTTGCTCATTCAGCATAGGGCCCGTTTTCTAAAGATGCCCGGTGCTTTTCTGTCTGGAAATTATCACATGCGCAGGTTTTATTTGTTTGTGCTGGGTCTACTAGTTCCACGGGGTCTTTGCACAAGGCCTACTTCAAACAAAAGTTGACCAGAAAGATCAAGTTTGTTTATAATGTTATTTAAGAGGATGTGAGACTTTAAATATTAACATTAGAATGGGGGTACGATGAGACTTCTGTGATGACATTTATTTCTTGATATTTTGATAGTGAACATTAACTGACGTTAGGGGGCGCTGTTCCATTTCACCAGCAAAGTTACAATGTTTTCCCACTGTGGTTGTAGTCAATCATTTACGTGTGTTGACTACACTGTCATCTATTGAATCTGTTTATGGCTTACTGCTACTGCTGAATAGAAATACTGCACTCTGGGTAAAAAAAAACGATCGATAAAAGGCTGACAAGTGGTATAAATCGATTATAAGCCAATCGATCTCGAGTCGTCCTATCTATAATGTTGGGTTTGATTGCTATAGGGCCTATAGTTGTCGCAATCGTCCTGTGATAGCGACTTGCAAAAAACTAGCGAGTGATTTCTTCTTCGTTGATGGTAAAAAGTTTACACCGACAAAGAATCATGGGAGTTTAATCTAGGTGGAGATTGGATCCTGAGATTGAGGGTGACATGGACTGTGTTGTGAAGACGCTCACCCTGGCATGGGCTCTTGTACTAGTCATCGAGGTAAGGTCTTTTTTAGGGGGAACTTATATAGGATGTTCGGCGATGTATTTGTTGCTCTTGATGGGGGTAGGGAGAGTGTGTGTGTGGGGTTCGGTACGGTACCATATACGGTCCTTTTAATTGCTGTAAGAAATAAATCGTAAGCAAATCGTCATCGTTACTATAGATATGGTGGACACAAGGGCGCTGTTTGGTTTGGGTAAATTTTGTCTGGATTAAACCCAAACAAAACAGTGCATTCCCACAGTTTCCACCACACCTCGAAAAGGCTAATTGAAACTAGGGCAACTGTCAAGACAGACAAGTACCTGGTACGTGTTAAGTTTCTCGCAAACCATTCTTGTTGGGGCCCCGTAACTGAACACTGCCCTCATGTGAAAAAGAAACTATCGCCACTCGGGTAGAACCCTTTTTTACGAGGTGTCAAACTTATAACTATACTAATTATAAACAGCAATCTGTGAAAACGAATAATACTTGTTCAAATTTGTGCATCTGAGGAGATTAGAAGATCAGTTTCCCTTTTGATTTATTGGGATTACGATTATTGAAAATTACGGAGAATGTCAGACCTTGCCAATACAGTCCCTGGTAATTGAAATGTTTTTACTTATCAGGTTGTCAAGACTACAATGACGAACGTGGAATTTTGATTATATTGTCAAAATATTTCAAATTATCTGAAGTCTGGATTTTTTTTGCACATTGTTGATGCCACTTCATGTATCATGAAAGGTATCATGTGTCATGTTTTCCGCTTTCTTTCTCATCTTTGTTTATTTGTTGCTTCTTTCTCACCTTTTAATTTTTTAAAATATTTAATTCTGAATTTTAATTTGTTCTTTTAGGGTTGCAACGCGTCCGTGTTTTGTGAAGATCAGGACGGCGTAATAATTTACAGGTAGGCTGACTTAAAGCACACATGTATGACATTGGTAGTTGTCAAAGACCATGTATAACAGACTTGTGAAAGCTAAGTTCAATCGGTCATCAGCGTCACGAGAAAATAGTGAAAAACCCCATTATTATGTTTTCACTGTTTTCAAACATCGGGTTTTGGACACGCGATATCAAAACATTGACCATCTTTATACCATATCCGCACATCTCTAAACATTTATATATATTTTCAATCTTACCAATGTTGTACACACCCTTTAAAACAACGGCAGACACTAGTGATCTAAGCGGTCCAACACTTCGCTTGGCAGGGATAGATAGGCACAACTCATCATCATCCCCAAAGTATATGAACAAAATGATTGAATTAATGAATGAACATTAATTACGAAACAAAAATGATTTTTTTTCTGCATATGTTGAATCACACAAAGTGTGGACACTGATTTTGAGCCGTTACCGAAAGTGTGCAATGCCTTTAAGGTGGGCTACGCCATTTTGAACCCGGCCGCGTACCCTCCTTTGATTGACTGGCAGGAGTGAAATATCGCAGCCAACACGGGTTCGCGGCTTCCACAGAACGCCCCCTATCGGTGGAATAGTCGCGTTGTTGAGTGTATGTAGGCCAAATGGTTTTACTAACTCGACAAGAACGTCTTGGACCAAGACTACCTAAGCTGAGTCTCGACTCTGAGCATAACAATTGCATTTGGATCCATACCCATGAAAACTAATTTGCATCGTCTCTTGTCTTGTTTTTTCATTTTGTAAGTTGTGAAGATACTGCATACTGCTGTGGCACATCCGAGTGTTGTGCATTGGAGAACGGCTTCGACTTCTTCAATTTATGGTATTTTTGGTAAGCAAAGAAAAATAATTCGTCTTTTGTCTTTTAAACGTCATAGTTTCTTAAATGAAATGTCATCTTTACCTTATCTCGTCTCTACCAATCTTGTATAGGTCTTGAGACCGGTTTCAGTCTTGGTCTTGGAGCTGCCGGTCTCAGTCTTGGGGTGCTGGTCTCGACTACAACCCTAGTCTTTATATCCGAACCTCGAAGTGATTACGTCAGATCGTGCTGTTTTTCCCGCTTCTCTTGAGCTCCCAGAACTTGGCCAAGTGAGGGCGTACAAGGCCCCACCAGAATTTGTACAAATCTAGAAAATAAAATTGAAAATGAGTGCTATCTTGCCCACTTTTGAAACCATCTTTTTTTCATCAACCGTCAGGGCTTTCGTTGGGTTTGGTCTCTTCATCATTGCCACAATCAGTGGTATGTTCTGTAAAAGTAAACGGCACAGGGACCGAGTTTCGGTCATCGCATACCCCCAGACTCGGGAGGGACCTGACGGTCAGGAAGATGACGGATACCGGCAGCAGCAGCAGCAACAGCCCCAACAACAGCAAGTTCTTGTTATACCAGTTTTATGTAAGTTTTCTCATTCACATTTTGAAATGTTTTGAATGACGAATATTGAAAGCATCCTTCAGGATACTGGAGTCCATCCACTTCCAGGGCTTGTACATAAAGGTTACAATTTGGTATCACTCAGAATTGGTTAGGGTGCCAGGTTAATTTGACTACCACTGCACTCGAGTTGATGAACTTATGGCCATTTTCGAAACCAAGGCTTTGGGCTGTGGCTTCGGGCTGTGGCTCCGGCTTAGTCTGTTTGAAGTCCCGTACCAAGAATGTACGCTTTCGAAAGCCAAAGCAGCGGTTTCGAAAAGGGCCGATGTTGACTAGCCTAAAGCTGTTTTGATAATTGTAATTAAACGTATAAGCAGTTCAAATAATTAACACTAACTTCTAATTTTGTATGGGCATTTCATTTTTAGACAACCAGCCTGCTCCACTGCATGACATAAGACCCCCTCCTTATAGCATCTCCGGTTCAATGTACCCCAACAATGACGTCACTGGGGGAGCCGGCATCCACCCCGGCATGCAGCGCCCTCCAGGGCCGGCCACGCGCCGCAGCATGATGGAACCACGGCCAGGGGAACAACGGTATTCGCTGAGGCCGAGGCAGACAGCTTTGCCGCCCGGTCAATTTACCAAGCCCCTCGGGCCGGGCTACCGTCCACCGGGAGCTGCTCAATACGGGCCAATACCGCCCGGCTACGTGCCAACACAGTAACTATCTCCACAGAGGTTTATCAATTTAATCATTAAACGTTGTTTTAGTTATCCCTACACCTTGCAAAAATATTGCTGTAAATTATACTAAAAAAAGTTCTAGATCGAGAGAAAGAGAAAGAAAAAACAAGAGATTTTTTTTATGACATACCAGTAGCCATTGCATTTGATTTCAGTAGCCATTGAATCATTGCTGCATGTTGTTTCAAGGAGCGCATACATATCTTTTTCAACACTCTACATGTTCACGAGTTGTGAAAACTAATGTCCGGGTATTTTTACGAGTGGCTTTTCTGTAACTACAATCACGACGCCGTTTATTATTTTTACATAGCGCCCCCATTTGTTTTCAAAAGGAAAGTCTGTTTTGGGGAGAGGGCGTGGCGTCCGTATAGTCATTTTACCATCAGCTGTCAAGTGATAGTAATGCAGCCCAATGTTTGAAAAATGGAGGGGCTGATAGATTGCGAAGAGGAGAAAGTTTCCCTGAGAATCCCGTAATAGTGCACCATGTCATCTGACAGGCAATGGCCGTCTGCTACTGTGCACAATCACCTTTGCTGATCGAACAGCTTACTGTACGGTTAATTTGAATTAGACTGGTCCCCTGTCGTTTTCCTTGCGGATAAAGACATGCACTGGTTTTACATGCCCAATGATTTCATTGGATACAATGATTTAATTGGATAAACGTGCAGTGACGTAAGCTTTCCATATGCGCTATGATTGGTCCGAGGTGATGTAATTTGCCTGTTTGCACTTTCGATCGTCTGCATGCAGCGTGTGCATAATGTTCGTACATCATAATGTTGTTTTTATTCACAATGTAATTTTATGTGTAAAATGTAATAATAATATGTGTACATGTACGTGTGAACTGACTGCGAATCTCCGCGTGAAATGAATACAAGGTCAAAGGTACATATGACAACATCCGGTTAGGCAGGTATCTGGCGTTATTCACGAGCCTCGAAGTGTGTCGTCAGATGTTCTGAATGCTCTTGGTATAGTGTTCGTACCCCCTCATCATGGACCGTGCATCTTTTTTGTGGGTGTGTTTTGTTTGTTTGGGGGGGGGACGCTCAACCACTACTATTGTATCTTCCCTTTATTGGGATAATAACGCAATCCCTACAGAAATGAAAAATAATAATAGTAAAACGGTACAAGCGGGAAACAATTGTTGGCCATAAAACCCGAATTTTAGTGTCACGGTATTAATTGAGCGTAAAACTTTACGACAGACCTTGGAATGAATCAAGTCAACGGAGCTCGGTACATTTTTGGTTTCCCCGTAACAACGAATAAACACGATCCGTCAATGTTTTCCCAAGCTCGCGGTCATCCGGCGCTGACATCATTTCTAAATATTGACTATTTTTTTCTTCTTGAAAACTAGCGGCCCCTCACATTAGATAATTATTTACAATCATGAATATTAAATACAGAAATTCAGGCGTTCGAAGGCTTCAGTGAATCTCTTAATTCCATGAAGCACGGCTTCAATTTCGAGATTTTTGAAGTCAAAAATAGTGCGTTTTGTTTACTCCTTTCAACGGTTGTATTGTTGACTTTATAAAAAAAAATGAGTGACATCAATACATTATGAAATCTATGGGTCTTGATTCACTCCAGACCTTCTTGAAAAAATGACTTCAATGTCCAGTGCCAAATTGTTTTTTCGCTCTCGATTATTCAACGGCCACTTGGGAGACCTTGGCGAGAGTGCCCACTGCTGTGTTTGGTCTCAGTCCCAAACCGTTTTACAAAATCCATTACTAGTTCAGTAATTATCCTGGGTTTTGTCAATTTTCTTTAGTTTTAATGACATCTCGCGAGAGCGAGCGAGTCGGGAAAGCAGGAGCAGAGACAGAAGGAAAAAACCTTCAAATCTGATTGGTAATTACCACCATCTACTCCAAGACATTTTATCCGAATCTAATCTTAGTAGATTTCATGTAATGAAGATTTTGTTCGGCCATCTCCAGACGAGGTTGGTAAGACGCCAATTTTTTTTTTTTTTTTTTTTTTTTTTTTAACACAACAGAGGAAAACTTACCGTCTCTTGCTTGAAGAGTCGCCAATTAGTCTCAAACAGAATCATTAAACTCTGAAAATGAGAAAGAAGAAAAAAAATATTCTGAATTTATTTTGTAATTTTGAAAGGCACGAAACAACAACAACAACAACAACAACAACAACATTAACAAAAACGGAAACAACAACAAAAGCAGCAACACATTTTTAATTGTTGTAATAAGACTAATTTACGCTTAGCAAAATACATCTATAAGATGAACGATGTGTTCGCTTTTTCTCACCGTTATCAAGAATTTGGGACAAGATGGCTTAATATTTTTGATGACATTTACCCATTTTGTTAGAATATTTTTGTCAAAGATCAACAATATTTATTATAACCTTGACGTTTCGATCATAGACCACGATGGTTTTCACAAGATTACAAATACAATCTAATTTTGAATGTCTCGCTTATGAGTTTGTATGCACTCTCCCATATTAAAATGTCCATTAAATACACGTATACACAAACTCGACGTTTCGATAAAGATGCTTTCATCTTTACCAGCAGATAGCCACAGTTTGTTTCGAATCTTTAAAAAAGACATGCCATGAAACAGATATCCGACAAAAAAGGTTCCAGGAAATACAAACATGCAATTTGGACGTGCACAAACTCGACGTTTCGATCCACAGGCTTTCAGCTTTATCAGCGCGAGATAAACGTGGTTTGAAAACAAAAAATGTAATAAATTGCCACAGGTGTCAGTTGGCTATAGCCTACACAACTCCCTGCAGGTATTATGTCGTATCAATGAACAAAACAACATTTGTTATTCCATTTCAAATTGGAATCCCCAGGCGAAATAATCTGAGTGAATATTATGTTTCATGCCAATATTCCGGAAAAAAAAACACACCACGCGGTTAGAATATTTGAATGTTTGTGATTATTTGTTGGGGAACACACTGCCTGAAAAGAGATCATCGACGACAATAAACAGTGGAACTTTCCCGTGTATCAATCTTGACAGTGCAAGGAACCGCAGCTCCCAAAATGTCCGACTGGGTCCCATCGTTGATCTACATCATTTACAGACCTTTTCTTTTGCTTACAAACATTGACCACCATTTTGTATGGAAGGCCTTGAGTAACTAAAACGTACAAAAACTGGCTCGGCCAAAATTTGCAATTTTTAGCAAAACATTACAACTTTTTTTTATGAAGTGTAAGTTTACCTTTTGTTTTGGAGAGTCAAATTTATTTATCGGTAACATGGGTATTAAATTGATAGCATTATTGGTCAAAATAATAAGAAACTGTTGCATTTTTTTTGCAGTGAAGGCCGCCCATACTTTTTGTCAACCAAGGTTGGCAAAACTCGCGGCTGTGACGTTGCAAAAGAAAGATCCATTGTAGATCAATGAACCTTCTGCACTGACGTCATCACGCCGCCATCTTAGAGGTTACAACCATGATTACGTTAAGGAGAATGGACGAGAAAGTGTAGATTCGTGAATAGAATGTACGAGCCGAAGGCGAGTACATTGTGTTCACGAATCTACACTTTAGAGTCTATTCTCTGACTTAAACTATTTCCTGAAAGCCTTCTATGGTAAAGTACATTAAAAGCTGTGTTTGGTGCACATCATGTTATCCTTTCAATTTGGAAAGACAGTCATTTTCCCGTCGAACATTTCACTTTAATTTGTAACGACACTCAACTGTAGATTCGTAACGAATCTAAAGTTATGTGTAGATTCGTAAAAATAATCTACACTTTGAACAATAGAGTGACGTCACAGAAATAGTTTAAACAATGAGAACGTACATATCCATGTACGCGCAGCACACATCATGGCCCATGGGCCATTTTAGGAACGGTCTTCTTGACCTCTAACCGAGGGCGCCCTACTCAATGGACGTTTAGTGAAGGTAGACCGTTCTATTGCAACGTCCCAGCCCGAGTTTTTGCCAACCACTATTGGAAAACTATGGGAAGCCATCAATGCAAAGCAAAAACAGTTTGTAACAATGTTCTACAAACATTCAAAAATAGTGTTGAATTTGTTTGAAACAAAGCAACCAATCACGGGATGTATTTCTTTTAATTGAAAGTTTGCAGAAATGTTGAATTTGGTCACAACGTCTGTTAACACGACTGAATGTTTCGCAAACATTCGGCCGTCCATGCGAATCAGCGCGGTTCGTTTATCAACAATAGAAAGGTCTAATGACCACTTGCACAAAATGCACAGCGTTCCTACATGCGCCTATCCCATTCACCATTTTGGGAGTCAAAATGAAAAAAAACACAAAGGAATTGACTCCCCAAAATGGCAGAAATAGTAGATGCGCATTTTGCGGAGGTGCATTCCGCAAGACCACACTATCTACGAATCTACTATCTACGAATGACTTTAATATTAATATCATTATTATTTAATATTTCAAAGATGAGGTCTACTTTCTAAACAAATTAGTTTTCTACTAATGTTTAACTTTATCACTAAACAGCGGAAGAGTGTTGTTAGTGTACTCTGTTTCGAGAGAGTTCAGTTAGACATATTCTGCCTTCCTAGGTACAACTCGCAAATTCGTTCATAGATTACCCGTTGATCTCGATTGATTAACTTTCTGTGCGCTTTCAGTCACCACTGCAGTATCTCCCGGCAATACATACGACAGACACACGGCATGCAGCGAGTTCCGAGAGAAAGGTTGTTCCATCACGACTAATTGCATGAGCTTTGGACGTACGGACAATCACCAAGGATGACCGTGTAATGACCGGAGCATGCCCCGGGTCGATTGTCACATCATCCCCGGCGCTCCTGGCTGTTGTTAACCCCCCTAAAGCTTCTTATCTCCGGGGATCTATTTCATGTCTACACTGTAAAAATGGCGTTTAGATTATAAGCACATTTCTAAACGCCTCGCTTGTACCCACTTTTTTAACACGTTTAGCCCTCAACATGTTTAGATTGCGCACTTCTGTGACATGTTTACCCCTCAACATGTTTAGATTGCGCACTTCTGTGACATGTTTACCCCTCAACATGTTTAGATTGCGCACTTCTGTGACATGTTACCCCGAGACACATTTAGCCTGTGACACGTTTAGATATAATGTGTTTAGGGCTCCAAAATAGTGAGTGCTAAACATGTTTAGGGTGCAAGACATGTTTCAGAGAATGTGCTTAGTTTTTAAACATCCGTCTCTTTTCTTTTAGTAAGAAAAAGTAAATGTTGAAAAGCTAAGAACACCTGTAAAATGCTCTGAAATCTCCTGGTATGCACCCTGTTTTCTGTAACAAATAAATAATAATAATAATAAACAAAATGGACTATTAATCGAATTTAATAAACGGCACGGTAATGAATTATCAACAGCAAGGTTCAATATTTATGTATCATTATTTATTCAATTCATTTAATTCAACATCAACGTTATATACAAACAGTAATACAACAGTTTTTTGCCTAAAGCCTAACACTCACCTTACTGGCGGCATTAGGCCCCCCCCCAAAAAATGTTCTGTTTCCGGTTTCCCGACCGACCTTAATTTAACGCCGCGACCCTAAAGTTTTTATTTGGCTAAAAAAAATTATAAAAAAATAAAAAAATTGTGCGTGCACGACGGTGCGCAATTCCCAGATTGCGCAAAAGTGCCAAAGTTTGCCAAATTTGTGCGCAAATCTGTTAATTGCGCAAAAAATGGACAATCTTTTGGGCAATCTTGAATTTGCGCTCCACGGAGGAATTTAAAAAAAAAAGGCAAAAAAACAACAACATTCCGACCTGCCGACCCTATTTTAAAATGGCATGTAATCAGAAACAGAACATTTATTTTTTTGGCCTCAAGCAATATGGTACATGTGACCTGTGACATCACATGTTTACAAAAGAGCCACAGAGCCTGGACTTCCTGCAGGCACATTTGTACACAGCTCAATGGAAGAATACAACAAATCTTAAGTTTTATAGAGATTGAACTGTCTGATTTTTCTCAACTTTTGATATGAAGAAAAGGGGGACATCTCAAAAGCTATACCACTGTTGCTTTTGTGAATTTTTTAATTTTAAAATTATGACACAAAATGTAAATTTTCCCATATAGTCTGTGTAGTTTCTTGCCCGTCAGAAAATGCACTATAATGTACAATTTTACTACTCTGTAAACAAGGGTAACATGGTCTATAAACAAAGTTTATTTTGGATAGTATCTTCATTTTGACGAAGTTGGAAGAAAAGTGAGAGGTAACAATCTATCTAGCCTATAGTATACAAACAGTGATTGCTGTGAGTGATAATTGTAGACATACCCTGATATGGGGCGCCGTTTGTCAATTAATTGTTTAGAGTATTTTTGATGTGTTTTTACCATGGTTTATAATAATTATATGTAAACCATAGAAAGTGCTGTCAATTTATTTTGTGGTTTACATACCATAAAATTTACAATCAAAGCCTATAAACCATGGTTAATAAACCATGACAACTGAAGCGTCACAAAACCGTGGTTTATAAACCTTGCATAAACCATAACAAATTAAGCATCATAAAACATGGTTTACAAATTATGGTTTATAAACCATGAACAATTCAAGCACTTTCAAAACATGGTTTATAAACCATAAAAATGTAAGTATCATAAAACATGGTTTAAAAATTATTGTTTATAAACCATTAGCATTTAGGCATCTTAAAAACATGGTTTATAAATCATGGTTTATAAACCATGAAAAGTGAAGCATCTTAAAACATGGTTGATAAACCACAACAATTAAAGCATCATAAAACATGGTTTAAAAACCATGAAAAGCGTGTGTTCACAAATCATGGTTTATAAACCATTGAAAAAAATATCTTGGTTTATAAACCATGATTTGTAAACCATGTTTTATGATGCTTACATTTTGATGGTTTGTAAACCATGTTTTATGATGCTTAAATTTTCATTGTTTATAAACCATGTTTTATGATGCTTAAATTTTTATGGTTTATAAACCATGTTTGAAGTAAGCTTAGCTTGAAGGTGCTTAAATTTTCATGGTTTTTAAACCATGTTTTATGACGCTTCAGTTTTCATGGTTTATAAACCATGGTTAATCCATGTTATGATGATTCAATTTTCATGGTTTATAAACCATAACTTATAAGCTTTGATTGTAAATTTATGGTATGTAAACCACAAAATAAATCGACAGCACTTTCTTTGGTTTACATCTAATTATTACAAACCATGGTAAAAACACATCAAAAATACGCTAAACAATTAAATGACAAACGGCGCCCCATACTCTGAGTGCCCGAAATCCTCTGGTGGGATTTACAGGGATATCGGTAAATCCATCCTGATTGGATTTAACCGGGATGTTGCAAATTCAATTAAGGGTCATCATTCCGTGTCAAATCAACCAATATTCTTAAAATTGGTAAGGTTACCTCTCAGACTTGACTAAAATCAGTTCTAATATTCATCTATGGGTATAATGAACACAGGCTACCAAAAATCCAACTCCAGTGACCCTCCCTTGAGAGGGATGCCACGCCCACTTTAAGGGGCCTTTATTCCGAAACAACTGGTTAGTAAGCTCTTTTCCCCCATATGTTCATTATACCCAGAGATTAAAATTATAAAATAATTTTAGCCAAATCTGAGAGGTGACCTGGGTTGATTTGACACAGAATGACCAATACGAACAATTTCCATAATCAGGGATATTTTTAAATTTAGTCATCAGAACACGGAAAGATTGGTTTATTTTCAGGGAACTTTTCGCAGAATTAGGAAGATTTGGCATCTCTGGATGGTGTGCACACAACTTAATTAGCTCGGCCCATGAGAAAAAAAGAGTGAATTTTGCATGTCCCTTATTCACTTACTGTTCAATTTCAGTTTGTCGATCCACCACAGTTTCATATCTTTTTTCAAAATTCTTGAAGTTTGTGGACTTCAAAAATTTGTTTTCCTTGTCAGTGAAAACCCACTCCTGAATGAAGCCGAGGATCTGGTATTGCTTGGGATATGACAGATCCCAGACATAATAAGTAAACATCAAGAGTAAAATCATTGCAAGTATACCGTCTTCCGGCAGACATTCGATGACCTCTCCATCAGCCAATATAAACCCGCTGCTAAAGAGGTCGCCTTTCATGTCCGAGAGAACAACTAGTCGAGGGGGGTCTCCTTGCTTACAGGATGCCTTGAAGTTTTGTGCCTGAAAATATAATGAATTCACCGTATTTAATATTTTATTTTAACAGGTGTACGTTAAGTTATCTTAATTTTAGTTTTACCATTACACTGATGTGTGATAAGCACTGTATACTCGTTACTTTTCAAGTCCTGCTGGAAAAATACACAGGCATATTACTTTAGTATGATTCAGACCTTGCAAATTTTGAGACGATTTTGGTGAGCAAAACAGTTATTGCTGCAGTCAAAACATGCCAAATCAGTTTTAAAAAAGTGCTTTTGCCATGGGGATAGGCCTCCACACAGATGCAACACCCAATTCGAAGAAAGAACATTTGTTGAAAATTTTTGTAGTTATATAAATTGAGAAAAATGTTCGTTACAAAGGCTGCTACTCAGGCATATTCCCTCACAAGATGATATTTTTTTTTAACATCTGAGAAAAAAAATCAATAAAAAGGAAATCGATCAGAGACAGAGGGGGGGGGGGGGGGTAAGCCTTCAAACTGCAAACCTTTGTTATAAAAAAAGGGTCCATAACAATCAAGAAAAACACATATTTATATAACCTTTACCTCCACTAAGGTGATGGCATCTGCGTGTTCCTTGCTACTCTTCCCCTGAAGGGACACCTTCTCTTGGAGCTTTTGTACAGAGTCATAGACATCCTTGTCGCTGTCACTGGCATCCTAAACCATGAATAATTGTTTGATTAGTTCATTCCAATAAAATACATAATAATTTTGTAATGCTAACATGCCACCAAGTTGTGCTACATATCAAGTTGAATGTGATGCAACTGATGCAAAATAATGCCAAAAAAAAAGATCATTTTAGATTATTGAATAGCAGGTCAGCAATCTAGGTTTGTCGTAAACATAGTGATTTGTTGATTTGGTCTCATAAGTTCTGTATAACAACAGGCATGCTAACTTTCGAGAGGTAGATGCTAGCACAATACGAATTGCCAGTGTTTTTGAATTTTTCAGCCAATGGCAATCTGAGATACAAGAAAATTGAAATTAGCTGATCCACTGAAAAACTGCATGGATAAGAAGCAGAAAACAAACTTACAGACCGCTAACAGACGACCTGTTAACCGATACATAACTTATCTTGGCATGCTAGGAAAAGAAATCCCCCCCCCCCTCCCCCCAAAAAAAAAAACCGCACCTGCAAACAAGCAAAGCAAACAAAACAAAGCGAAGCCTCAGTCAAAGAAGTACACTCACTTCAATATCCCACATTTTGTCTAGAAATCCTATCATTTGACGGATATTCTCCCCAAGCGTTTCTTGGTTTAAGCTTGTCCTTAGAAGAAAAAACTCCTGCACAATCTGCAAAAAATGTAACAAAAACAAGTATATCAGCTGTCTGAAAGTATCAGGTAATATTTAACCACAAGGGTAACCAACCGCTTTAAATTTAAATCTATTTTTGGTTATGTCAAATAAAATAATGATGATGTAGCAGCAGGGACTTTAACCTGTGGAGCCAAGTACATTTCACACAAAGCACCATGTACACAATGTATTAAAAGATCCAATGTTTCTTGCTAAAATGAAAGTGCTTAAACCTAGTCAGGACCATGAATTTTTAAAGAAACAATTTGTTTCTTCTTTTTGTATCTTTTTCAGTATTGTACTACTTTGTACATGTACATCATTAAGAAAGTGCACCAACATTGCAAGAGATGGATGATTTTGAGTATTATATATACTTACAAAACAAGGTTTTTTCAGGATGGGAAATTCTTTGACAATAGTTCCCACATCACCATCCTTCAGCCCTTGAATCCACCGTCTTCTTAGAGTGAAGGTGTCTCGCTGGATTTTCCTTAGTTTCGGCTTATCTGGGTTCACCTCATCATTACACATTTTCTTCATGGCATCTTTTTTCTCCTCGTAACTAGATTGATCACCTGAGTCATGTACACACATGATATTAGCAAAATAGTATAAATAATTATACACGTACTGTTGCCCCAGGTTGTATTTTCCCCGAGGCAGAGATGAGGGCAAACGGAATGCTCAAGGGATAAATGACTTTGACTGATTCTGAATACACCCATGGTCAACATTTTGTTCCATGTTCTAAACATAAATAAAGTAGCAATCATTCCAAGTACCTTGTTTCAACTCGGTGCCCATTACCGAAACTTGGAAACCATGGACTTCTACATAAGATGCATACTGTAGAAAAATGAAAACAAGACCAACTATTCACTATTCATCAGCTTTTACCTTCTTGATCTTGAAGCGCAAGAAACTGAGTTGCTCTAGATGTTCTGTTTTTCTTGATTGGCTCTCCTTCAGATCTCCTGTTTCTTCTCCATCTGATGTTCCTAAGCTTCTGAGATAACTTTTCATTAAAGTACGACTGCAAATTAAACACATTTAGACCACCATGTCTTTAGCCAGGAAATGAAATAAGCATTGGAAATATAAACTAAATAAAAACAGGTGCAATTGTTTATAAGTGCCAGTATATCTGTTTGATGAGCACTGGTAGTGCATTGCTCTATCGCTCATGCCAACATGGCTTAGCAATTGTTTTTGGCTAAATAAACAGCATTTCAGGAAATTGTGACTTTCTCTAAATGTTGCCTTGTCTGCTGGTCAACTATACATCAATTATATCTTGACCACAACTTTGAGATAATAATTATATACCATGTTCAGGAGGCTTATTTAGTTAAATTGACCACTTGTACAGAGCTGCCAAAGTTTGCAATCATGCAGATTTTTTACAACAATCAGGGAGATATTTTGAATTACATTCAAAATATTATAATAGGGAAACAGTTTCCATAATCAGGGAGATTTTTCAAATTTGTTCATCAGACAGGACATGGAAAGATTGGTTGATTTTCAGGGAATTTTCTACAGAATAAGGGAGAGTTGGCAGCTTTGCTTGTACTGGAGACCACAAACCTGCCTGCACATACTTAGTACTCACCCAGGGATGTTCGCCTTTATGACCAATGCAGGGGTACATGTTGTACATCAACTGGCCAAAATCAGCATAGTCTCCACGGTTTAAGATGTCACGGTGGGCTAAAACGTGATAAGCGGTTTCTTCAATAAACTTCGACCACTCTTTGTAAACTTCCTTCTTTTCCAAAAGCATATCAATATGGTCCGAATACGACGGGGTGGTGAATTGCCGAGATGGATCAGTTGCTGCTTTAGTGCTTGAAGTTGAAGCTGTTGCACGTATCTGCTCTGCTGGGGTTGATAGCTACAAACATGAGATCATAAATAGGCACATAAACTAAAATAGGCTGGTTATGGTATACTGTATGGCATACCATCCCTACAAATAAAAAATTGTATTACAAAATTTGTTTCCCTCTCATTCAGGGTACAACAGTGCTGTACAAGTTATTATAAAAGTACAGGTTGATATAACAGTACAAAAATGAAAGGGCCCAAACCAACCTCTTGTGAGTTGTTTCCACCATCAACATGGATCTGTTTCACTAGAGTAGTTAACTTCCGAGCAACACCAATCTTGTCAGGAAACATGTGGAATATGTCTTCCTCTGTCAAGCTGAGGAGTGCTGTTCCATCAACTTCATTCTCTGTTGAATGGGAGGTTAAGTTATATAAACCACACTTCGTCAACATTCTGCAGCATTACATACTTAACCCCAAGTGTTTCATGAGAAATTTGTGGCCATCTGTAAGAAAGGTCTTTAGCTGCATGGACAGCATGAAGGTGTCCAGTATCTTTTACTACAAAGCTGTTGAAGTGACTTGCAAAGTATTCTACTTCAAGATCTGTACAAATTAGATATTTTGCATGCTCAACAACAGCAATGCTCTTGACCCTGACAAGTGTTGGCATACATCCATCATCCCATGATGTCATCAAAACAGTCCCAACCTCGTAAACCAATCCTTTCATCTGTATTCGACGTGTCAGCAACAGTTCATGAACATCGTTATTCTGCAGTTCAGAGCATCTGGGTGTCAGAACTTCAATGTATTCATAGTTGTCAATGGACATAGTGGACCCTTTATTAACCTCATCCCCAACATAAAGGTATGTTTCCGATCTTTTACCACTTGCCTGTAGCTGTTGAAGACACATCCAACGCTGATGATACTCAGCAACTGATTTAGCTATTGCCTTGAAATTACGCCATTTGTGACTTTTGAACAGGCCATGTTTCCCTTCCATACGCATGCACCAATGGTGTCTCAATGGACCAAATTGAAGCAGTTGCTTCGGGAAATGCAACAGATAGTGCATTTTTGGCGTAAATGATTTGTCAGGATACAGCTCAATGAAATACCTAAGATAAGTCGCTATCAGGTCTGTTAAACTGTTGTACGTCCTTTCTGATGCCACTGGTGAAAGACACAGCCCAATAATCTGCTGAAATCGAATGAAATTTACCCAATGGAGATCTTCTCTTGGTACCATGTGACCAACCATAAATGGCAGCAACAATATGAGATTTTTCATTGATGCAGCAGTTTGACGCAAGGTAGAACTATGTTGCAAATCTTTTGCCTCAATAATTTGAGGTTTATCATTTACCTCAGATGAACTGTAATTGAAGTTTTCAATAATTCTGCCCAGGTCGGAAACAGAAAAGTACCTCTCTTGAATCAGGTGAACAAGTAGTAGTCTTACCTCTATACGAGCTATTCCCTCAAGGAGAACATGCATTGGGTCATGTAAAATACATTTAGTTATTTGAAACTCAGGCACAGAGAAAAGCAAACCTTTGCTGTTAATGCCATATTGCTTTGACCAATAAAGCTTGGCTTCTCTTGACAGACCTTCAAGCTCGTTACATCTGTCCCGATGTTCATCTTCATCTCTCCCATCACAATCTTTGTCATAGAAGCGTGTATTTAATGCATTGCGAGAAATATCACATGTCCTACATGGTTTCAATGCACCTCCCACTCCTTCTTTGAATCCTCCAACACTTTGTGCAGCAGGAGTATCACCCAGGAATACTACTAAAAGACCATAATGGAGTACATCACAATCATTAATAGATACATTTACACCATGATGAAGACTTCTAAGAGCATTTTGAAAATCCTTAAGGAGGGTTTCAGAACCATATCGCTTTATGTATGTCGATTTTGCTACTGCTATCAACTGTATCACAGACAGTTTACTGCGGAATTCTGGGGAATGTTGAGCAACACATAGTAAAACACACAGAGCTTGTGCCTCCTGGTATGGGAACCAATTGGGTTTACAAGTTCAAATTCATCAGTATAAACAGCAAACTGCAGGGCCCCAGGATGTTCATTCAAAAACTTGCTGTTTTGCAGGAAGACACCATCTTTCACATCAGTCATCAGCCTTTCTGAAACAAAACGGGCCTCTTTAAGACATGCCTGTACTTCTGGCATTGAGAGCAGTGACTTCAGATTTTCAAGAAATGGTACAAAGTAACCATAATCAGTTTTCTTTGACAATTTGTAGCTCCCTTTGTGTTTTTTACGGGCTAAATGATCTCCCATAACGACAGCTTCAGGCATAACTGACCCAAGATGTTGTTTCATATACTTTTCTCTCTTGTAATGGGAATCAAGCTCTGCAAAAGCTGTGTCAGCATCAAGGAGATGATTTAAATCATGAAGTGTCTGTGGTTCCAACATTTCCTTCAAAGCATTGAATCGATTCTGGTACAATTCCCTTACACTCAGGATCACCTCTTCTATAGCTGAGTTACTCATGCCATGTGCAGCTTTGAGCTTCAAAAGAAAAGCTGCTTCAGATTTAGTTGTGTCCAACTCACTGCATTCATCATCCATGTCATCCCTGTCAGAGTCATCACTGACATCACCCTCTACAGACACATGTTCTCTTTCATAATTGTGATGTCGCTTTACATGGATTTTATAAGTATTGTACTTTCTGAAAGAGGCCCCACAACCTTTTGCGCCACAATGAGCAATAAATGTTGGGGCATTTCTGTGCCGGCGCACTATGTGCTGTAAAATGTTCTGTGTACTTGAGGTAAAGTATGGACACATGCTGCAATGCTGAGAAGTGGCCATTATAACAGTTTTAAATGTTGCTCACAGTCAAAAGAAAAACACTACTGCTGGGTACCTGAAATATATAGAACCATGCGGTGCCTGAAGTTTAGTCATTTATAAAAGCATACACAAGGGCTTGAATTTCAAGAGGAAACATCCTTTGACTAGATTGGAGTTTTTTGTTTACTAGACCAGTCACAATGAAAACAGCTTTAATTTAAACTGTTTTGATTTGAACAAGTACTAAGGGATTATTATTTTATCTTATTTGTTGTGTGTGTATGTCATGTATATTATAATTTGAGTTTCAATGCAGATGAGTTCTCTGCTTCAAGTTTAGATAATAAGAGGATGCATCTCTCGGCAAACAAGTTTAGTATTCAATTCAAAAACACAAAACAACCAGACTGGTTTGGCCCAACTCCGAAATTTACAGTTTAATTAACTAGGGGTACCCTTTTCGCAAAAATTGTCTTGCCGCAACAAGAATGAACTTTTGAAATACCACGGGTTGTAATCTTGCAATCAATAAATACTTTGCCAAGAAAAAAAATGCATTAATAAGTAATAACACTTACGTCTTATCACTCCCAAGGATGCATCCGATAGGTTTTTGTTGCTCAGCCACTCAAGGACATCCCTCACTGTGGAATCATTATTTATCTCCATATCAAAAGCTGAAAGTAAAAAATAAAAGCACTGATTTGAGTAGATTACATGATTACTCTTTTAACAATGTTTGAAATGCATGTATGTATTCCTCGTTAATAGACTGTGAATAGGATCCATTTCACTTTCAAATGAGAAGTTCACAATAGCAACCAAAATTAATCATTACAAAAAACTCATCCTGTTTTCACACCGAGTATGAAATCTGAATGGGGAATTAAGTAAGACTAGACTTACATTATTAATTTACATTTATTTTCAGAAGGGAAGGCCGGCGTATCCAAATAATTTGGGACAAATGTCACACTCACATGTGAATGTGACCAATCATTATACCTAATATGTTTAGGTCCATATAGTGGAAAATCCATAAGGCCCCCCCCCCCAAAAAAAAAAAAAAAAAAAGCTGTGCAATTTCGTTAACATTTAGAAACTGACACAGAACTGATATTTTTGCAAAAACAAAATATATAAAAATATATATATATAAATCCATACCTTACCACTACCATAGTACCAGTGCCTCAAAACCCATACAATAAAAGACAAACAAATATATAAATATAACCTTAATTATTGTGCTGACCCCAAGCCAGCTTTAAGCTCTTTGAACTCACAATAACTTGTTTCTTAATTCAGCCATCCACTAAAAACTACAGTCAAGCAAACAAGCAGTGGCAGTGCTGATGAATGATGTTGCCACTGACTCAGCTGTTGTTAAGTTCAATGCACAAACATAAATAAAAACAGTGTTAAATTGATGAGTTTAAACCCACGTGACTGGAGCACGGTGAACATATTGAGAACAAAAAATTACTGTATAAAAAACATAATTTTCATAGGCAAAGCCACAGGCAGAGGAGCAACAATGTAACATATGCACACAACGTTGATAATGGAAAATTTAACCGTGTGTTTCCGCATCGAGAAATTTGTGAAAAGGTTTAAGATCCAAGGCTTGTTCCAACCAGCCAATCGAAAGGCAGTACTTCAGCCAATCAATGAACGAAACATTAACAGCACGCTCAGAGCATCAGCCAATCCCAATGCGGGATACTGTTACAGAACTCATGGTAAGCTTCCTGCACAAAACTTTTTTTGGCGGGAACGGTGTTGTTCGCCTCATAAACAAATTTTCAAAGTCTGGATAAAGTCATTGTAGTGGCGTGATTTCATAAAATCAATAAATAATCAAGCTTCACCCAATTCAACATTGAACGTGGTCAGTTTTTTAGGATAGAAGAGGGATCCGGACGATGCCATCGTGTCGACATGTCGATACAACCATACAACCGCCTGCCTATAATGTACATGTAAAAACGTATCAGTATAATTTAACGTAAAACCGTAATGCTCAAGCTACGCCCGGCCTGTCTATGGGCTAGCGCTGGTGTAAACGTTAAACTACGACATGCACGCAGTAATTATAAACCTTACATAAAACCTACAACGACTAATAGCCTATCTACGTCATTCTAATGAAGTCTTTTATCGGAAACTACTTACCAAAACATGCAAAAAATTGTTGTTTTCTGGGCGCTGTAAAGCAGTGTGATGTCGTCGTTTTCCAGCCAGCGAGAGGAAGTGGTGCTGCGCATGCGCTGGTGGGATGTTGCGGACGTGTGAGTACGCTCAGGTCAGCCGCGCAAAACTCGATTGATTTAATGCTATTATTATGCAGTAGTTTTTAGAATACTGTTTTTGGATCACGAGCCAAGGTGTGACGTGTTCTCGTGGCCGTGTTTTGCTCGAAATGATTGAATTAGAAACCGAACTAACTAAGCCAATGAGCGTAAAACATTAAAATAATTGTTGAATCTTAAGACGTCATCTTAATCTGGGCCCAATCATAGACATTTTATCAAGCAAATTTTTCTGCTCATCGTTTTTTTTTAAATAGCCTAGGTGTTGTATCAACAAGCTATAGTAGGCTACATGTAGGCCTTGGCCCAAAGTTAAATGAGCGTTTGCTATGACACAAACGCAAAATTAAACGGGTTTTAAATACTTCGCATTTTGTTAAAACGTAACTTTACCCTACACACTGCGTCAACTTGCTACACGTGTTTAGCTTCAAAAATTGAGTGAAAATACATTCTGAATGTAGGCATATGGCCTTTTTAAATGATAACAGTTCTATCCTGCAAAACAAATCGCAATAGGCGTCCAGCTTTTTGACACGTGAGATATCCATTTAGCTTACAAACATTATTTCTAACACGTTGACGTGAAGCACATTTCGAATGTGTTTAAACTCAAAGCTTCACTTCAAACAAGCACAACCGTGAACTCTCAACACTTTAGCTTGTTGACATGTTAAAAAGATACCCGTTTAGCTTTCAAACATATTGCTAAACATGTTTACGTGTGAACATGTTTCGATTGTGTTTAAATTTAAAACTTCACTTCAAACAAGCACAACAAATCTCAACACGTTTAGCTTGTTGACATGTTAAAAAGATACCCGTTTAGCTTTCAAACACTACTTGCTAAACATGTTTACGTGTGAACATGTTTTGATTGTGTTTAAATTCAAAACTTCACTTCAAACAAGCACAACAAATCTCAACACGTTTAGCTTTTGGACATGTTAAAAAGATACCCGTTTAGCTTTCAAACACTACTTGCTAAACATGTTTACGTGTAAACATGTTTTGATTGTGTTTAAATTCAAAACTTCACTTCAAACAAGCACAACAAATCTCAACACGTTTAGCTTTTGGACATGTTAAAAAGATACACGTTTAGCTTTCAAACATATTGCTAAACATGTTTACGTGTGAACATGTTTTGATTGTGTTTAAATTCAAAACTTCACTTCAAACAAGCACAACAAATCTCAACACGTTTAGCTTTTGGACATGTTAAAAAGATACCCGTTTAGCTTTCAAACACTACTTGCTAAACATGTTTACGTGTAAACATGTTTTGATTGTGTTTAAATTCAAAACTTCACTTCAAACAAGCACAACAAATCTCAACACGTTTAGCTTTTGGACATGTTAAAAAGATACCCGTTTAGCTTTCAAACATATTGCTAAACATGTTTACGTGTAAACATGTTTTGATTGTGTTTAAATTTAAAACTTCACTTCAAACAAGCACAACAAATCTCAACATGTTTAGCTTTTGGACATGTTAAAAAGATACCCGTTTAGCTTTCAAACATATTGCTAAACATGTTTACGTGTAAACATGTTTTGATTGTGTTTAAATTCAAAACTTCACTTCAAACAAGCACAACAAATCTCAACACGTTTAGCTTTTGGACATGTTAAAAAGATACCCGTTTAGCTTTCAAACATATTGCTAAACATGTTTGCGTGTAAACATGTTTTGTGTGTGTTTAAATGCTAAGCGCCGTTTTTACAGTGTAGTAACTCCCCGACTACTGTTGTTTTTAATGATCTTGTCTGGAATACATTTTCGAAGGCGCGCTGTAGTGTTGTCATTATCTAATGAAATGTCGTGCATTAGTTCAAATAAATTACCCTTACATGCAATCATTGCGTGTGGTGGTTATAATGCGGTACAACCATCCTTAATACAACCCCCTACTACAACCGCAGCCTACAACAATGTTCTAAACAAGGCACATCAACCTGCAGTATGGAAACGTAGTCGCAGCGAAATCACCAACCTTGCTCTCAGAGAGTGTACGATCTAGCCGCGCCATTTTCGCCCCAGAATGCCAAATGCTCATCGACACGGCGCGCAGCCCTTGGTAACGGGTTGCAATATCGCCCCTGTACGAACGTATAGCCTGGCTTTGTACCTCATTTCTGCAAAAAAAGAGTAGAGCGTACAGGAGACCCGACAAGATTGTGACGAATCGGTGTGAAAGGTATAAGCCAGTGTCCGAATGAACGGCTTGGGCCGAAAAAGGCATATTCTTCAACGTTTTCGTTGCAACCAATAGCCATAGCCATTGCCGAATTCGTTCCAGACTCAGCTTAAGGGTTTGAAATGTTGTCTTCGGCAAGGCTTACTAAGTCAGCCATACTGCAAGTCTGTATAATAATGCACCTTTCCCATGAAATATTCTAATTAATTTCACCAATGCGTCCATACACTATGTGGTTGGCAAACGCCTTAGAGTTGTGCACATTGAACTTCATTATACTGGAGATCAATGGTTGTGCACTAGGCAGACGCACAAACGCGTGTGCGTCACGCCACCATACAAAAGGCGCGGTGTTCACTAGGGAGAGTGCGCACGCGCGATGTTTAATTTACATATTTCATGGGAAGGGTCTACTCGTGGTGGATGACGTAGTCGAAGTAATACTCCCAACCTGAGCCTGATCTAGGCTAGGCCTTTTAGTTGAAAACGGTTACGGCTCTTGAGTTGGCTTCGTCCGCCATTTCTTTTATTTTAAATCCACGCCGAAACTGTACAGGGACATCAAAATGGCCCATACGAAGCAAATTAATACCAGATGGAAAAACCCATGGAGTTTGAAAAGACTTCACCAGATGTAAAAATGTCACACCCGATCGGGTGAAACAAACCTTTATTCCCCCAATCTGTACCTGAAAATAATGTTATAGAATATTGTCTACGGTTTTTGAGTAATTAATGAGTGACAGTCCGTGGCCTTGCAAGACATCAAGTGAACAAAACTTTACCGCCCACGGTTGACAGTTTTCTGTATTGCGACTTGAATAACAACTATACACCGCAATGTGAGAAGCTAGCGTTTCTCCAAACACAAAACTCCGATTGAATTAGTTTTTAGTTTTTTAGGAAACTCAATACACAATGACAACATTCTTAATTTTTTTTTGACAATTTGCAATCTGTTTTTGACAGGACATGTATCACGAATCATTGATACAGTAATTGGCTGTCACAAACACATCTTCATGAAATCAAACTTTTAATTTGGTTTGTCACGGAGTTATACTCTAGCATTGTCAGATAAAATTTGTGTCAGGAATTCATACAAAAGACGCCCGGACTCCAACAATGTGACTACCAGGTATATTTTGACTGGCATTGTGGTATCTCCGTTTGTTGTTACGGGCGCCGGCTGTTACACGTACATTTTGAGCACAAGCACATTAATTATGTCGTTTATTATTAAAGCTTTAATTGGGAATGGTAAATAAGATCATAATTCAATAGCCCGCATTGTTTGACTTTATAATTATGATTGTTTGATATATTTGTTTACTAAACAAAGCAACAGATGTGACAAACCGTCAACATCATCTAGCATGTCATTGGTATACATTGGTAGTCCTAATTTTCACTATAACAACAAAATGGAATCCTATATTCAAAGCCAGTCATAAGGCCTTTTCCAAACCACAGGTTCGGCTTCAGTTGCCGCTTTCAGGCGCGGTTGGAAAATTTGTTAAATTGTTAACTATCAACACGAGGTGAACGGACCCTGAACCTGGAGCAAGTCATGGTTTCGAAAAGGCCAATCGTTTGGTTACAAATGAGTGAGCTTTTGGTTTTGACGAGTGTCAGAATAATCATGCAAAATGGCCCTCGTCTTTGAGCAGCGTGACGGGTTGACAATATCGGTGAGACAGCCAACCTAAAACAGTTATTTTTTTTGAAGTTTGAGTATAGTCAAATGTGATTGTGATAGAACACACATCATTTGATGAAAATGGCTTACGACAACTCACATTGCGATATACTTGATGCCCTGTCTTGCCTATCAACTTGAGAGAAATGGATACACACAACACGACAGCGTTCGCATCACCGTTATCGATGTGAAGTCATGTAATTCCATTATGACGGAGTGGTTGATCGACTCTCGACACTCAATCCTAGTAATGTGATAATTTGCCATCTGTGTACAAGGAACACACTAGGGGATAAGAATGTATATCTATATTATAACGTTGCATCAGTGTAAAGAAACGTCGTATCTCAATTTTGCCCCCCAAAAACGTCGTATCACGATCTTGCTAAAACGTCGTACCTCGGCGCGTGTTTGTTTTGTGTGTGCATCCGTGCTACTTGAGGCGAGATGCGACGTTTTGGCAGTTTCAATCTTGCGCAATCTTGCGCGTAACGTGAAAGCGCTTTAAAAGACCATGTTACCTTTGTTTACAGAGTGGTGACCTTGTACATTCTAATGCGTTTCCTGACGGGCAAGATACTACACAGGCCATAATGGGAAATTTAACTTTTGTGACATAATTTTTAACATAAATTCAAGACTTACAAAAGCAACAGCTGTACAGCTTTTGAGATGTCCCCCTTTCTTCATAAAACATAAGATTTGTTGTATTCTTCCATTGAGCTGTGTACAACAAGCTCTGCCTGTATGAAGTCCAGGCTCTGTGGCTCTTTTGTAATCATGTGAAAGTACATATTCATGAAATCATAACGCTGGTTACAATTGCCCTGTAATTGGAGCCTACTGATTGTGTTAATCCTATATAAATGTACTAGGTACATGCAATAAAACTAATCGGTGAAAATTTCACTTCAAAAGGTGGTCGCGTTTTTGAGATATCACCGTAAAACCGGAGCGATTATTTCCTCGCAGGAAGAATATTCCCCACGTATAGGATTACACAGTCTGAGAAGAAACGCTTCTCAGATTCAAATTTGGGGGAATAAAAAGTGATACATTTTCCATAACCGTAGTACTTAAAAGTTTCTCAAAATTCAATTTTACTACCCAAAGCTGACGCTGTCCTCCTTACCAAGTAAGTTTTTAATTGCCATTAATTTTTCACAGTCATTACCAAACGTGTACTGTGCCTTCAAAGGAGATCCAAACTACAGCTGTGTTTGTGTGTGTTAAAATCTACGGCTCAATGATGCGTCTTAGGCTGTGTCACAATTACCATATGTTAAGATTCTCCTCTTATTCTCTACATGAGCGCACAACCGAGTCTAAATATTATTATTTATTCGGCATTTTAAACGTAAACATATTTACAGCAGGATGATTTACAAGACAATACCAGTGTTGATTCAATTTAAAGCGTGCCCGGGGATGCTCTGGTTGATTCATGTTTCTGCGAATGAGGGCGTTCGCTCCCAGTATAGTACAACTGACGTTTCACCCCTAGCAACAGCCGTAGCCATAGCCGTCAATTTGTACACGGCCGTTTGATGTGAATGAGGGGACATGGTGATAGAGCTCATGTTCTCCTGAGTGCCTAGATGTTTTTTACAATTTGACAAACAATCACATTGAGCTTGCCAGTTTCCAAATGTTCTGTAAAATCTTGAACACGCGATTCAAGCCTTCCACACGAGGGAACAGGAGATCATTGGACGTATGGTCAACACGTGGTATACGTTACACCCCGCCTCCCCCCTCCCCCCACCCTCCACGAGCCATCAGTCTGGGTTTCGAGTTCAACAAGCGGCTATTTTGAATTAACATTTCGTAAATTCATTCTTATAATAATGTAGAGTGCACAAAGGTCACGTCTGCGATCATTTTGTGGGCTAATGACGTTTACTTGAAACAGCTGCAACGACAATTGGCACGCCATTTTGATTCCAAACACGCAAGGCGGTTTGGTTCGCAAAACGAGGCTGTGTGTTTCAGAGCGAGGTTCGGCTTCACTTGGATCTGACGAAACATCCTCGCACATTCCGAAGAAGAATTCAATACTATTCATGCAAAATTACAGTTGTCACTCCTGAGAACGTTTTATGACACCATGAAAGCTGGCCGGAAAGAAATAAATCCCCGATCGATTTCAGAAAGAAAACAGTTATATTATTCCCATTATAAATTATGCATGACATTTTTTTTTTACCAGTATAGTGTGCGTGACCTTTAAATTCTTGAATCGAGCTTGATCCATGCGATTTCGAAGCTAACCGTCTTCATGACAAACAGTAAGCCCCGTCCGGCTGCAGTGGAAACCTCACCGGGGAACTGGGGCATTTGCACGGCAGATCTCCGGTGGCATTTTCCTACCCGGAATGTTGTCGTCGTCTCTCTTTCTCTCGATCTCCCCAACCCAAATCCGAGGGCTTAGCAAAACTGTGCCGGCTCTCGGCTTTAATTACAGAAACATGTTTTAGAGTTGCGGTAGTGAGTCTTGCATTTTTCATGTTTTGACCGAGAGACGTGGACGTCTGTACTCGAAAGACAACTCGTCATCGCGTCATTGGACCCCCGGAAGGTCGCTGACAACGCACATAAAAAAGGAATTGGCCAAGTCTAATTCAGATTTTATAAGCCAGGATTATGTCGAAAGAAAACACATGGAAATGTATTATTTCTGCGGTTAACATCGATACTGTTTGCTTGGGGGACTGAGAATTCCCTTTTTTTGTTTTTTGTTTAAATTCAGGATGATTGTGGTGTAGTGTTTCACTTTGTGATCCATTTGGATCAGATGGGTAGCAATAAGAATTAGGTACAAAAATGGGCTTTATCCATCTCTGCCAACACATTAATTGATTGGCATGGTTCCCGTATGCAGTTGCAGTAACATCAATATGGTTTCTTTGTATCCGAAATGGGCACAGACTATTTTTTACCTTCCGGCCTCGGTTTGGCTATCGTTGGTTTAGTATGGGAAAGCCAATATGCCTGCACTTTATCATTTCGTGCTTAGCTCACTTAAAATCAACGGACCCAAATCGAGGCTGAGAGGGTATTTTAATCTAGCCTCAACGGTAACTTGGAAGGTAATGGTAACCAATAAAAAAAAATTATGCTCCAGAAACCAACATATTATAACAGCGCTGTATAGTTAAAAACAACGTCATCAACAAGAACACATTGTGTTTATCTCACGAAACGACGAAAGATCACGTCTGACTTTTACCCTGAGTTTGTTTTACAACCGTGATTCTGTCTTCCCCAAACAACGGGCAGAGTTTATTGACCTGCCAGTAATCGCCGGTGTCCCCATACTAGAGTGACCAGCAGCAAGTTGTATTCACCCTAGCGTATTACGTTTACCGATGCAACACAAAATACTAAAGATATTTTCACAAGATTACTCTGGTTTATGGTTTAAAAGAGAGTCGCAAGAATAACCGTGTGATGTGACTCTTATTTTTGCTTGTACACGGAATTCATTCATGCAACAACCTTTGAGCCATCCATGCGAAATGCTCGAAAACCACAGGGGTCGGGACAACAAATTCTGCAGACCGTGAAATGTCAAAATTACCTTTACTATGGCTTATCGTGCTCGTGTACAAATTACAGAGTACCCTTTTTTCTGTAATGAGATTCTTTATTTATTCATTTACTTTTCGTCTGCGTCCAAAATCAATATTTTTAACGAGTTATATGACGACGTTGAAGACTATAGCCCGAAGATGCAGGCGTCAAGCTTCGAGGTCCACCAATAAAGGCACAACTATAGGTATACCGACCTTCACGTTTTGCGAACATTCAACTTTGAACCCACTGGAGGGTAACCCGGCCAGGCAGGAATTGTGTGCGGCGGGATACCAGCACATTATTTTTTGGGGGGAGACAGGGGACTAGTCTACGCAGAAGCCAATGTGGTGTTCTTAAGGTTGCTGACCCTTAAAATCATTCCCACTTTCAATACAACAAATTGGCGCTACCCGAGCGAGTGTACAATTCACTATATAGCCATCCAAACTCCAAAGAAATCTAAGAAGCACTATATGATTAATATTATAAGCTATTTATATAAAAATTATATACCAAAGTAATCACATAATCCACGTTCAGGTTAAGCGACTATTCCAACTCGAGTAATTAGTCTCCGTTCTGGCGCCAATAAGCACAGTTAATACCAGTTCAAACCGGATCCAGTCTTGTCTGACCCAAACAGAGTCCCGGATTAATAACAAGGCACGGATCCGCTGGACAAACTCTCCTGTGCTCAAGTACTTTTGATTCCAACCAGTATACATGTCTGGTTGGCTTATAGTTCATTGCTTTCTGCTGCGGCCCCTGCGACACGTCAGCCATCACTGCTTGCATGCCCATATTCTTCAGATGGCGTAATAATCAAGTCCCCATTTACAAAACGAATAGCCGTGTGGTAGACGGGTAACTTTTGTTTGATATCGACAAAATGAAAGTTAGATGTATAAAGGCAAGATAATTAGACCGGTAGATGAGTGACATTGTTTAAAGGGACAGACCATGTCTAGTAAGTACTATTTATAATGGTTTTATCAGCAGTTTCAAACATTATCGTCCGTCCGCCATTTTGTTTCTGTTGACCCAACGCTTTTGACTGCATAGTGCAGCGCAGGTTAAAGTTTGACGTGTAAAGTGGCTCGCAAAAATGCACACTGCATTACAATACAAGGGATTCCAGCACCACAAAATATCAGTTGCGCCATTTCTGGAGCTGGAATCCCCTTGTATTGTAATGCAGTGTTGCATTTTTGGCGAGCCACTTTACACGTCAAACTTTAAAATCTGCAGACAATGTTGACTCCTAAAGTTTACTGACAACGTGTACACACTAGTTATGACGTCACCGCAAGAGATCCCGAAAGGCCGAAACCTGGTTTCGAAGAATTCGCTCTGATACAGACAGTTAGTATCACCATATGCTCATGGGGCAATGAAGCAAATCATTTTATAATATTTTTCTTTCCATTAAAGGCACTGGACACCATTGGTAATTACTCAAAATAATTGTTAGCATAAAAACTTACTTGGTAACGAGCAATGGAGAGCTGTTGATAGTATAAAACAATGTGAGAAACGGCTCCCTCTGAAGTAGCGTAGTTTTTGAGAAAGAAGTAATTTCTCAGTAAAATATTTGAATTGATTTTGAGACCTCACGCGTGAGGTCTCGAAATCAAGCATCTGAAAGCACACAACTTCGTGTGACAAGGGTATTTTTCCTATTCCATTATTATCTCGCAACTTCGACGACCAATTGAGTTCAAATTTTCACAGGTTTGTTATTTTGTGCATATGTTGAGATACACCAAGTGAGAAGACTGGTCTTTGACAATTACCAAAGGTGTCCAGTGTCTTTAATGTCTCACCATTAATCATTTACAGTGTTCATCTAAATGATGATCATTACCTCACATGAGATATGTATTACCCTACTTGAGTTTATACAAAATGTTAACTTTGTACTCAAAGCTTGAACAAAATCAACATTTGTCGATTATTTTTGTTAAGGGAAACACACTACACTACACTATGGCAAAGCAACGTGTGAAGTATTTGTCCTCTGCGATCGTCAGCCCGTAGGTGAATTTCGCTTCATAAATTATTGATTCAGAGTTTCGGGTTTTTTCTTTTTTTTATAAAAGAAATGCGAGAAGAATTCTCGTCGCAGCTTCTTCTTTCTCACTTTGGTTTCATATTTCATTGAAAATTCAAGACAAAAATGAATGAATTAGGGTCAGCTGGAATGACTGTTCATTTTTTTTTATTAGGATTTTATTGGATGGATTTTTTTTTCACAGTGTTATTTTAACGCCTACGTCTTTTCATTGTTTTAGTCTGCTTGGTTTGAGCTCGAGCAAAATATACTCAGTGTTTTAGGGATTTTGTTCTGAACTCACAAAAAAATCCACAAACACCACATTGAAATGTATCGTCTTCTTAGTGAAGATTTTAATATTGTGTGTAGAAACCAAAAGACAAATTTGAAAAATAAAAAAACATCGAAGTCGAGTAAATTGACTAGATCATAAGGCCGTGTATGAATTCACAGATTAAGCTCTGGCTATGGCTTTTGGCTACGGCTATGGGGCTAGGCTCTACGTCTGTTTCCGACACTGCAAAATGTATACACCACATTCAACGTCTCCTTCTAACGCCAACGCCAAATCGACACCGGCTATACACAAAAGACAATATTTCAATCAGAAGACGCTTCAAACCAGACAACTTTTTGTTTGTTTGGCCATGACATCATCAGAATGAAATGCGAACAATAATCAAGGAGGGGAGAGAACCCCAACATAAACAAAACAAACAACAACAAAATAACAACAAGAAACATACGACCGCAAACTCACGCATGCGTGGTGACTAAAACATGACGTATAGACGCACGTTCTCATATCTTTTGGCCACCATCTGCAGAGAGGTATAGCAGATAACGACAGTGCCAGTATTTTGTATACACACGGTGATGTGTGCACTCACTGCAGTTATACGGCATTCTAAATGAAGTAGGAAGCAAATATCAAAAGTCAAAAGCTATACATACCAGCCGACTCGAAAACTCTGTCTGGAATTTTTTTCGCCTGGTGCATCTTGGGGGAGAGAGAGCTAACGGTGTGTGTATTGAATAGCCCACAGGGAACGGGGAACTTTTGCATAGGTAAGCCAAGTAATGTTGATTGATTTTCCGGTGCAGTTTATATTTAAATGCGGCATTTGCGAGGTGTATGTGTTGTACAATGTGGTATGATTGATATAGAGTGTTCAGCAGTTGTATAAAGCTATACAAATCTGTGCGCACACATTTTATGCATTTGATTTCGCAAAGTAGATGTTTTTATGCATTTTCTAGATTTGTTTCCTTTCTTTTCATTCCGATGTTCCCCCAGGGTGAGTGGTGGGTGCGTAGTAATCTTTCTGGGGAACACCTCTTTGAATTCATTTCATATTATGAAATTAATTTCACAATTTATTTTTAAAAAGGGGGTCAATTTGTTCAACGCAGAATTCAAGATTTCGTAGCTTTTAAGCAAAATGAAGACACAACATAAGTTATGATTTATGGACATCATTTATTGAGAACCAAGAACCAATTTCATAGAGCTGCTTAAGCAGAAAATACCGCTTAAAGCGTTTCTGCTAAGCAAAAAATGGCAGGATATCCAGTCACGGATTGTACCTAAGTAATGGCATTTTGGCTGGTAACCATGTCCTGGTAAGCATGATTTTGTGGTGCTTAGCTACTTTTTGTGCTTAAAAGCACTGCTTAGCTACTCTCTGTGCTTAAAGCAGCTCAATGAAATTGGGCACAGAAGCTCGACTGTAAGTTGTCCCACAGTAATCGTGCCCCCCCCCTTCACACTGACCCCTCCCATAAAGTAGGTCTTGTTTATGCTGACGTCACTTCATGGGGGTGATTAGAAACAACCATTACATGTAACTTCGCAGACGATGTGAACTGTTAATCCATCCATAATATATATATCAAGCTTGCACTAAAAAAAAAAGGAGTTACCACAAAAGCAATTAATTAAAGCAGGTCTTGTCCTGGGGCGGTGTTTAGGGTTCAGGAAATTGCCCTCCCCGTGTTGGAAAAAAAGAAGAAGAAAACAAAGATCTTGCATCTTTAGAGTTGACGCATGCGAAGCCAGACAGTATTTTTGGATGCAATCGACCAGGTGCATAGCGATGTACACACAGTTGAGTTTGTCACGTTGGGGGTGCAGTGGTAGGGCCCCCAGGTCTATTTTGGTTCGTTGTAATCCAAATAGATGTGCATAGTGATTATGTTACAGTTGTTAAATTTTATGAACGGTCGATTCAAACTGCATGAACATTTTGTATGTTGTCCACGCTGCTGTCGACATTGGTAATATGAAGCTAACGACTATAGTGTACACTAATCACTGCCCGCATTGCGGTTTACGGTTTAGGAATACAGTCGAGTACAGAATGTGCAGTCGAATACTTTAGTTTTAAAGCATGTTGTGTACACCATTGGTAATTGTCAAATACCAGTATCCACATTTTGTGTAACCCAACATGTCCATAAAATAAAAAACCTGTGACAATTTAAGCTCACTCAGTCATCAGAGTCACAAGAAAAAAAGTAAAAGACCCCTTTATATGTTTTCACTGTTTTCAAACATCGGATTTTATCACCGTGATAAAAACTTAATTGTTTTACTAATTTCTCAAAAACTATGGCATTTCAAGCAAAACTATTTCAAGGGAAGTTTTCCACCATGACCATCTTCATACCATGTAAGTTATGTGCAAATCTGTGAACATTCATATTTTTAGTCTTACCAATGTTGTACACACCCTTTAAAGGAACATTACAGAATTGGTAAGAAAAAAAACTTGTAAAGTATACCTTTTGATCACAGATTTACATAAAACTTACACGGTCTAATGATAATGATAGTACAAAACATCCCTTGAAATATTTCTGCCTGAAATGCCATATTTGATGAGAAATGAATAAACTAATTTTCCGATTGGAGTTTATCGCTCAGCGAGCGTTTTATTCATTTGTTGAATCTATATGATTTAATGCAAATGTGTAATCGGTTTTTCACTATTTTCTCGTGACCCAGATGGCCGATCGATCTCAAACTTGTACAGGTTTGTCTGTTTATGTATATGGTGGATTACATAAAGTGATTACACAGCCAGCAACTGTTTTGTTAGCAAAAACCAATTCTGTAATGTTCCTTTAAGGAACGTGTTCCCTTCACATACATTGCTCAGTGAAAGGACCCAAAATCGAGCGCTGACGGATTCCTACAATGAAAACACTCGAGCCTATATTTATAAAAACCCGTTTTACGTCAAAGGCCACGTATAGGCTGGGGCTGCACGATTCCGTGTGTCCTACATAGTTCCGTACATTAAAACACAAAAAGGGAAACCCGTAGACGTCTCACAAGCAGCAGTTTCATTCGCTGTCACTTCAGGTTTTCAACTTTCAAACGCTCTCCAATACGAGGATAAAATTATGACGGCGATGAACGACTTGAAAAAAAAAACACCCCACACCTCCCATCCATGTTTTAAACGCTAATGTGACAATTAGCGCTATCTAAAAAACACCCCGGGCTGAATTTTTTTACCGAAGTGATCGAGGTCTATGTATGAGTTACCAGCAACAACAATACAACTAGGTCAACTCCAATGAAGGATATCAGCAGATATGAAATGTCAGTAGCAATGTCAGAGACATAAACAATCTAGTTAACGTTGGAGAGGTTGAACAACACCGGTCAAATCTAATAAAGCGAAACGAGTACTTCAAAGTCCACTGCGATATCAAACGATTGATATACTTTATATATATATATAGCCACGTCATATCTTATATGTGTTTTTTTTTTATACGGTGATCTTCCGTATCATTATTATTATTATTATTAAACCCCAAACCAACTATTACTATTATTATTAATATACGTTTCTTTGGAACAGGCATACAATATTGAATACACGAAGGACAACTTCAAGGTGAAAATTACAAAGGCATGAAGGAATTAAATAAACTGAATGAAAAAAAGACAATTGAGAATTTTGCTTGGATAGGAAAAAATAGGGCACGGTATTCAGACGAGAATAGAATGGGTAATGATAGAATACAGAGAAAAAAAGGCAGGGGAGGTATACGTAAAAATAAAAAGACAACACATTTCAATATTGCCATGGGATTAACAATAGTGTACACACACCCTGTGACTGGAAGGTCATCAGTTAGTCAGATAATCAATAATGCTCTATTACGAACATCTAACTGTCACCGTAACGACTTCATTATCTAATAGTAGAAAGCACATTATGTTATCCTTGGCTGCGTTATTACAGTGAATAGAGCTCATCGGAACACAGGTCACCTTTGTAGATTGAAAGCAAAAATGGAAATACAGACTACAGAAGAAAACTAATCTCTTTTTCTTTTCTCCTCTCTCATTTGGTTCTCCTAAAAGTATTGGCATTTCGCAAGTAAAAGTTAACCCTTCGCAAAAAATAATATGTAGTCTGGCCCCCAGTACTAAGGCTAAGCATTTGTCTTCCCAAGACCCTTCTCTTCGTGTAAAAATAAAATTTCTCAACTTTAAAGGGTTCGGAGGAATTGTTGACTAATTATTTCACAGAATAACAGATAATTGGCAATGGATAAAAAATAGTTTCTCTCGAGACTCGACGTGAACACGTGTAAATCGGTGTGAAGCTTAAAAATCTAAGGAGCACGGTATTAACAAAATCAGTTGTCATGGTCAGTGAGTATCGATACCGTGGGGCTAAGACAGTAATCGAACAGTAAGAATCGATTACACTCAATCATTGTCGATCCCCTGTCAAGACGGCAAATATATCGATGATGCCCGTACGATTAGTAAAGCGATAGAAATGTCAATTCGACAAGTAGAAGCGACCCTCTGTAATAGTTTTATATTGTAACGAACGTGCATGCCCGTATTTGTGTCTGTTCAGTATCGATATCATGTGACAATTCGATGAAGCTTGTAATCACACATCAAGAATCGATTACAACCGTGTAATCAATTTAAGACAGAGCCCCAGACGGTGACTCTGATTACGTTTCCGATCCATTATTTTCATCTTTTCGGTTACTATGCGGCAACCACGCATGCCGGGGGGCTCTCAGTTGAAGTGGTTGTCGTGGGAAGGAGGTTAATTCGCAATCCATCAAATCAATTTCTGGAGGAGTTTTTTGTTTGTGTTGTTCAGTCCAGTGGTAGGCTCGTGCTTGAATACAGAAATGGTACAGTGCACTAAAGTTCGTTGACACGAGGGGTGTATTCCATTGTCTTTAACGCGGCACGTGAGGGCGCTTATTAATTATTCAAATTGATCTCTATTATTTTGTTTGCTGTTTTAAAATGTTCCATTACAATCTCCAATTCACGGTAAAAAAAAGGTAAGGGAGGAATGTATTCGGCTTAATCACAGTTATAGCGCCCTCTTCTGGTTGGATTTTGGGGTGCCCTTTTCATCAATCTCTATGGTCTCTTCGTGGTGCTGAACCCGCTATGTCTTGTAATTGAAAAAACTACAACAAGGCTAACAATTTGTTAAAAATATTGATAGTTAAAATTAGCCTTTGCTTATTGACTTCTTTTTATCCATCCACAGTAAAGTCGATTTTTGTTGCACTGCTGTGTAAATTAACAGAGGCGGCGCGATTAAACATAAGTGGAGTAAATAACGCACACCTGTCGTGAATGCTCACACTATGGGAACGTTGCGAGCCGCGGAGTGATATCTTTATGTGCACAGCCGGGTCTTACGCAACCATATCGAGTGTGTGACATGGCATGGGAATTTTTGAATAACTTTGTACAGGACCTTAATCAACATTGACATAAAGGTACTTGGCAAACATTATAGGAGATGTGAATCTTTAGGGAGGGACCATGTTGACTTACAAACTTGTACGTTATAAAACTCAAGACGTATAGGACTACATACAGCCTTGCATTAAAATAAATCAAAATTTATTTGATGTTATCTTGACCATCTTGGTCCAGTTTAATTAAACTTTCCTTTAGAAAAAGAAGAATATTAAGTCAAACTTGAAGCTATGCATGACGAAAATAGATGAGGAAGAAAGTTAGTTTGCAGAAACACATTGGGATGAAACTCTTTGGAGTCATTGTGGCCCAGTTTGTTCGAGATATATAACCAAACAGACATATGAAGCTATTCAACTACGAATACACAACCATGCACGTTCTATGGTAGCTGTAGGGGTCGGAGTAGATAGTGGTAGGGGTAGGTAGGGTAGGGTAGGGTGAGGGTGAGGGTGAGGGTGAGGGTGAGGGTGAGGGTGAGGGTGAGGGTGAGGGTGAGGGTGAGGGTGAGGGTGAGGGTGAGGGTGAGGGTGAGGGTGAGGGTGAGGGTGAGGGTGAGGGTGAGGGTGAGGGTGAGGTTAGGTTTAGGATTAGGGTTAGGGTTAGGGATAGGAGTAGGGTTTAAAAAAAAGGAAAAAAAAGTTAGGGTTACCAGCTGAGAAACAGGGAACCAGTTACCATAGAACGTGCATGGTTGTGGTTCGTGGTTGAGCTTCATACGTCTGTTTGGTTATATACCTCGTTTGTACTGGACGTTTCGACCAGTACACTGTGGCTGTCTTCTGGAAAAAGCATTCATCAGAAATGTTCTCTAGAAGACGGCAGGAGTATATTTATCTAGCTGAGAGGTAACCTGCGTTGGACCAGTCGTAAGCCGTGCACGTTTACATGGAATGTTGGCCGGTGACCTTAATTTTAAATCCCCTTAGCCAATTTGTGTTATTTACTTTATGTAATGTCTTTCACGTCGGCGGTTGTATTTTTTGTTATAATGAAGCAATGGAGCATTAAGAGGGGCGTGGTTTCTTCCTTCATCCGTCTGTATTGTTAACTTTGAGGGATTGAAAAGGCTTACGGTTGGACTGAAAAATTCTATTTTAAATGCTTTGATAAAGCGAACGAGGTATTCATGCCATTAACTGGTTACATTGGCCTTGACTTTGTGCTATGGCTCAGAGTTTGTCATTTATTGTGCAACCATGTGTAGTTATTTTCTGGCCCTTTGTGTAGAAATACACTGTGGCAGTCAGGATGAGTGGTATTTAGAGCAGCATATTTAAATGCATATAGCCCCCCCCCCAAAAAAAAAATAATATATATATAATAATAATAAAATAATTATAACAATAATGATTAAAAAAATAACATTAAACAAAAAACAATAAAGAAATGAATAAATAAAAAATAAAAATAAAAAACAAAAACAAAAATAAAAATAAAAATAAAAAAAAAATAAAAATAAAAATAAAAACAAAAACAAAAATAAAAATAAAAATAAAAATAAAAATAAATAAATAAAAATAAATAAATAAATAAATAAGTTCATTGTTTTTAAATTGTAAATAGTTGATTTAATTATTAGAGAGCTATACACAGTGCTGAGATGTAGAACAAAGAGCCATTCCAAACAGCTTTATTCCACGTACTGCATCTCTATAGAACTCCTTGCCTGGTGCCTGTACCCCTTCATCCTACAATCTAGACTGTTTTCAGAAGGATATCAATTCCTACCCTCAGCTCCCCTGAGTTATTTTCATCTTAAATGTTTTCTTCTTGTAGCCCCATACCAAGAGTGGCTTTGAGCCTTGTTTGGGCTGAACTTTAGAAAAAACACCCCCCCCCCGCTAAATATCCCTGTAGTCGGGGACGTCATTTAACACACACACACACTAAAACGTAAACAACCGTCAACAATGAGCAATAGTAGCACCAATTCTTTTAGTTGTGACAATCATTGTGTCAAATAATCATTACGACGTCAACTGTGCTGATCGTACCTTAGGCTGTACAAGTAAGAAACGAGTCTGGGGTAAGACGGTTGTACAGAAAGACCCAAGGGGCCGTTCAGAACGCCCACCGAGTCGGCGGCAACGGTCTGAAGGCATTCCCAAATCGGTCTCTTCCTTCACTCCTCCCCTCTAATTCCCGTATTTTTATGCGAAACAAACTGCGTCGTAGTCCTATTGTATTTCGCCACAGTATCACAGCATAAAGCACTTAGCGATGACTATACACTGACATTCATTTGTCAATTCAGTTTCATTTTATTCCTCGGTTTCACCCCGATCGCTAATGTACCAACAGAGAAAAGAAGACAAAAATACACCACCAAATCGCCAAAATCTGACTTCAAGAAACGGGTGACTGCCTATTGATGCACAAGCACGCACAAGTTCAGCGAATTGTATTTTTTAAAAGCAAATTATGCCGTAGTGGTATTAGTTATACCGCCTCGGATTCCCACAGGGGCCAAATCGCACGGGACAAAATACAGTATCTGTTTAAAATGAATGGTTTACTTGTCAACACGATTGTGATTGATGGAAATCGTTATCGATCCAACAGTAAAACATGCACACATTAATTTGTATAATCAATTCAACATATGTTTATGTATCGACACTCTTTAGAAATTGGTCTATCGATTTCTATGGGACTTTATGCAATTATAACGGCTTAACCTAAAAATTTAACCAGATAAAAAATACACAATTTTGTATTGTTGTTCTTTGATTAGAAACACGTTCTGGTTTTAAAGGGAATGTGTTTTTCATAATTTCAGGCTCATGTGTTTACTCTTGAGTTGAGCAAATATTAAGCGGACCCGAGAGCAAAGGACGTCCACACAGTATGAGTCTTGAAATTATGTGGACTTTCGTTTTAGTTGTTGAAAACAAAAATCTTTTGAAAAAAATGATTTTATCACAATCTCAAGATATGAAACAATTCCTAATAGAATTGTTGGTTGTAAGAATACTATTGTTATGACTATACCGCACTATAACAATGATCATGCCCGCACAGTGTTTATGTAATGTTGGTAAGCATTACATACCAAGTGTGGACCCAAGTGTGGACCCAAGTGTGGACCCAAGTGTGGACCAAGTGTGGACCCAAGTGTGGACCCAAGTGCAATGTCTTAAGAAATCATGTAGACCTATACACACGTCCACACAATGTTTTCACCTAAGGAAATCTTTTTCTCAGCTGCACATTAACAACGGGTCCACGGAGCATGCGTAACACATAGCTGTGTGTGTGTGGCGTGCTCGTTTGTTTTAACATTTGCATACGAAGTGTGGACCTGAGAACAAAAGAGGTTCACACAATGTAGGGACTTGAAACACTATGTGGACTCACACACGTTCACACAGTGGTTTTTTTACAGTGCCGAAGAATAGGATTTTCCTTAAGTGTACAGAACAAAGGAATTTCCACAGAGTGACTACAACACAGAGATGTGTGTGTGTTGTTAAAAAAGGCTACATGCACGAATGTTTTATTATGGAGTTTTGGCATAAGAAGTGTCCGACACTGTTACATCTGACATCTGTACACTTGACGCTTCATCAATGATCGCGTCAACTGTCGATCTTGATACGATGTCAGCGAGTGGGTTTTTCTCATTGTTTAGCGTGACCCCATTTCCCCCTAAACAGGTTGACAGACGTGTCGAAGTGTCCATGTTTCTTTGATCAGACAGGGAGTAGAATGTTTACCGACCTCCGGAGCCGAGTCCTTGACCAGACCCTGAAAGCTTCCCGTCAAATATGGACGACCCCCCCCCCCCCGTCTATGAGTGGCGAACAAAGAGGGGCTTCGCCAGCGACAACAAGAAATGTTTTCATTTTGAAATGTGAACGGCGAGAGCACGAGAGTTTCAAACTCTGGGATTTGATATCGCGTTACGATCTGAAGAGTAGACGTGATGTCTCTAGACGGTTAAAGTGTAGTTACGGGTGATAACAGTCGAGGGACCTGAGCGAAGTCTATTGAATAACACAACAAGGCGGGACAATTAGGCCGTGTCCGAACTGGCGGCTACAGCTACGGCTACGGCTAAATTTCCGCGTCGTCATGCGTTGAAGTATGGTACACCCTTAACACCACCCCTAGCAACAGTCGTAGCGTAGCCGCAGCCGTAAATTCGGATACAGTCTTATACTCTTTAGACTCATACGGGACCTTTTCAAAGCTGCTGTATTATGTCAAAGGTCAGTTGATTGTTCTGTCTAAGCGTGAGACGCACAAATTCCGGTATAGTTAAATGCTGAAAATAACTGCAACTGTCCTCAGTTTGAACTTCATTGATGGGAGGTAAATTAGCTGTACTTAGTAGGAGAATGAAGGTTTGGGGTAAGAGAAGTCACGCGCAACACAGGTTGTCCAACTAGAGAGACAGCCTAATTTGGAACGTTAAAGGTGTGGGAGTGTACGCAGCTGACTTCACAGAGACAGCTCTACGTAGATTTAAAAGCATTTACTGTCTCAATTCAAATAAGAGTACTCGGTGCCCGTACTCGAAAACTAGTCGAGTACCGCTTTGATGGTTCTTGTACTGGTTCTCGTACTCGGCTAGAAAAGAAACTCATACTCAAAGTCCATACTCGGTACTCAACTGAAAAATAATCTGCACTCGAAGTCATGTAATCGTTACTCGACTGAAAATGTACTCGGACTCCAATTTTAAGTACTCGGTCAAAAGACCGGTACTCGGTACTCGGATATCAGAATAGCCGGAGTACTTGTGCTCGTACTCGATTGCCTAAGTACTCGTACTCGAGTACTACTCGGCCATTCTAGTACCCAGCAGTACTTGATACTCGACTGACAAGTCCTCGCACTGGGCTTATTACTTCAAAATGTGTCTGAGTGTTCAAGATATCTTGTAACTTTCAGAGGAAAAAAATAAATAAATCAGATCCTAGCCGAGAGACGAACGTGACTTGTAGAGATATCTGACATGTTTTCACAATGATCTATCCAACCAGGCAGACGAACATGTAGTCTTAGTATAACGCAGGATATATTGGCTATTCGTGGGCGGGAACAACACCATTCACCTCACTGGCACCCAACGATGCGCACACGACCCCAAATTCGATATATAGGACAAGCAGCAAAGCCGAACGTGTCTAAACAAAAAAGGCGCATTTCAGAGAGAGACACAAATTTGCCAGTAACTCTACACTCGGGTGACCAGAGGGATTCATTTTGGCGACACGAATGTTTTAAAGACACAGCTGTTATCATTTTTATTGCCACACGTTTTTAGTGCAGAATAAACACAACCCGCCACCCACACGTCCGGACATCGCCGTGTGTAATTATCTACGACAAATACTCGTCAAACTTTATTAATTAGATGAGAAAATCAGCAGATTACCCCCCAAAACAGTATGCTTTATTGTGTGAATCGCTGCTTCAGTTTGATGGCCAGAAGTGGTTTCTTCAAACACAATCATAAAATCAAACTGCTTCCTCGACACCAAACTCGTCTTGACACGAGTTGAGTGTCAATTCGCATTGGATGACTGTGTGTGCCTGCCTCGTTTACTAACACGGTTTAAAGAGTGACCGACGCTTGGCACTTTAAAAAGCGACGTAATTGCTATATCGTTTCAAAAGCTTGGTATTATAGTTTCAAAAGTGACCCAGTGAAACTGTAGCATACAACGCACAGGAGATTAGATTGAATAAGCGAACTCTCTTAACTCTATTTTTCACGACGTCGTGGGCTTGGTTTCGAATCCTACCTCCAGAGGATAGCATTTATTAGGTTTTTGAGTGACTTTCCGATGAAGTGGACTTTCCAATTCGAACTGTCCCTCTTACGTTATTACGTGGTGTGAATAAATGATATTCAAAATGACTCATTTGACAATCATTTTTGGATCTTTTTTCTCGCTAAGGCATGAGTCTTTCACATCTAAATATATATTTTTTTTCTACACTGATTTCAACCCTGTTAAATCATTCCAAAAAGCCGGCTCGGTGTGAAGTTTAATTATTCGTGATGGCGACGGTGGGAACTGGAAAATATATTCCAGTAGAGCTCCTGTGATCCATCATTATTTGCAATGTTGCATGCTGAGAACAAACTATATATTTTATCGAAAATTTATTATTCGTAAATACCTGATGGTTTAAAGGGGTTGTGTCTTCATGCTCAAAGCAAGCCTACGGCTGTTCATGGAATAAGAACTTTGACCCACTTACTGCACGCGCGCGCACCCTCCACAGATACGGACGTGACAAAGGGGGAGGGCGCGCGCGTGCAATAACTGGGTTGGAGTCATGAATTATACCCTTCCCATGAAATATGTAAATTACATTCACGCATGCGTACAGACGCTGCTGGTTGGTAAACGCCATAGAGTTGTGCACAAGGCAGACGCACAAACGCGTGTGCGTCACGCCACCATCATTCCCATGCAAAAAGGCGCGATGTTCACTCATTTTGCCAACCAGTAGGGAGAGTGCGCACGCGCGATGTTCAATTTGCATATTTCATGGGAAGGGTCTATTCCATGTACAACCACAGGCCTGTTTTAATCATAACGACATTTTTACGGCCCCTTTAAAACTCTTCGTTCATTCTTGTTGTTTTATCGACAAGACGAGCATCAATACACATTTTCTGATGTCAACTCCACGCATTGCTTGGTAAAGAGAAAAGAAGCATGTCAAAATACATTAATGTGGACTACACTGCAATTTACATTAAGACTGATTAAAACAGGATGATGTTAATTCTCAACTGCCATTTTCATCAGATCGAGGCATCTGGGAAAGTCATTTGAAAAATTTAGATGTATGTGTTGGCAGTGTGCTTTGATGTCAGTGCCTCTAGCTGCCATGGATGTTGTAACCGTGCATCCATCTTTTTTTTTTTTTTTTTTTTTTTTTTTTTTACAAGCGTAACACAATCTGCGTGACCAATCGGAGATCGTGTCCCAATTGAGGGTTTTTGGCTATGGCTATGAGATTACTGCATTTGCATACACAACGACAGTATCCCCTTTGTAGCCAGAAGGCATGCAGAGCCTACGGGCAGACGCCGCTCTATAACTTGGACCGACTGAGGACAGACTCGCAACTTAGAGCAAGTTCGGGTGAGCGACTATAGAGTGAGTAGACTTTACTAGAAACCATAGAGCACAGGGAGATTGACTAGCTCGACCAGGCACTGGTGGAGCAGGGTCGAGCTAGTAAAATCGAGAGCTACGTCACACACTGTCACACTGTTTCTGGTTAGTCTAGTCACTCTAGTCGCCCACCCGAACTTGCTCTTAGCTACGATATTAAAATCCTGGTTTGCATTGCCCTTATCTTCGTATAAGTAGTTAGGCCTACCCCGAGTGTACACACCGCAGAGGAGGTTGAATGCTGACTTTTGCATTGCTGAGTAATTTAGGTATGCGATGGCGAGGCTAGGAATTTTAATTACGTCCCGCACCCCGGCACTGCCTTTGAATTTAGTCGGCCATTTGTAACATTATACCCGTTCAACACGTGGCCAACTAAATAGCAAACGAAAACCACGCGGTTCGACATCGTGGTTTTTGTGACTAATAAGACTAATAAAGCCGAGAGGGTTTTTATCATTTTGAGGCAAAATGGTCCCCCTGAAGTGACCCAACTTGGGCATGACATGAGCAGGGCCCAATTTCATAGAGCTGCTAAGCACAACAATTTGCTTAGCATGAAGATTACCAACCAAATTTCCACGTGATTTTCAGGATGAGCAAACAACAGATGAATACCAGTAACAAGCAATATGCAACACATGGACATTTGGTTGGTAACCCTGTTTTTATCAAGGAAGAAATTTCATGCTAAGCAAATTGTTGTGCTTAGCAGCTCTATGAAATTGGGCCCAGTTGGCGCTCAAAAAATAGTGTAGACCTGTATAACAACTTACTCATACGCGAACATCCACTCGCATCGATCTTCAGACTAAAATTTACGAGTCACGATTCCATCGGTCAGAAGCTGGCCCACATCTTAAAGAGTCCTTCATAATGAGGTGCAAATGGAAAAAAATGCGTATTCCTGCTCGACAGATGTTCATTTTATTCCGTAGTCAAAATTAGGTTTTAAAGGCCCTGTACACCATTGGTAAGATCAAAAAACACAAATGTTTACAGATACACACATAACTTACATGATTTAAAGTAAGTAATGGTAGAAAGGGTTCCTTAAAATATTTCTGCCTAAAATGCCACTGTTTCTGAGAAACGAGTAAAAAAGTAGCTTTTATCACGCGCGATAAAAACTTGATGCTTGAAAAAACAGAAAACACATAAGATCTCTTTTCACTATTTTCTCGTGACCTCGATGACCAATTGAGCTCAAACTTTCACTAGGTTTGTTTGTTCATGCAAATGTTAATCACACAAAATGTGGACACTGATTTTGAGCTGTTACCAAAAGTGTACAATACCTTTAAGGAGAAGCATATTTTGCAAATCTTCCATGATAATAGTCGTTGAAAAAAGATGATCAATTCGGTTGAACTCATGAACATTACACGGTAAATTATGTATAACCTAATTACACCAACTAGATTTAAAATGATATTTTTTTTATGGTGACAAATCTAGCAGTTGACAGTGTCTTGAAAAGGCTCTTTTCAAAGCACATTACTTAAATAATGTATTCTAAAGCAAGCAGTATTTAAATGACACAGTTTGGTTGAATTCCGTAAATATGACGATTAATGACATCAAGTTATACCTCGAGAAAAATTCTGGATGAAGATAAGAAGCACATTTCATCGTAAAAGTTTCTTTGAAAATGTTTTAAAAATATTTCAGTGTGTAGTTAGTCAGAATCAATGTGCCACTTTGTGCTGGTAAGTGTACACAAATATCTTTGTCTACAAGCAACTGCATTCTGTTGTCAAACAGACACAGCGACCAGTCATGTTTAGTATATGAGCGACATTTTGGACTTTCTCCATGTGTTTTCTATTGTCCCTTTTCTTTAACCTTTCCTGTTAAAAAAAAACATTGTGGGGACAAAGTCGAAACACCCCACCAGTACAGTTCCTACCTAAAAAATCATCCCACATTGTCCATCTTGTAAGCACATATAGTTCGACGGAAGGGAGACACAGCTACCTCCAATGGTAAAAAAAAAAAACTGAAAGCTGCCGAAATGCCATGTCTTTGCACACCGTTCTATTTGCACTGCGTCAAAATATCGACCATCGATTCGAAATGCAGAGCCTGCCACGCGGCTAAATGGAAGCGCAAACAAACCCCCAAAAAGCTCACACTGGAACTTGTCAATCCATGATGACTGGTAACATGAGCTCTTATGGCTGAGGGGAAGACTTAATTGCAGCCCAGATCCTAAGACAATTACAGGCCTGGTGTTGATGCCAAACGTTTAAATGATTTTATCCCGCGAGCAGCTAATCGCCCCCTTATTGGTGGGGTATGATATTTTTTTATTAAAGGCAAAGTATACCTTTGGTGTTTGCAACCGTTCGATTGTTTCAATCCTATATAAATGTAGATAATATACAATAAAACTTCATTTCAAAAGTTTCAAAAAGGTGGTAGCGTTTTCGAGATATCGCCACAAATCTAGAGCGGTTATGTCCACGCATGAAGAATGATCCCAAATAGGAAAACACATTCTGAGAAACGTTTCTGACAGAAACGTTTCTCGGATTCAAATTTTGGGGGATAAAAACTGACATCTTTTTTCTCATTATATCCACATTATTTTGAATTGAAATATATTTCTCAAAATGCTTTATACTATCGAAAGTTGCTGCACTTCTAACAAAGTAAGTTTTTATTGCCATAAATTTACCAAGTGATTACCAATCGTATACCTTCCCTTTAAACTGTTAAGGTATTTGGAACTTGAAAAACTATTGATGAACGAGGGTTTTAGAATCTGATGCTAATGACGAAGAAGAGCATTTTCGCCTCAGATTTAGTGACCACATACTGTGTTACCTTAAAGTTCTTTCCTGGCTTAGGGCAGATGGAAAGGTTAACTAGAGTTTAGTTTCAGACAACAAAGTGGTGTAACATGACCATGGGTGGGTTTATGAAGCCGCATGGAAAGAGTAAATGTTATTCATAAGTGATTTTGAATTTGTACACAAAATATCTGTTTTGCAATTATGCCAAGGAATTCGAAATACGTTGACCGTAACTCTATCCTCCGTCTGGAATTTTAACGCACGCCCGTCCTTTAGAACCCGGACTTCACCGCACTGCAGAATATTTTGCCAGACAGTGTGTTCGGAAAAGTCCAAGTCGAAGCCGATCTTGTAGTCTGGTGAGGCCAGTTAATAAAGTGATCCGAACCTGGGATCTGGGTAACCCTGTTTTTTTTTGTTTTTAAAATAAAACCAGGTCCCTGTAATTTGTGCGGTTGTGACCGCCAGCAGTGTGAAGCAGAGGTTTTGACACTGCAAGACCCTTTCGACAAAATTGTTTTGGATGGATACGCCACTCTAGGACCTGATTTCATAAAGCAGAAAACGTTGCTATAGAGGTTTTTCAGCTGACGTTACTGGCCCCGACTGCAATTTTTTTTTTCTCGTACCACACTTGAGATAGGGGGTCAACAGTGAAGGGATCCGGGAAAGCGCCCATACCTTACCGACTACCGCAAAGCCCCGACTACCGCAAAGGGAGCCATCTTGCCGGTCATGGTTACGGTCATGAACTGTGATCTTGCCTCTTGGTCAGCATTGACCGGCAATATGGCGTCTCAAACACAGTCACGTGATAGCATCACGTGACTGTAAAACCTCTATATAAGTAAAATAAATTGAGTATAAGCACATTTAACAGGAAACAAGTATCGCATATTAATAAGTCCGCTTGACTCTTGGTCAGAAACCGACGGAAGCTTGTTGTAGGGGCCTAAGGGGCTATTATACGCGATGTCAATGTTAACGAGCTATAAATGTTCGCGGGAAGATGTAAAACGTGGATGGTTTGTCTTTCAGAGTTTTCATCCCATAAAAGGGTGGATGTCTTTATTGATTTTGCTGCATCCGGGTTCCACGATCCACAACTATAATTTGTCATGGAAACCAGCTGATGGGCTCGATTTAAAAAAAAGGAAGTAAGATTGATCTTATCTGCGATTTTGTCTTAATTGTTCAGCAAAGTGTGATGTCATAATACAAATCACTATGCTGACAACTCATCTTAAAGGCCCTGTACATTATTGGTAAGATCGAAAAACACAAATGTTCACAGATTCACACATAACTAACATGATTTAAAGTAATTAATGGTAGAAAGGGTTCCTTAAAATAATTCTGCCTAAAATGCTATCGTTTCTGAGAAATGAGTAAAACAATAGTTTTTATCACGCGTGATAAAAACTCGATGTTTGAAAAAAAAACAGAAAACGCATAAGGTCTCTTTTCACTATTTTCTCATGACCTCGATGACCAATTGGGCCCAAAGTTTCACAGGTGTGTTTGTTCATGCATATGTTGAATCACACAAAATGTGGACACTGTTTTTGAGCTGTTACCAAAAGCGTACAATACCTTTAAAATGAATCTTAGTGCTTTGTGAAAATCGAGGCCCCAAATGTGTAGCAACTCGAAAAGTCGTATTTTTATGACGTGAGAACTCGGGACAGATATCTTTAATCATCAGCGTTTTACATCTGTCTAAGCTACTTTAGCTCGGGACACCACAATCATGCGATGATGGTCACTTTAGGTTTTTGTAGTATAACCCATTCCACTTGTATAGCGAGCTATTTATATATATATATACGCCTCGTGTCTATATTTAAACCATGTTTAGATCCCATGTGGTCCCGCTGGCTACGGTGAGGGCTGTCTATAGGGAAGCTATAGTGCCGTCCAGGGACCGTCAGGGATCCCCCAACGCTAGGGCCCTGATGCAGTGAGCCTTGGGACGTACCACGCGACGCCGCCGTTTCTCTCCTTCCCCACACATCCGACGACGCCATTTTCATTCAAATTACACTCGATAACAATTATTGCTAATGGAACAGCTGATCGTACCCCCGTCTGTTATCCCCCCCCCCTGCTGGACATTTTGCGATTAAAGGTCAATCAATTTATAAAACAATAACGCAGAGGCGATCGTTGTTTTTCCTTTCTTCATCTTTTCAAACACACGTAGTACCGGCAAAAAAACTGAATCACACGCTCTCTCTGCACGCAAAGTCGACCAATCCTATGAAACAACAAACAGAAAGGGGGGATAATGGAATACACGAACTGGCACACGAGTGTCCGCAAATTTCTTTTTAAAAACCAGACCGGAATGCAATTATCAAATTGGAGTTTATTTCCATGTGTGGGGGGTTATTTTGTTTGCAAACAGTTCAGACGACACGCAGCTTGAGCACAATTAATGCTGCGTACAACAAGGGACCCATATACAGTTGGCTCTATTATTATATATACCGTCCCTGGCAAGTAGTACAACTATTACCTGTGTTTGCCCCGAGGCACGCGCAGTGCACCGGCGAACTTGAACTCTGGTGCGCTCACTGAAGCTCCAACGTACTGTGAGACATTTTCTGAATAGGAAAGTTAATCCGCATGACCGGTTGTTACTCACTCATCGCTTTATATTTGGCGGCATCTCTTTTTTTTGTTCATTCGCGAGGAGATAGTGGCAGTTTTTTTTTGGCATGGTGATGCCAAAACACAGTTCTACCTGTTATTTCACTGCTCTATCTGTTATTTCACTGCAGGGACAGGGACAGTGTGTGCGAGGTCGCCGTTTTGGGTGTGTTTGCACTCTACCTGGAACCCCCTAGTAATCTCGTCATCGGAATCAGACGACGGATCGGTGATGTTTCAAATCTGAATTGAGCTGAGGTATAATAGCTGGAGTAGAGAGAGAGCGGCGTCTCGGCGGTCAGATATGACGGGTTAAAGCATAGGCTTGGAAGTAACACGCGCAACCACTGCGTCTGCCTGCACAGAGAATTGGGTAAGTGATGCAGAACAGTCTCCCGATGTTAACGAACGTAATTTGAAGGATTTGGCAAGTTAATTGGGATCCGAGTAACCCTGTCTTTTGGGGGGAAAGTACAGCCGGGTCACTAATGCGTGGTTGTGACCCTAGCAGTGGCGAAACGGGTCGATGATTCGGCGATTGGTACGCTTTTATTGTCAGCAAGAATTCGGGAAAATATTTTATGGAATTCAACTGCAAAAAAGGCCCCGGCCACATCCTCGGTTGACATTGTATTTTGAAGCCTCAAAACATGAATTTGCCTTCGAGACCCGTTCACTGTTATTAATAATTCTGGTCGCAAAGCCAAGGGATCTTAAAAAAGCGAACTTAATCGCTATACTATAGCCAAGTATCCCCGCGGAGAGAAGACAAGGAAGGAAGTTTCAATTTTAGATGCGAAACCCACGCAATCAGGTGTGGGACTGAAAAAAAAAAACAATCCACGTAGTACCCCCAGCGGGATTCGAACCGGGGTCCCATCAGAGAGGTGGAAGGCGAGGAGAGATACAAACTAAGCCAACCTGACCGTCCTTTTGGGGGGTGGTGTTGTTGGTTCAAGCTAACCCCGCTCAGTCTTAGCCACACGGGGCCTGTACATTTTGGCGTGCTCCATATTTGATTGTAATTGGTTTTCCAAACTGGTCACAAAACACTCGATTTGATTCTGGTTGTTGACGTGTTTTCGACAACCATGGTGGACTTATGCCGTTATTCAATATCCGGTTCATCAACAGTATACACAATATTAAAAAAAAAAAAGTAATATTTTAATTGGGAAATTTTGCCCTTTCCAGAAAAGGAAGATTCCCGACAGCAAATAATTACGTTAGCAACACGGAAGGCTTAGTCGATGCAGGAAAAATGTTTAGAGAAAAAATGCGGGCTTTTGTCCAAGAGGAATTGGGTTATAACAATTGGAATTTCTACGAGCAATGCTTGACGATCGGACGCTGAGGCTGATTACAACGCCGAGTCTTTTAATCTCTGACAACCTTGAGGTAATATTATTGTCACTTTCCTCTGGACTCTGAACAGTGAAGTAATTGTGTGCTCGGTCACGCCCCTAAGTAATTAGACGAGAGGTAATTTCTTGTACATTTGGAAACATCGAATGATGACAATATTATTTGTGATCTTCATCTTGAGTGTGTTTTTTATGAAAAATGTTTCTCCAGCTAGGGAATGGTCGCAGTATTGATTATCGGTGTCTTGATTAACGATATTGATCGAAGCTTTGTTGAGCCTTTAACACATCTAAGGACAGAAACAAACAAAACAACAACAACAAACCACCCCAACAGACAAAACCTAGTGAGAATACACGAGTACCACACTCACGCTACATACGAGAAATAAACGAGGACGAGATACCAGGCTAGTAGCCGAGTACACTATCAATGTATATGAAACTATGAATACAAACACAAGCTTTAGCACTACACGTGTATGAGTACTGGTCTTGAACCCGAGTACGAGAGGCTAGAGATGTACCCCAGTACGACGGAAATAATAAATTTGTACCCGAGTACGAGAGTTGTACCCAAGTACGAGATGCTAGAGTTGTACCCCAGTACGACGGAAATAATAAATTTGTACCCGAGTACGAGAGTTGTACCCGAGTACAAAAAACCTAGAGTTGTACCTCAGTACGACTGAGATAATAGAGTTGTACCCGAGTACGAGAGTTGTACCCGAGTACGAGAGTTGTACCCGAGTACGAGAGTTGTACCCGAGTACGAGATGCTAGAGTTGTACCCAAGTACGACGGAAATAATAAATTTGTCGCCGAGTACAAAAACCTAGAGTTGTACCTCAGTACGACTGAGATAATAGAGTTGTATATCCGAGTACGAGAGTTGTACCCGAGTACGAGGGTTGTATATCCAAGTACGAGAGTTGTAACCGAGTACGAGATTCCAGAGTTGTACCCCAGTACGACTGAGATAATAGAGTTGTACCTAAGTACAAAAATGATTATGTGTTTCTTATTGTACGCGCAGACTACAGTCTTTTCTATTGCAACGTCACAGCCCGAGGTTTTGCCGACCAAGGCTGGAAAACCATGGGAAGACATCTGTGCAAAGCAAAAAAACAGATAGCCACAGTTTGTAACAATGTTCCACAAATACTAAAAAAAAAATAGTGTTGTTTTGGTTCGAATCAAAGCAACCAATTACGGGATGTGTTTCTTTTCAATTAAAAATTGGCAGACGGGCTGAATTTGGTCATCACATCCGTCTTGTCAACATGATTAAATGTTGTGCTAACATCCGACCGTCCGTGCCAGCCAGCTCGGTTTGTATATCAGCAAAGGAAATGCTTATAAGTCGATCTAATTATTCATAAACTGGTTGGAAAAAAACCCCACAAACATAGTCTTTGTCCTACACAGCGACTGCTATCAACAATTATGGCCGCCGTAATGATAAGCCCTGTACACAACCCCTTTTTGTTTCCATGGTAACACATTCATTCATTCATGCCATGTTTTCTTGATATACTGAGTAGAGTTGAATATTTCATGAATTTCCCTTAGAACTGAAGGCCTTTAAGAGTGTTTTAAGCTCAGTGACTACTTAAAGCACGGAGCATGAATATGCAATTACCTGCAACGGGTAAACCAATTTTTCACAATAATAATAATTATTCATGCAAACGCCAGCACACATCATTAGGCCCATGTTATTACTTTAGTTACTTACGGTACCATATGATGTGAAAAAAAACCATATACAATACCTTGGCAAAACGAGAATTTTCTTTCTGGGAAGAGTTTTTCTTTTATTCATAAAAAAACCCTGTTTTTGTTATTTCTGTGCACATTAGTTGTTAAATGCATTATTTACTATTTATTTATTTGATATTTTAGCTAATTTTGTTATTAGTCAGTACTTATTGGGGCTCTAAACTGGGGCGAAACAATTTGCAGGAAGAGTAAGATATAACGGCTTGCATATTAAACTGCTCATTATAATAAGTGAATGTACTGACCTACTTTCCAAACAACTTTTAATTAGTTTATGTGCGTACTGAAGCTACTTTGGCCGATCCCATTTGGGGGAGGGGGGCAAGGTTTCTGAGATCGGGGCATGCTCCCTGGTTGAACGTCGACCAAGGCTCTACTAGGGACTTTGACTATATAGACCAAATAACCTTTGTTGACCAAAAGGGTGACCTAGTAACAGTACATGGTTCTTCTGGCAGGGGAGAAATTTGATATTCTGTGTCAACAGCTGAACCAAGTTTTCAGATGTGCCCCTTTCTGCAGACCCAAAGTTAGTCTATCTTAGCTTCTGCCTTACGGGTTAGACAATCGCTATTGATGATTCATTGTTCACATTATCAGAAATATAATAACAGTTTAATTATCACCACGTGAAGTTATTATGTCTGTAATATCTCACCCATACATTCATTTTTTGAGATTGGCGCTTTGAAAATCATTTTTTCTAAAATTAGGAATCTGAGACACTATAGAGCTATTATTATAGCGCATTTGAACTGCATTTTATTATTACCGGACATGCCATTAGCTTGAATGCATTTTTGGGGGCAATTATAGTGCTGAAAAATTAAGTGAACTTTTATAGAAGGGATCAATGAAAATGATTTTGCGCTGAAGTAATTGCTGATTACAAATCTACTGGCTTCATATATAACGGTAATGTATCAATGGAATATTGCATTATGAAAGCACTTAAGCGCTGGATTGGTATTAAGAGACAAAAAAAAGACACACAATTCTTCTTCCGAGATCATTAACATGTTCGTACCAGTTATTGATCCCCAAGACAAATAATATCGTCTTGGATACTGTCCGAGATCGTTAAAGTCACATTTGGAGACATCAAACATCACAGTTGCTTTTTTTCAAAGATTGCTTCGAAATCGAAGACAACACGTAGGGAAAAAAATCACACAATCCCTCACAAAATAGAAAAAAAAGTGTTTTGTTGTTTTTCACTAAAAACCAGGTGTGTTGCTTACAAAATAAAAAAGATCTGACATTTTATAGGATGCAAATGTTAGGAGGTATGTCGAAACGATTGCATTTCAACCTTTTGAGTTGTAGATTGCATTTCAACCTTTCGAGTTATAGATTTAGAGGAGCTTCTGCGAACAGTGTCCCCAGCACTAGAGAAGTGGATCACAGAGCAGCATTTATATATATATGTCTGAATAAAATAACAGTAACTTCTTTCACAAAGCATGACATGAAAAAAGGTCTCTTAGATAAAATTAATGTCTGCAAGTTCTCGTCCCTTTAAAGGCACATTACACGTTTGGTAATGACTCTGAAAATTAATGGCAATAAAAAACTTACTTGGTAAGAAGTACAGCAGCCTTGGGTAGTACAATGAATTTTCGAGAAACTTTTATCTTCGAAGTACTACGGTTATGGAAAATGTATCGCTTTTTATTCCCCAAAATTTGAATATGAGAAGCGTTTCTGTCACGCTTCTCAGACTGTGTATTCCTACGGGGAATATTCTTCCTGCGTGGAAATATTCGCTCCGGTTTTTCGGTGATATCTCAAAAACGCGACCACCTTTTGAAGTGAAATTTTCACAGGTTGGTTTTATTGTACGTACCTACATTTATATAGGATTATTACAGTCAGTTAGGCTCCAATTACCAAACGTGTACTGTGCCTTTAAAACGGATCTCAGTGGTGTTATCACAGGGGTTCGTTGGATGTTACAACGAGCTCCGTAAGATGCGTTTAATGTCTGGAGCTTCAACTGTAAATTGCTTCCATATACACATTTTTATTGCAACAACGTCACAGCCTGAAGTTTTGCCAACCAAGGTTGGAAAAACTATGGGAAGCCATCAATGCAAAGCAAAACAGATAGCCACAGTTTGTAACAATGTTACAAAAACATTCAAAAATACTGTTGAATTTATTGAAAACAAAGCAACCACTAATGGGATGTATTTGTTTCAATTGAAAGTTGGCTGAAGAAAAAGTCGAATTTGGCCCGTAATATCTGTTAACACATTTGAATGTTTTGGTAACATTCGGCCGTCCATGCCAACCAGCGCGGTTTGTCGATCAACAATGGACAGGTCTACAGAGAAGTTTACAAATGTCTTGGCGCTAATATTGTATTCCTTATCCCCCTCGAGTATCCCTACCTCCAACCCCATCCCAAACCTGCACCCTCATCCCTGCCGACCCCCTGCCGACCCCCTCCCGACCCCCTCTCTCGCAAACCCCCCTTACCCAACCTCCCTATCCCTATATTCCAACCAATGTACGACTTGATACAAACGGCTTTTTACTGTTTCGGTTTGTTTAGTGTGTGGGGTTTTAGTGGGTGTCTGTGTTTGTGGTTTCGTTCAATGTTTACAGTAGTTTTGTGAAAATTGCATGTAATTCAATCTTTTTGTAATTAACCACGATGGCATCTGACTGGGTAATTTTTTTTCTACAGTGCAGTTTCTTTTTATAGTAATTCTTTTGAACTGTTCTTGTAGCTGACGTTTTTTTTTTCCGCTGTCGGATTTTTCCGCTGTTGGTTTGGGATGAAAATAAAACAATAACATATAACTATGTTGTGTTTACGGGAAAACTACGTAAGAAGTGAGTTTACTCAACCAAAAAACCAATGACGTACAAAAACCTTGATTCAAAAGGAAAAAAAAAGAAAATTGCTGATGAGATTGTTCCACAATATGAATCGTGGTTTGTTACATCACAATGGTGATTGAATAAATATTGATTCACCTCACTGTGAACGTTTCACAGTGAATAGAGTGCATGGTCCCTGAAAAAAACAAAAAAAACCTACCTCAAGGACAACGTTGTTCGATCGATGAAGGCACCATCCAGCAGATACAATGTATTGTACAAATCACATGATAGAAATTATAAAAAAAAAAAAAAAAAAAATCGACAAAATTGAAACACTGTTCCATTTTTTTCAACAAAGAAAATTAATCAACTGACTAAAATCGTTTTCAGATAATCCTATGCTTCGCTACTTTTAATTAAATAATGCTCAATCTGTCACAAATCACACCAAAGAATCGGAGATACCCGAGGGCAAGTCAAGAATCGTTTACCAGTCGTCACTGTTTAACTTTGTTGAGTTTTGAACTATCGTTCATACTCAAATTGTACGAATATTACTTTATGACAATCCACAACGAGTACATGGTATTTATAGTTGGATGTTGAAATCTGAAAAGTTTACGGAATGCATGGGTTGTAAGCCCAAGTTTGTTTTTTCTTTCTTTTTTTCTTTGGTGTCAGCTTGAAGTTCATTGTCATTTCTGTCAAAACTTGGTGCCGATTTCCACACGGTTTTCGGCCATCTGTCCCAGCAACAATCTCCCTCTTGGTTGAGAAAGTCATCAATAAAACGTGGTCTCTTAAAAGGTCCGACTTTGTTACACTTTAGGGTCAGAAATGATGACAGTTTCGGCTTAAAAGCTTTGTCTAATGCCGCGCGGTATTTGCCTCCCCCTCCCCCCTAGCGCGGCATGAGGGTGGCGCTCTCTGATCTGAAAGCAAATGACACTCGTTTATCACGTCAGGAAACTTGGACAACAATATCAAGAGCCATTTGTCTTACCAGATGCAAATACGATGTGATTCATTGCATCTAGTTAGGGGCAAGAGTTCTCACCAACAGATGGGAGCGGGGTTGACAAATTTGTTGGCTATGGTGTGCCGCTGTGGATTAATTAGTCATCTTAAGATCTGTGGATCTCCGTAATGAGTTCATGAGTTTGTTAGACAAAATAGAAAAGAAAAAAAAGTCCTCAATCGGCAGAGAGATGGATCGCTCTTATAAAACCAACGGTGCATTTCTTTGGTACCGTCGTTGCGATCGGTATGAATAATGGCATAATGAGGTAACACGACCCCAACGATGTCATGAAACCAACCACATTAAAGGAACATTACAGAATTAGATAAGAAAAAAAACTTGTAAAACATACTTTTTGATCACAGATTTACATCAAACTTACACGATCTAATGATGATGATGATAGTAGAAAACATCCCTTGAAATATTTCTATCTGAAATGCCATATTTGGTGAGAAATAAAGAAACTAATTTTCCGATTGGAGTTTATCGTGAGCGTTTTATTCATTTGCTGAATCTATATGATTTCATGCAAATGTGTAATCGGTTTTTCACTATTTTCTCGTGACCCAGATGGCCGATCGATCTCAAACTTGTACAGGTTTGTCAGTTTATGTATATAGTGGATCACATAAAGTGCTTACACTGCCAGCAACTGTTTTGTTAGCAAAAACCAATTATGTAAAGTTCCTTTTAATGGGAAGAATGAAATGTAAGAAATTTCACACTCTCGAAACTCCCGGGTCAGAATTGACCCAGACTCCGGGTCTCGGGGGGGGGGGGGGCTGAGCCATTTCCGGGTCAGGTTAACCCGGATTTTTTCCGTACCACACTAGAGCCAATGCATGCACGCATAACGTATGGGCGCTTTCCCGGATCCCTTCACTGTTGACCCCCTGTCTCCAGTGTGGTACGAAAAAAAACATTGCAATCCGGAAAGCGTTTTAAAAGATGGGATTTTATTACTCGAATACTGCGTCATCTCTGTACCATTATGACACAGACTCAGGGCCATAATGACCCAAAATGGGTCAGGCCCCACACGGGCTCGGATTCTTGGTCAATTATGACCAGGAAGTTTTAGACATCAGTCGCTATTGATGATTCATTGTTCACATTATCAGAAACATACAACATTAATTATCCCCACATGAAGTTGTTATGTCTGCACTATAAAAAAGTATATTCAACTTCAATAAAAGTGTATTCAAAACAGACCACCATTTTTTTAAAATTAAAATGAATTAATTATATACCTGCATTTTTACGTACACAAATCCTCGACTTAGAAATACATTAAAATATGTCCTTTGTCATTAATTTTTTTTGTAGTTAAAAAAAATATGGCTGTATCATTTAAAAGAGAATTTTAATACATTAAAATATGTCCTTTGTCATTATTTTTTTTTGTAGTTAAAAAAAATGTGGCTGTATCATTTAAAAGAGAATTTCAAAATCGCGTGTTTAGTGCACTTTATACTTTGGATTGTTAAAGCTGAGGTGAATATTTGAATATTTGAATATTTGTATATTTGAATATTTGAATATTAATAAGAGAACGAGCCGTCCAAGGCGCGGAACAGAGGAGCAGTGAGGGAAACAAAAAACCTGCTGAAAAACATGATCTACAATTAAAACTTACTTTCGTGGTTTAGAAGTACAGCAACTTTTGATAGTGTAAAGCATTTTGAGAAATATTTTAATTTAAAATAATGTGGATATGGAAAAAGAGATGTCAGTTTTTATCCCCCAAAATTTGAATCTGAGAAACGTTTCAGAAACGTTTCTCAGATTGTGTTTTTCCAGTTAGGGGTTATTCTTTATGCGTGGACATAATTCACTGCGAACTATGGCGATATTTCAAAAACGAGACCACCTTTTGAACTGAACTTTTCACAGGTTATTTTTATTGTATATATATAATATCTACATTTGTATAGGAATAAAAACAATCGGACGGTTCCAAAAGGTATATACCTTGCCTTTAAAGGCAGTGGACACTATTGGTAATTACTCAAAATAATTATTAGCATAAAACCTTACTTGGTAACGAGTAATGGGGAGAGGTTGACAGTATAAAACATTGTGAGAAACCGCTCACTCTGAAGTGACATAGTTTTCGAGAAAGAAGTAATTTTCCACGAATTGGATTTCGAGACCTCAGAATTAGAATTTGAGGTCTCGAAATCAACCATCTGAAAGCGCACAACTTCGTGTGACAAGGGTTTTTTTCTTTCATAGTCATCTCGCAACTTCGACGACCAATTGAGCTCAAGTTTTTACAGGTTTGTTATTTTATCCATATGTTGAGATACACCAAGTGAGAAGACTGGTCTTTGACAATTTTTAAAGGTGTCCAGTGCCTTTAACTCTTAAGACCATGATAATCCTACGAGACGGAATGACTGAGCCCTGATCGTAGTTTAACTACAAAAATTATGATTACCACTGTAGCAAATGGGGTTTGCATTGCATCTGACAGACACATGGTTTAGTAATTTCTCTGAAAAAAAAAATGGAGTCTATTATTTTTCTTACAATAGCACAGCAACACGATGTTTTGTGTGAGGGCCAGAAACGTGTACACAAAGTGAACAAAGCGCAACGATGCTCTACCGAGCAAACTTTTGTAAGGGGTGTGTTTCGAGCGGGGTACACTAGAAAGGACCAAGAATGTGTTACATTGTCAACTCTCATAAATAATATTAGGGTTGGTGCGGTTTAAGAGTCAATGTCGCCAATTCGTCGACATTTTGTAGCAACCTTTAGGCTATACAGCAAAGGGTACACACCGTGTTAGGCGTGTATACCTGCCGTAAGAGAGTGGTTTTTTAAGTATTGCTGTGATGGTTGCAGTATTGAGACCGCAGGGGTTAAACGCGGTTTTTACCTCTAAAAGTTCATCCAATTAGGTCAATAGAAAACGTTATCATGCTGCCTCCATCTTGGTCATGTTCCCTGTATCCAATAATAGTAACAAGTGCCCTTATTCATTGCGCCAAAATGGAACCACACTATTCTTTCATTCAACCTCGGTTTGATTACAATGATTTGGATTACGAAAAAATCAACATGGCCGTGTCATGATAAAGGATTATAAGACAAAAAACGAAATGACAGTTGATTTTTTTTTATTATGGGAT